>CM051456.1:12375608-12975608 GCA_028274465.1 Plantago ovata | reverse complement strand
TCTACCTTAATTTGTTTCCTCATATGACCTCCACTGCAAAGTATTTCGTTTTGGTGTTCATTGGGATCTGATTAGTAGTTTGTTACAAAATGAATGTCGAAGACATATAAGCACTCTGGATAATGCATAACTGTGGAAAATATAGGAAGTGCTTCAAGGACTACATCGTATCTTTCTTATTATTCTTAGCATTACACAAGTATAAACAGACAAGTGCTAAGCACTCTAATCAAAAGTAAATCACACAAGGACATCTACTAATTAATGCATTGTTCATTAGCATGTGTGCATTTTGCTAATTCACACTTCATGACTTTCATAATATTCATATCTCATGTTTTTACACTCCCCCTCAAGTTGACACAATGATATCACACATGTCCAACTTGCAACAAACAGTGAAGTACTTGAAAACTTCTGGTCCTCGCCTCTCTCAACATGGTTGCCTCTACTTTGAGTTACCAAAGCCAAGGCCCAAAGTGTCCACACTCATGCAATTCAACAACCATCCTTTTGGATTGTTAAATACATCATATTTCATGTTGATATCTGCATATTTGCGACCTATTGGTTTGTTGCAAGTTGGACATGTGTACTATCTCTGTGCCAACTTGAGGGGGGGGGGGTTGTGAAAACATGATGCATATCATGAAGTGTGAATGAGCACAATGAAGACATGAAAATGAATAGTGGTGCAGACAAGCTAAGGAATACTATATTCATTAATTAGTAGATATCCTTGTGAGATTTACTTCTTTCTTCACTACTAGTAACAGAATCAATCACCTGTCAATCTTACCTCAACTTGAGTTATATATTGTGTCAAAATGAGGCCAAGGCATCGAAGGTGATTGATTGAAATTTTGAAGTTCCTCAATAGAGAGTATAAAGATTTTTGCTGGTCATTTAGTGCATGTAGGTGATCTGTCACTATCCCTAACAACATAAAAGGCATATTACTCCACCATTTGAACTGTATATGGTAGACTTGTTCTACTTCATCCTTTTCTATCGACAAAATAAAAAGAAACTGATTTTTCATTATGCATCTTCTTACATACTCGGCTACATTTGAACTCCCTCTATATGGTTTTCTGAGGCTATTTCTTGATTGCTCAGGAAACTATTGAGCATGAGTTTCTGCCATCTTTATATATGTAGATATTCTTCTTAGTTGCCGATATCTGGGATTCTGGGACATTTCGTCCTTATCTACCCGAAAGCATGTCCGGATGAGTTTGAGTTTCCCAGTTTCCTTCAAGCTAGATTCCCAAATCTTTCTTTGTGAAGATACAAGGAGAAATTGAGATTTATTAGGTCATATATAGCACCAACTCGAAAATTTAAAGAGTGGCAATTTGAGATATCTTCTAGTTTCTGATTGCTTAGTTCATATGCCATTATCTTCCTTAGTATTTTACTTCTCTGTCTGGAGTGTATTATCATTTTAAATTTATGATGCTTGGCTTGCTGATCTACATTTCAATCTTATGTGAATGCTAAAGTGGTTTCTCTCTTAATGTGTGGCCCTGTCCTTGTTCTCTATGTTCATACTAAATAACATCATAAAAAAATTGGAACAATATAGTATTTCTTCCCAGTAGGCAAAACGCGCCATGTATGTACTAGCTTCTTCAATAACAAACCTATTACAATAAGTGTATGAATATTTCACACATAGCTAGGTAGCTTCCGCAACTGACAAATAGTATCTAGCACTATAATAATTTCTCCCGAAATTCAATTACGCCAATCGACCCAAATAAACATTATCATAACATTAAGGGATGGTCCCCATACATTAATATGCGCCTCAATCTAGTTTCTAGATAAAATATCGATAACCGGGTTTCACTCTCTTCTAACTAATGTTTATTCATTTTTATTGTCATTTCAGCGTACCAGTGACCACTCCTCACATATAAGTTCTGATACTGGAACCCTGGTACGTCACTTAACCAATTGATTAACAGCCAATTTTCTGATAATGAGCAGAAAATACTTATGATGGCTTACTATCTTATTCAAAGATTGACATACTGAATTAGATATTCATGTAATTTGCCATCTTTCTTATAGTTCAGTTCCTTGATGATTATTAATCACTTTCTCCAAAAGCCAGAATTCCATATATTAGGGGTTCTGAACAATTATGATTAGTTTGTGGGTCTTGGTCCTGAAAGGAAAAGGTGTGGAGCCCAGTGCTGGCGCTACTTTAATAACATCTGTGTTTGTGCAAGTTATTATATGACCATATCTCTTGCTTTTGCAGTTTGTTTTTCTAACTGGTGGGATTGTGTTCCTCACGCTTATTGTGAATGGCTCAACAACTCAGTTCATTCTTCGTTTTCTTAAGTTGGATAGACTATCTGCTCCAAAGGTAAGTCTGTTCCCAATTTGTTATGTTTGACAAGTGCACAACACTTTGTGTCTAGTTAAGTTGAGTATTTGAGACACCAGGTTCAGAAAGCAAGGCCTTGACCTATATTCATTTATATATTACTTGGACATGTTTATAGATGTCTATGAAAACAAGCAAGTGCCTTTTTTATAACGTGTAACTCACTATGGATTAAGAAACATGAACTTCCATCCCTCACTGTCCCTATATGTTGGTACAGTTGTCAATATATAAATCAAAATCCTGTTTTTTAGTGGGATGTCATAACAAATGTTCAATCATATGTTATACTAGCAAATAATGCACGTGGTACTCCGCGTACTGTGTATACACACGTGTTTTTAATGTTTCGATAAAACCTCAAGAAATGTAAACTAATAAATTTACAATTATTTATTTATTTTTTCAAATAACTAAATTAAGTAAAAAGTGGAAGTAATTGGTTTTGCCCCTATTAAATAATACCTGTCGTTTTAATTAGTGTGTTTTATTTTATTTTGTTTAACATAAAAAGGTAAAAGATGTTAATTTTGGTCTGCCAACCAACTTGTGGGTCTTTCTTTCTATAATAGTCTAGATATCAAAGAGTAAACAAGCCTCATGTCCCTATATCAGTTACTCCTAAGTCCTGTCTCATGTGGACATTTAAGCCACTAGGTTTAATTGGATTAGTTACATTCTCTAGGCTTTGCAAAATAGACATTATATTAATTTCTTAAAACATGACATCTTTATTATTTTGCAAAAGCAGTTTGATATAGATTAACAAGGATAAATCGATCTCTTCCCTCCCACCTCCTTATGTCATGAAAGTAGTCTGTCTCTGGAAATCAAGTTTGAGCTAAATTTATTATTTCTTACAAATGAATGTTCTTTCACATCTGCGGAAATTAATTAAATTTATGACTTGTTTGTATCTTTTTATTATTACTTTCTTATTCTGATGTACAAGAAAATAAGAGATCACCACTTCACCCATGTAAAAAGAAAAGCAATATTTGTTCTTTATATTGTATGACAGAGGCGAATATTGAATTACACCAAGCATGAAATGCTGAACAAAGCTCTTGAAGCCTTTGGTGATCTCGGAGATGATGAGGAATTGGGACCTGCTGAATGGACCACTGTTAAAAAGTACATAGCAACACTAAATGATGTTGATGGTGAGAGTTTACACCCTCATGCTTCGTCCGAAAATGATGATAACATTGATCGCATGAACTTGGTAGATATCCGTGTCCGCTTCTTGAATGGTGAGTGTTCTACACAATTATTTGTCATTTACTAAATAGAATCACTAGTGGATTTAAGTTTACACTGGATCATGTAAAAGGACTTGTTCTAGTTATCTTTCTATCATTCTACTCCTGGTACAGATCCTATACCATATCTTTTGAAGAGATTATTTACATGTTAACGATGACTGTTGCTGTTAATGAGCTGAGTTTTGTTGTTGTAAGGAAACAATCAGTTCAACTAATTACCATCTAAAGTGTTAATGTAGTTTGCTAACAATTTATAGTTTCATCTAATTAGACATGCTCTCAGAAGGTACAATGAGAAAATAATGGAATTCCAAAGTAATCCCCATAGTTGTCGGTTGTCACAGGAGAACCTTGGATAGAGGTAATAACTGTCGGATATGCACTTAAATGAAATTCTTAGATTCCTCTTATTTTATCCATGTTGTATCTCACCATTTTTCCTTTTCTGGTAGAATTGCCTGCAAAAGACAAATGAGTTGGTTTTGCAGTAAGTGGACTACCTAAGCATGTAAACAATGAAAATGTAACGCAGTCCTTATTTATCGCGCCCAGACACTGAAAAAGTGAGTAAGATTAACGTTAATGAAAGGAATGTAGAATCCCAATTATCTGAGCTAAAGAGCTAATGATAGCTTGATAGAACTAAGTGCTTTGTGGCAAGATAATGGATCTGAATGGTGGCAGCTGTGGTACATGTTGTAATATATAAATGAAAGTTGACAGAAAAGATAATTACTGATTTTTTTAGCAATGAAGCTTTTAATACCAGCTTAATGATGGATGAAAGATCAGACACATCTCAAATTATACCTCAGCCTGACTGAAGTAGCTTAAGCAGAACTATATGTTATAGTAGAAATCGAACTAGCTAAATTACCACAACTTGTTTGGATTTCAATGTTGGTTCAAGATTTGATTATGAAACACAAAGTAAAGAATCTCAGTTAATGATTGACCTTAGACTCTTTTAGCTTATGCAGTGGAAAGTTATTACGGCTTAGAAGCATATCCTAATGAAAGTGCACACCTGTGTGTATTTCTTGCTTTCTACTCAATTGCAATATAGTGCTGTAAGCCCAACTTTTAAAGGTTAATGACATAAATAAACTATCTAACAATGAGAATTGACTATCCCAACTTTCAAAGGTTAATGGCATAAATAACTATCATCTAACAATGAGATATGACTATAGGTGTTCAGGCAGCTTACTGGGTTATGCTTGATGAGGGAAGGATTACCCAAACTACTGCCAATCTTCTGATGCAATCTGTTGACGAAGCAATGGACCTAGTATCTCATGAAGTCTTGTGTGACTGGAATGGTCTAAAATCTTATGTGAACATGCCAAACTACTTTAAGTTTATTCAGTCCAGTATTGTCCCGCAAAGGCTTATCACATACTTCACTGTCGAGAGATTAGAGACAGCGTGCTCCATCTGTGCAGCCTTTCTCCGTGCACATAGAATCGCAAGTCAACAATTACTTGAATTCATTGGTATGTAATTTCTCCAATCCTTGTTATGCTCAACTTTGCTGCGCACCTTCTGTAATACTTGAGTCAATGTTATATTTAATCTTTAAATTTATTTGCTGTCTGAAATGCCAGTTCGCAATGCGTACCGCATCATAAACTTTTTGAAAAAGTTATTTGGGAGTACTCAATAGTATGGTTTTATTATAAATTTGCAAAGGTCTTCATTTTGCTGGGTAGGAATCACTGCGGGGACAAATACGCCATAACATGGGAAATCTGATTTCAACTTTTCTAGGCTGTTGCTTTATTTTTACTTTTTCTTTGTCATGGTTAATGTTGCCACTATCATTTCATTTTCCCATTCTTTATGTGTCATTCAAATATTGCAATGTTCAAAATGAATGGGAATGTCTTCATTCCTGGCATTCTTCAGGCTTTTGCCAATAATTAATAGCTGAGATTAGGAATGCCAACTGATGTCTAGCAGAGAGGAATTAATCTTTCAAGACCCAGCTGTCTGCTTGTGAATTATTTCTTAAATCCATTATTGAGCATGTCAATTGACAAGTGTGGTAAAACCTATATTAACTAAGAATTTATATATAGTCTTAATGTCTTCTTAGCAAGTTCTGTAATAGTCGATTTATGCATCTTGATGCCATAAGAATTTTAGTTGCTTGGCTCTGGTTGAAATGTGATATGAAGGGATATATCCCTTTTTCTTTTTAAATTTCACACCCTTCTTCACGTCCTCAGTCTTTTCCAGAATGTTCTTTATTTCAGGGAATGTCCATGGATGTTATCGTGTCTCTAAAAGAAAATTCTGTAACCAACTACCTTCCTCCAATTTGAATTTTTGACACTTATTTACTAGTTCGAAATTATGTACCTGAAATGTTATCAGCTTTCATGTTATGATTTTTCATTTATATCTTCACAGTTCACACCAAGTTACTCTGGAACAATTAAAGATGGCGGGGAGGTTTTTTTTTTCTTTCTATTACTGGGGTAAAATGGGATAATATCTAGTATGGTTTTCCAAGTTTGTTATTAAAGTATATAAAGAGAAAGAACCATTTCCTACATTGAGCTTCTTAAACATGTGTGAATGATATCTTCAGGAGACAGCGAGATTGCAGCCAGTGTAATACGTGAAAGTGAGCAGGAAGGCGAGGAAGCAAAGAAGTTTCTAGAAGATGTCCGTGTTACATTTCCGCAGGTATGTGGTATATGATAAATTGAACCTCGATTGCTGACATGTTTAGCTCAATATAATTTAGAGTTGATCATATCATCAGGTGCTACGCGTTGTGAAAACAAGACAAGTGACATATTCTGTGCTGAATCATTTGATCGATTATGTTCATAATCTTGAGAAGATTGGCTTAATAGAAGGAAAGAGATGAGCCATCTTCATGACTCGGTCCAGGTAAATCATAGTTTAGTCATTTCTTTTTATATCTGAACGGAATATTTTGAAGTAATAGTGACTTAGGAATTTGAAATTTTATGCAGACCGACTTGAAAAAGCTCTTACGAAACCCACCTTTGGTGAAAGTTCCAAAAATACAAGATCTGATAAATGCCAACCCTTTACTGGGTGCATTACCTACCACTGTGCGGGAGAAACTGGTTGGATCTACCAAAGAAATAATGAAACTGCGCGGAACAACACTTTATAGGGAGGGATCCAAGCCAACTGGCATCTGGCTGATAGCAAATGGAGTTGTCAAGGTTTATGGAAATTATTTGTAAAATATTTGTGTTTGCAATCTGCCTTTTGCGTATCTGATGACTAAATTTTTCTGTTTGACAGTGGTCCAGTAAAAATCTAAGTAACAAGCATTTGTTCCACCAAACATTCACACATGGATGTACTTTGGGCTTATATGAGGTGCTCACTCAAAAGCCTTACATCTGTGATCTTATCACGGATTCTGTGGTCCTTTGCTTCTTCATTGAAACTGAGAAGATACTTTCAGCTCTGAGATCTGATCCTGCAGTGGAGGACTTCTTTTGGCGGGTAGGATTTATCTAGTATATTTTAATCATATGTGCCACAATAAGTTGGAAACCTCATTTCATCAAAATGACATGCATCAAAGACATTTTAGGTTGGCAGAGGACAATGATTTGTATCATGCGTATAACACGTTGTCTGTCTTCCCGCCAGTATCATATAACTCGTATTTATTGACCCAAATTTCTGCAGGAAAGTGTCATTGTTATTGCCAAGCTCATGCTTCCACAATTACTTGAGAAAATAGCAATGCATGATTTAAGAGCACTGGTCACAGAAAGATCGAAAGTTACTATATACCTAAGAGGGGAGACTTTTGAATTACTTCATCATACTATTGGTGTTCTATTAGAAGGATTCATAAAAGTACAAGTTGGGCAAGAAGAAGTGCTGCTTACCGCCCCTGCAGTCATATTGCCCTGTCTTGATCAAGGTTCTAATCAGTCTGAAACATCAGGTATTACAGTTCTGCTTAACAAGAAATTACTTTAAGCATAAAGATGGAATTTTTTTTTGTAACCACTAACCTGTCACCATGCTTCCATATTGTCTCTGCTATGTTTATATGATCTATCTATATACCCATTCTGGGGCTCATAAATTTCATTTCATTTTCGCTTTCTAGCTTTAGGTGCCAGAGCTGAAAGTTTCTCTCAGCAATTGTCGACATATCAGGTTGAGACAAGGTCAAGAGTAATAATATTTGACATTGTTGGATTTGAATCTGGGAGAACCCTCCTGAAAAAAAGGTCATCTTCTATCATATCACGTAATGGTGATCACCCTGCTGTATCTCTTAGTAGAGAGCACATTGGTCTGATGAGTTGGCCTGAGCAATATTTCCCTTCAAGACATCAAAACAGCGAAGTGTCAGGCCGACACAAGAACAATTTGTCTGCAAGAGCCATGCAGCTTAGTCTTTATGGCAGTACAATTAATATGAGAAGACAGCGTACCAAAAGCTTCCCAAGGACCGAAGGAAAGCAGCTTTCACAGAGTAGGTCATTCCCAACAGCTCCTTCAACAAGTGGACGTCCTGTTGTCTCAATTAAGTCTGAAGGATCCACTACATTGAGAAAGAAACTAGGCATGCAAGAGGAGAAACAGGAGAACCGGAGATCAGAGGAAGTTCATGCTGTAAGAGAAGACTTGAGTGATGATTCTGGCTGTGAAGATGAGCATATTATTAGAATTGATTCGCCTAGCACACTGTCGTTCCGACATGCATCTTGAACCACTACTGTTGTTTTGTATTTTGTTGGCGTGTATCTGTTTCAGTTTTGGCCTTTTGGGAGAAAACAACTTCACCCTTCCATTTTTCGAAGGCTTTCATAATGGATGTTGTATAATGTATATGAAAATAACATAATGTCATACTTCATTGCTTATCAATAAAGTTATCATTGTTACTCCCTCTCCATTCCATCTGAAGTGTTCTAGTTTGATTTTTTTTCGGTCAATAGCTTTTGATTTTAATTCTCGATTACTCTTACACTATAATGATAGAGTATTTAACGAAATGATATTATGATTATTTAGAATTTAAATTTTCATAATTTCACATAATATAATTTCGTTAAATACTCGATCATTATAGTTTAAGAGTAATTGAGAGTTAAACTTGAAAGATTTTGAAAAAAAAAATCAAACTAGGACACTTATGGTGGGATGGAAAGAGTATTATTTTTATTATTTCTCCATTTGCAATCCACAGATGTAAACATAAAAATAGGTAGCGGAAGGAAGGACGACAACTTTTTCCCTCCCTCCAATTTGTCAATTTACACACTTTCCAAGAAAATGAAATTATTAAGCTGACTTTGGCAAAATTATTAATCAGTATATTTTCATATTCATTAGCTTCATGGGGATATTCATTTTATTGTACTTCCATTATGCTTTAAGCGACTAACCGAAGAAGAGCTCTTTGAGAAAACTTAGTGAAGTATTGTCGTTGTGTTAACATCCATTGTTAACAGTAGTGATGATAAGCTGACTGAAACTAGTGAGAATTGCAATGTGACTACTGACTTAGATGATTTATCAGTATCCTAATATTCATGATCGTATGTTGGCCATAAACTTGCATTGGCCATGGGCATAGTTGGTCCAAATTTGATAGACCCTTAGTGTATGATTTTAAACAGCAATTGGTGACTGGTAAATAAATTTATTGTTGTTAACAGTAGTGATGAGAAGCTGGCTGAAACTGGTGAGAATTGCAATGTGACTATGATGACATAGATGATTTATCAGTATCTTAATATTTATGATCGTATGTTGGCCATAAGCTTGTATTGACCATGGACATAGTTGGTTCAAATTTGATAGACCCTTAGTGGATGATGCATGGTTGCCAATAATGCATGAAGCTACAATAGCATTTTTATGTAGTATAGAAAAGTCTTCTGCTTCAATGCAAGCTATGAAGTACTAACATTAAACATTCATGGGATCCCCCACCCCCCCGGTTATTGTACTTCAATTATGCTTTAAACTCACCTGTCAAATAACTGCATAAAAGCTCTACGGGAAGACTTAGTTAAATGTAGTTGTATTAACTGCCATTGGTTACTGGTAAGAAGTGCAATGTGAGTATTGAGCTACATGATTGATCCGTTATCCGATTAGTCTTGATCTAAGCATGTTGGTTAAAAGCTTACTGGTAACAGATTTTAATGTTGTTAGTATTGATGAGAAGTTGATTGGAACAAGTGAAAAGTGCAATGTGAGTACTGAGCTACATGATTGATCGGTTATCTATTCATGATCGTAAGCATGTTGGCTATAAGTTTACCTGGACCATGGGAATAATTGGTGCAAATTTGATAGGCCGTTAGTTTAAGATGCATGGTTACCAATAATGCAAGAAACCACTTTTAACATTTTTATGGAGTATCGAACAACCTCATGTTGCAATATAACCTACGAAGTAACAACAATATTATTAATGGCTACTGCATATATTCACCCAAGTCATACAATATATGCGAGCAAGCGGGTAAGCGTAGGATATAAAATTAAAAAAAAAAAAACAAAAAAAAAAACTATTCAACATCTTGCTAGCTCCTTAGTGAAGTGATCATGGCTATAGCATATATTCACCCAAGTTGGAGGAATATTTTGTCAATAGAAAGGCAAAAGCAGTTTTAAAGAAGGGGGAGGGACTTTATATGAGGTTAGAGATCGTGTTTGTTTGCAACATGGATGACAAATCTGGTATGCTAGGAAGGAACAATGTTAGAATCAAATTCCTAGCAATATAGTTTTTTTTTTTTTTTTTTTTTGAGACTAGAGTTTGGTGATGGTATTATCTCCTTATGATCATGATCATAATGTGTTCTCCTTAGGATAGCTAGAATGTTTAGTATTTGGTAGTATTATTTTAGTTGAGATTGTTGATTCTCTAGTGGTTGTATGTGTTCACTTTTGGATAGCTAGAATATTTACTATTTGGTAGTATTATTTGAGTTCAGATTGTTGATTATCTAAGGCGGTGTTTGGTAGGGAAATCACCAATTTTAAATCTAGGATTTGCAAATCCATTTTCGGGCCCTTGGCCAAATCTCATGTTTGGTTGTAAAGGTCACCATTTGCTACAGTAACAAACATCAAAATTCGGTTGAAAATTTTTATTGGTTTTGTTGGATTTAGCCATTTGTTGATGAATTTCGTTCCGTTTGGTTAGATTTGCTTTGTTTCACTACAAAAATTTTCTTGTTTTTATCCGTCACTAAGTAGCACCGATTCGTCACTAATCCGCCAAGTGACGGATTAGTGACGGATAAGGGAAGCCGTCACTATATTGAGCGTCACTAAGACACAGTGACGAATAAGATAATCCGTCACTACTTAGTGACGGATTAGTGACTGATAAAAGGTTGACCATGCATTCTAAAAAAAGACTAAAAAATAAATTTTAGTGACGTATAAGTTTTATCCGTCACTCATTTAGTTGACTCAAGTCAACAACTTCAGTGACGGATAAGATTTATCCGTCACTAAACTTTTAATTTTAAAAATTTTTTTAATATTTTTTTCCTGTATATATTAATTAACAAGATGCTAATATGGGAACCCGAAAATGATAAATTATAAAGAAAACTCGATAATGGTACGAAAACCACAAAATTATAACATCCCTAATAAGTTACGAGTTTATATGTGTCCATAAGATAGAAATAACAAATAACATCCATAACAAAGTACATAGAAAATAAAAAGTAGAAAGCCAATGTATCAAAGTACGTCTAAGGAGGAGTCTGAGACTTGTCACCCATCATAGGCATCAGCTTTGCCATCATTTCACGCTGAGAAGCCAACTCTGCTTCCATCAAAGCCTGCTTCTCCTCGAGTGCAGCGTTCTTGGCCTGAGTCTGAGCTAACTCCTCTTGAATCTTCTCCTGAAACTGCTGTGAGGCCTTTCGAGAGCTCTGGGAAGAAGTAGATGTGTATCCACCAACATTAGCGATTGTCCGACCCACACTACCCAAACCATAGATACTCCCCTTGTTGTTTGGAGGATTCAAATGTAGAAAGATATTGTTTTGCTCTTCAATTGTGAGATCTTGGTCGCCAATAATCACCTCCACTGCCTTCTGCAATAGTAAAGTGCATAACATGAGTCACAATAATGTTGTTGATTAATTATAAAATACACATATGAACCTCCAAGTATGAACATACCGCTATGTCTTTGGCTTCATCATTCGTCCACACGCCATTCTTGCACTTTGCCTCATAGTACAATTCTGAATAACATAAACAACTAAATAAGACAAATATAGTACTCCTAAAGCTCTCTTACCGGGAATGAACCACAATTAATTTAACTAATTTATATTCTTTTTTTATTTATACATAAAAGATAAAACTCCAAATTGACTCAATCCCAAAATTCCAAACAACTTCTCCTCCACAATCGTATTCTCAATTGAGCTTAAACAGGCCGTGATATTCCTAAATATTTGAAACTAAAACACTATCCTCAGCTAAAAGTATGTATCCATTCATCCATAAGGGAACAAACCAATTGCTAACATTATAGCAAATAATTTCTGTAACTTATAAAATAGCCGATATCAATGCATCTAAGAAAATTTTGGCCTCTAAATTTTCTCAATCTCATGATGCAACAACATATTTGAACCAACTCGTATATGTAGTTCAGGGAAGTACTATAGCCCCTAGTGTATAAATAGCAAGGAAATATAAAAGGAATCATCAGGCTGACTAATGTTAGGTTTATTTCACACTAAACGCAAACAGAATATCCAATGCATAGAACTGCTACTTGTAGGCTAAACTCTAAAGTGAGAAACTTCGACGCTGCTGCTACTAGTATCATAAAATCACTCAATTGGGGATGAAGCTTCATAAGTTTATACAGATATTCTTGCAGCTCAACCGTGATTAGATAAATAGAAATGTAGGTCATTTTTTTTAATATCAGTTAACCAGGGTAAGTCTCCAACTTAACCACTTGAAAATACTCTGACGGCTGTGTTACGGTAATAGTAGCACAAGACTTGGTGTAGTAACTAGCAAGTAAATATAAAAGCACCAACACACCCACAAATGAAAGATTTATTTCACACTAAACCCAAACATACCCAGATGAATTTTGAACAACAATAATTTTTAATTCAAGTGGGTAAATTTAAGTCCATTGTCTCACAACTGATTACAAAACATGCAACTAAAAACACGAAGTAACGAGTCCAAAGTTAACTACAACAACAGCAAAAGGTAAAAAGATCATCCAAATTCCAAAGCAACGATCATATCACGAAAAGCAACCTCCAGGACCATAAATAAAGCCTAGAAAACAAAAAATGAAACTAAATTAAATTTTAAAAATCGAAAAGCATCTGATTAGTCAAAACCTAAAATAACTCTCAGACTACTTGCTCAGACACCAAATTAACCCCCAAACAGAATCCATCTTTCGTCTCTAATCTAAGCTTGTACTAACAATCTGATTCAATTGCACAAGCGAATCATCACAATTAACACAACAAACCCTATAAACGAGAAGCCATATCTAAAATTGACCAAAACAAATACTAACAGAACCAGAAATTTTGGGCAAGCGTAATGAATAGAGAAATGGGGATCGTACCTTTGCTGGCAACGGCAACGAATATAGATGGATCGATGCCGGAAGGAATTGGAGAATTGGAAAAAAAAAAAAAAATCAAAATTGTTAAAGTTAGGGTTACATGTAATACCTTTGATTGCAGAAATATAAACGGAAGAATTCACGAATTGATTAGTCACCCAAATTCCATGTCGAACAAGCTTAGATTAGACACCTATATTGAACAAAATGGTTGAGTTTTGCTAGAGAATTGGAAAAGGGGAAAGAAGAAGAAAGGGAAGAGAAGAGAGAAAGCGACTAATGGGAGTAAAGAAGAATGAAGATATGGAGTGGAGTCTCATGTCCATATCGATCTCTTTCCTTTTTTTTTTTCTTTTTTTTTTATATATTTAGTGACGGATGGGACCGATCCGTCACTCTATTTAATTTATTTTTTATTTTTTTTTATTTTAGTGACGGATAACTTTATCCGTCACTAAAAGTACTTTTTTTTTCTCTTTATTAAAATCCTTGGTCAACTATTTATAGTGACGGATAAGAGTATCCGTCACTATTTAGTGACGGATTAGTGACAAATCGAGCATTTAGGTCTATCCGTCACTAATCTGTCACTGAATGTACCGATTCGTCACTAACTTTGTGACAGATAAAATCCATCACTGAAGCCGTCACTATACAGGAAAATTCTTGTAGTGTTTTATGTGTATGATGTCGTTCTATTTTAACATTTCGCAAGCGTTTGGTTGGAAGTTGTGTATGAGTAGCATGGGCATTTCCGTCATTTTATGTGATATGGGTTGGGTTATTTTTTCAGTTGGGCCATTTGCTCAAATAATGTGGGCTTCATATAGTTATTGGTCCAATGTTTCTTCACAAAATGTATTGGGCTTTATTGTAATAAATCCAACAACAAAACTCAATTAAGGACCTCAAATAAAATAAACGAAGTAAGTTGGGTGGGTAAAATTTTATGAGATCCATAATATCTCATAAAATTGCTCCCAACCTCAACATAATATATTAGTTATGTATATTGTCCATAATGCCTATAATTAGGTATTAATTGGCAATTTATAAGTTCCTAAAATCACGCCATATTAATTAAATACTGAACCATTACGTTTCGAGTCGAACATTAATTTTCACCTCTCTTAAGTTTTCCTGCGACATACTCCCATTCAACGTGATATTATGAAAAACTACAAAAATTTTGCATTCTCTCGTGTGGAACCATTATTAAGTGCCAACTGTTTTAATTCTTTAATTTTTGGAATCCCTAGTAGGTTCTTTAATTTTTGGAATCCCTAGTAGGTTCCGTAATCGTATGGTGTTATTGGTGAATTGAATCATGTACCAACCTTTGGTTCCAAGCATCGAGTGATGGTGCATGTGATAGATTAACAATAGAAATGTGTCATGTGGTGAATGGAATCAAGTACCACTCTATGGTTCCAGGCACCAAAATATACTAATCCATGGTTCCAGATACAAAAAGAAGGTGCATTCGAGTTGAGTTTGATACTACTGAAATTATGTACTACCAGTGTATGAAATGGAAAGAGAAGACATGTGTTTATTTGGAAAGAGGACAGAAGACTTTTTCACTCCATAAAATTATTTCTAAATTTAAAAGCTAGATTTAAAGAATTTGATATGTTAATGATTGGTAATTAAAAGGGTTATTTTTGTCAAACTAAAATTAAAAGTGGTGTTCAAAGCAATATAAATAGGTTTCATAATATTGGAATTTTTATGGGTGGTTCTTATAGCAATAAAATGTGATAATATGGGGTTCAGAGGATTTTGCTCTAAAATTTAAAAGGAATAGCTAAAAGGAACTATAGCAAATGACAATGCAAGTAGGATAAATTTTCTTTTGTTTGGTGACAACGATGAGTGTAGTAAAATGATGAAACAAAAGAAAGGAAAGGAAATGTCTGCAATTCGTATGCACATGGTGCACTTTCTTTTTCGAAAAGTTCTTGTAGGTCCTTCAATTTTTCCTTTGATATTTCAGTGCACTTCACAATCATTCATATTTCTGTCTCCATTGCTATTTCCAGCCATCCTTGTATCATTGTGTCACAACGGTTCCATTCCATGACATGCTATACGTGGAACCTTCTTTTGGCTGCAGAAGTAAACCATCAATGAAGCCTATCTTGCTCTTTGCGAACGATAAGTTTTTCATTTCTTGTCCTCCATATAGTAACAATCGTGCATCAGAGTTTCATTTACATGGAGTTGTTTTGGATAATCTGATGAATGTAGGTAGTATGGAGATGAAGGATTAATAAGTTGTTAACCTTCTCCGGTATATATTATCTAATCAACTACATGCTTACAACAAATCCTTAATGATAAATATTGAAGAATTAATCTAAATCACTACATTTCGTTCCTGTCCAACAGCTTATCAATACACATCAATTGCATCCACTGTTTGGATGGACTTGGAGATGTCAGCAATGGAGAAAGGAATGCTGAAACAGGCGTTTGAACAAAACTAAGTTAATAATCCAGGGAGTGAAAACTAAAAAGATCCAGATGCAGAAGTATAATTGATCAGATTTCAATATCTAAGTATTTATTTACCTTGCGTCATCTTCTAGTAGATACGAGCTTGTTTGTTTGTTGCTTGAATCCTCATCTAATGTTTTCACTATAGCCTGCATACTTGAGATGACCTACATAACAGAAATAGTCCAGAACATAAGTGAGCGAGTGCAACAATATATGTACCGGGTAACAAAAAGCACGACACTAACTTACATTTGAAGCAACATTAATGTAATTTTTGTCGTCCCTGTACTTTGTACAGATCTGGTACAACTGTCGTATGCTCAATACCTTTAAGAGTTGCAACAAATTTGAAACATCAATAATGAAACAAAAGTGGTAGGAGGAGACAAGCATGATCCGAGTCACTCACTGGCCGGGTAGAGTTGATCCCTAATTTCAGCCAAGGTCTTTTTTGGTTTTTGTGTTATAACCTGATATAATATAACACAAAATATATAAGAGATTCATTGCAAACTTGACATGTTAAGTCAGAGAATAAAACTGAAAAAGGCACACAAACCAAAAATCTAACTGCCTGTCTGGTATGCTCCAATTCACCCCAAGCTGAGCCCACATACTGCAATTCAATGGACACGATGATGCACTGAGAAGAGGGCAAAGAAGAAGAAGAAGAAGAAATTATTCAACGAATGCTTAATTTTTCTATTGCAGAAAGGCACCACTCTTCCAACAGGGCCAAGCCACCATTGATGTACTCTCCATGACTCAATGAGCAACATTCTCGTTGTAAAAGAAGGTTGCGAAGGTTTGGAATAAAAATGACTATAAAATGTGGTGCAACAAGTATATAATATATTTTATTCCACAAAATTCTTGAAGCAGCGACTTCCCTATTGAACAATTGCACATTGATAAAGGAAAAGGTCTGAGTGAAAATCTTCTGGAATAGGAAGCACAGAACCTGCAATGATATTCCATCAGTATGGGAAAATTGCATTTTTGGTCCCTCAACTCGTAGTCCCTCTCAAACTTGGTCCCAATTGGTTTTAAAATATGCTAATTTGGTCGCTCAACGTATAAAGGTGTGTATTTAAACGTATTTGTATATGTGGGATATGAGGTGGAAATAAAATGCAGTAAAAGAAAAGAAAAAAAAAGGGCGCCAGATCGGACGCATTAGGATAAATTGGGGTGAATTTGAACAATGACATGGATGATGAACTGGATAATAATTAAAAAAAATTAAAAGGGCGCCAGATCGGAGCTTTTTCGATCTGGAGTTGTCTGCTCTGTCCGGAGTAGAGAGCTGCTCTGTAAAAGCTCCGCCATGAGCTTTTAAAAGCTCTAGATCGGAGCTTCAAAAGCTTCCGATCTGGAGCTTCCATGGCAGAAAGCTCCGCCATGGGAGCTTTTAAAAGCTCCAGATCAGAGCTTTAAAAGCTCCGGTCTGGAGCTCTCAGATCAGAGCTTTAAAAATTCCGATTTGGAGCTTCCACGGTGAAGCTCGTGATGGAGCTTTTAAAAGATCCAAATCGGAGATTTTATCATGATATATCATCAATTAGCTAACTGGTCCTTCCACTTAGTAAACCACACTGCATACCCTCATCAGGTATGCTTTCCAAACGATCTACGCCTTCCGCTATAGTGACTCCCGTTCCCTGAAGCAAGTGAGGCAGGATGTGACAATGGAATGCCCACGCCCCTGGATTATCCGCCACGAATCTTATTGTTGTCCATCCATAAGGGTACACCACTGTTGTACTCAAAGGTGGATTCCTCGTATTGAAGTTCCCCGCTGCTTCACATGTAAAACTCCCTTCTCCGTATCCCAGTACCCAAAACTCGAACTCGTGCCCGTGCATATGCCACGGGTGTATTTCTTGCATGGAGACAACACCAATTTTCTCCATATTATTTGTCTTGGACATTTACCAAGTGCTTGGCTACTCAAAGTTCGATGGGTATGATACGTGAACTTGGTTTTCGGAAGGGGATCATGGCTGAACATGAGCTGAAAGTTATTAGAATCATCTGCTCCTTCCTTTTCTTCATCAATGAAGCTTCTAATTTCCTCTTCTAATTCGTTTACATTCGTTCGCAGTGAGGGTAATAAATTGGCTCATTTATTGGCCAACAAGATTTGTGCTACTCATTTACTAATTCCTACACAGTGATAGTGATAACAGAAAAATTCATCAATTTCCATTTGCAGCACGGTTCAAATTAGACAAAACTATAAATCAGAAGAACTACATGGAAATGAGAAGAACTATTTAAATGAATAAATAGCGTAGTTCGCATTACCTATTATGTTTAAGTATCAACACACCACGATTGTGTCATTTTTCTGATAATAACACGGACACCGCGCTTAAGCGTGGTGTACAATTTCTAGTAACTATATAAGAACATCCTACCTCCATGTCTGTGGCGGTTTGACATTATTTGTACATTATAAATGTAGGTGCCAGAGCAGGAAGTTCCTCCCAAGAAGTTTCAATGTACCAGGTTGAATCAATGGCAAAGGTTATTGTATTCGATATGGCTAGATGTGCAGCTGGTAGAACCGTCAAGCAAAAATCATCATTTGTATCACATTCTGCGGATCACCCATCTGGATCTGCCAGTAGAGAGCATAGTGGTCTTATGAGTTGGCCTCAGCATGCATATACTGCGAGACAGCATGACACGGATATGATAGACCAATAGGAAAACAATTTGTCTTCAAGAGCTATGCAGCTGAGTGTCTACGGCAGCATGGTAAGTTACTATACATCCATTCAGTCTAATGTACACAAGGAAACATCATAGACGCTCATATAACTTCAAGCCAGTCTTTTCTCATTATCCTACTTGGTTGATTTTAGACTGTGTACAAGATTCAATCAATGGTTCAAGTGTTGTAACTAAACATGCTCTTCAAATAATATTCAGTTTCAACTGAGATAAGATGAATGTATCATTCTCGGTGCTGACGGTTATATATATATATATATATATATATATATATATATATATATATATATATATATATATATATATATATATATATATAGAGGGTAAACTACTTTAAACCGCCCCACTAGAAACTCATATCACGGATTCTCCCTCGTTAGTTTAACAATTACGTATAGCTCCAATGACCGGAAAAAAGTTGACCTAATCGTTATTCAGTTTCAAAAAGGTTCCGGCCAAACAAGGCCTTAGGTTTTTTTTATCATTTTTTCTTTTCTTTTAATTTTTTCTTCCTTTTTTCTTTTATCTTTTTTTTTCCACCTCCTTCTTCCTCCTTAACTTCCTCTTAAAGTAATCGGAACTGGAAGGGCTGCCCAATCGGAGTCGGAGCTGTAAACAGCTCCGAATCGGAGTTGTACAACCCCGAAATCGGAGCTGTAAAAAGCTCCGATTTGGAGCCGTTAACATCTCCAAAATCGGGGCTTAACAGCTCCGAAATCGGAGCCGTAAAAAGCTCCAAAATCGAAGCTGTAAACAACTCCGAATCGAAGTTGTACAGCCTCGAAACCGGAGCTGTTAACAGCTCCGATTCGGAGCTGTAAAAAGCTTCGATTTGGAGCTGTTAGCAGCTCCAAAATCGGGGCTTAACAACTCCGAAATCGGAGTTGTTTACATCTCCGGCAGGGAGCTCTTAAAAGCTCCTGACCGGAGCTGCGACAACTTTTTTTTTTTTAATTTTTTTTAATCTTTTGGGTTGTTTTGAAACAAACCCTTAATTTGGGGTTCTTTTATAATAAATATAAGTTCATTTTTAAATTTATATAATTTTTGTGGTTAATTTAAAATTTATTAAAGTTAATTTTGTAGAATAAAATAATTTAGAGACAAATGTGTAAATACTACAAACTTAAGTTGTTTGTTTCAAGTTAGAAACTGAAATCCCGGCAAGGGTAAAAGCGTAACTTTCAGGTCTTAATTCGAAAAAAGTCAAATTCGTGGGGCTATCTGTAATTGTTTTTGTGTGACATAGGGCTACATGTAATTGTCTAACTAAGAGGGAAGGATCTGTAATAAAAAAAATAACAGGGGGGGAGATGTAAATTGCCACATATATATATATATATATATATATATATATATATATATATATATGTGTGTGTGTGTGTGTGTGTGTGTGTGTGTGTGTGTGTGTGTGTGTGTGTGTGTGTGTGTGTGTGTGTGTGTGTGTGTGTGTGTGTATTATTTATCAGGTAAACGCCAGAAAAAGGCAACGTATCAGCACCTCCCCTCAGAAGGAAGTAAAGCCATCTTATAGCCTATCATATCCAGTGTTACCGTCAACAAGTGGATGGACTAATTTTTCAGGGAAGTCTGAAGGACCAACTTCTCTGCAAGAGAAACTACTGGTGCATGGGAGCAAACAAGTTTGAGGTTGTGGGGACACGTAGAGGTTTCTCGAGCATAATAGCCGAAAAACTTGTTTAATGTGTTCACGAGAACACTTACAAGCTAGTGAAACTTTTCGCTCTTTTTCAAAGAGTCCCAACTACATTACTTTTACTTTGGAGTCAATTTATCATTTACATTGAAAATTGGTTTACTCGCATGTGTTATACTATTACGAAACTTGTGCGACCCTCTTCGCAACGAGTGAAAGAACACGAACCCGTATAGTGTAACCCACTCTAATATCAATGCTCAAAGTACTCCATTTAATACTAATTTTAACTTATAATATTGGATTTAAAACAAATTTCTCCAACATACACTTTTCGGGTTTTGATAAAATTTACAAACAGCCTCTATAGTCTAAAGTTTATTGCAATCTATCTTTCTTTTTTTTCCCCTTGGCAAATGATTTGCCACCTGAAGTTTGACAATTCATGTGAATTGTTCCATAATTTCGTTGGGTTGCGAATTCAAATTTTATGGGATAGTTCACACATATTTAAGGGAAGTTTTTATTTGCAATTTCATTGAATAAAAAAGGTTAAATGTAATTATAAAAGTTATTAAAAAAATTTATGTGCAAAATAAAAAATTTCCAAGGTTTACTATTAGAAAAAATCATAACCCGACTAGAGGCTACATGCACGATGTATACATTACATATAACACTACGAATATACTAAATACATATTTTTTCACTTTGCCCTTTTGCCCCTCTCCAACTTTAAATTTACAATTAAGTTCTTAAGCTTTGGAGTTTTGTAGTTCGGAATATTAGAAAATTAAATTAGATACCTTAACTTATTCTTCGTAGTAAAGAATAAAAATCAAGTAAAACAAAAAAACCTTCTATACAGCTCAATACTAGTATACTCATCTGTCCCACTCATTTCTTTAACGTATTCCTTTTTTGGTTGTCCCAATCAATTCTTTATGTTTCTATTTTTGGAAATTAACTCACATACCATTTATATTACTTTAATCCTCGTCCACACCTTCACACTTCACTTTAATCCTTTTCCCCACCACATGGCATTTATATATTGGTTCACATTCCATTCTATATTAATAAATCACTATCAAACAAAAACTCTCATTAAAAACCGTGTAAAAATCAAACGTAGACTTCTCACTGGAACGGGGAGTATGTTTTTAGTATTTAAAATTTAAACTAGAAAATACAATTAAACAAAATGAAATTTGTTGCCCCATCTATTGTAGACTGTAGTTTCCTGGCTTCACCTGGTACATATGGGGTCGAGTGAGTATTAGCAACACGATGCGCATGAAAAGAGTGGAAAGCCGTAATTGCATGATTTGTCAACCAGGAGATGTGGACCAAAATGCAGGCCGGTAACAGGTACACTCACTCTATGGACCAAATAGTAAGTAGTACAAGTCACGTACCATTATATACCAACCATCATTTTATTTTTAATCAACTTATCATTATATTCGACAAACTTTATGCATGCTAGCTAGATTCGATTCACTAATTTTTTAACCATTATATTTCATTTTTCCTTCATGTTGCTATCCTACATGATGTAGTACTGTGGACTTTTGTTGACCAAATTGACGCAACAATGTACGCATAGTATATAGCACAGATGCACACTGGAATCAATTATTGGAAATTGAAATATATTTACTCTCTACTAATCATTTTAAAATTCGTCATTTTTTAATATAACCATTCTTTTTCAAACATGTGGCACACTTAACTCGAGGGTTGGTGCGTTCTTCGATAATTTGTTGTAAATAGTATGAACTAGACATTTTACATTCATGACTGGTTCGGAAAGATATCAGAGCATTGAACATCATCAAATTAGAAAGAATCAGAATCGGGATTTCAGGAAAATATCTCTATTAATCAACATAAATTAGACAAACCGTAAATATTGGGCAATGTCTTGCAGTGATTATATACTAATTTACCCGACATAATAATGGGTTACTAGAGTTCTAATCTAATCTACTTGACTTCATCTATGTGGATAAGGTTTCTTATTCTTATCTATATCTATGTATCCAAAACCAAACACTAAGTACGATAGAAGTATACCATGAGCAAACCGCAACCCGTTATGTTTGTAACGAAGCTTGACCACTCTCCTCTAGTATATATAAGAATAACTGTATATATTGAAATGTATGTATTGCATTTGCTAGATCCCCCCAAACAACCTGCATGATCTTTGTCTGCCGTTAAAAACCGCACTCATTGTTCAAAGATTGTGTTCATGCATATATCCCCAAAATGTTGCTTTGTTATTGCTCCCTGTTGTCCTAAGTTTTGTCTTGTTAAAAAAGTTGATAGTCTGCTTGTATTAAGATAGGCTTTGGCAACAAATTGATAGGTGCCATGTAACTAGAACAAGGTTAGGAGCTAGCTGGAAGCCGTGTTTGATCCACTGTGGCTCTTGTTACTGTTAGTTTACTGGTTAGGATGACTTACCCGGTGATATCCGGTTTGGGGTGTAATTTGGATTATCACGAGTATTCTCGAGTAATTAATAAAAGTTTTTAGCCATTTAAAAAAAAAAAAAATGCATATATCCCCAAAATTGTTCTAAAAATCAACAAAGTGCGTTTATAGCTCGCATTATGCAAATGCAAATCCATTTTTTCATATGTACATATTGCATCACATCTCGAGTGAAACAGTGGACTACACAAGAAAAAGAATATGAAGTTTGGCCAAGCTAAGACTACTAGTTGAAGTATTTGTTGAGCGTGGTTTCTTCACCCCCTAGTCCGAATAATTGTAATGGTGCCTCTCCCTTGTGTATGAACCCTAGTGAACGTGACCACCGCCTTTCCAGACAAACCCGGCCCTTGAGGCGACACTAACGGCCTGCACGCAAAATCCCCCACCGGGTGGCGGACTGGTCGTGTTGGTGGCATTAGGATCCTCTCATTGATGTCATTCAAAGTCGCATCCCCCTCAAATCCCCCCGGCTTGACCAGGGCAAACGGATACACCACTTTCGGTGGAACTCTCTTCCTTTTAATCTTCTCCTTCATGTCTACAAGTTGAAGAAAATAATTTATTTATACATAAAAAAAACAAAAAAAAAAACCATAGAACAAGTTAATGAAAGGTGAACATACATGACATGGGGTGACGTATATATTACACTAAATGTGAGGGTAAAAATGAATAAAGGTAACAAAGAAGGAAGGAATTTGCTTTCACCAAAAGAGTAAAGACTAAAGTAGAGATGGTGAATCCCAACAATTCGCAGACTTTAACAAGAAAAGACAAGGCGAAGAAACATTTTGTGGGATAAAGTCGATTCTATCAATCATATATATATATATATATATATATATATATAACCCCACTTTTCTTTTTAATTAATTAATTAGTTTTAAAAGATTAAATTAAATTAAATTAAATTCAAAACTATAGTAGTAACTGTACTACTTTATCATAGTGACTACACCAAATTATTGAGTATATTATAAAAGAAAATTTGAACTTACCAGAAGGATGAATAGGTAGTTTTGTTTTATGATGATTATCATGATCATCATAGTGATTTGTCCACTGAGTATCAGCAGTTGAATAGTCTTTTTGTGAATTACACGAGGATGAATCATATGTTTCCGAAATTCCCTCCTGATTGTCTGTAAAAATTCATCATACGTTTGTTAAATTATTAATTTGTTCACAATTTACATATCAGATTAAATAAACTATATACGTTCCTAGTCCAGTGTTAAGTTGAGACACCATGTACCCAACAAGTCACGAGTTCGATCTCGAAATGAAAATGGGTGTTAATTGTATCTAAAAAAGATAACTAATGAGTTACTTGCCTGAGATTGTCTGTCCAGGATTTGCCATTTGGTCAAAGTTTTCGCAGTAATTCTGAATAAAATTTGAAGCCAAGTAGTTCTGCGTACAATATATGATAAAAAAGGAAACATTAACATTTAACGATAAGAAAAAATTCCTACTATTATTTTTCTATTTTGAAAAAGAAAAAAACATGACGACCCAACTAATTTAGTGTGCAATTAACTACTTCAATTAATGTAATTGCCATGCAGCTTACAAAAAAGTATCATTTTGGTGTACGTACACATTAATTCACTTAACTACTTGGTTTGCCCTGATATAAGTATATGTGTACATTTGGTTCCACAATTATCGTATACCAAAAAGAGTCGGTACAATCCCCATATGAACATTGAAAAACAGCCTCAACTACTCTAACTACACTAAAGTCAAGTGATTAATTTCTTCAAATGCTCAAGAAAAACTATCCTTTTCTCATACTCACTCACTCCGTCCCACCTACAACGTACCATACGAATTTACGTACAAAATTTTAACTATTTCCCCATATGAACAGATATATAGTTGCAGTATGTTAAAGTTTGACCGATAACACCTTAGACGTCCTTGTTAAATTCAAATTAATTCTGAATTTCACAAATAATGTAGGATTTTCTAACATGATAGTTGTAGTATTATACAAGTCGTACGTATCACGTATGTACATACCTCGTTGGAATGGTGAAACTGGTGATGATTCATGGAGTAGTTTTGTTGCTGATCATGATCTCCAAACAAGAGCTGCAAACGCCTTCTCTTCGACGTGAACTCAAACAGAACATCTTGCAGGTAACCAGTCGAGGACGAATCGCGATCATCTTCTTGATCTTCTTCCACAACCATTGCTGGTGGAGTAGTAGAATTGTAACCACTACTCATCTCCATATCTGCAAATTGACACAAAACAAATTCTTCATGCAAATTGACACAAAACTACAACTTGTATGAAAAAAGCAGTTTGGGAATTACATACCCGTAGTTTGGGAAGAAGTGAGGAGTTCGAGGCTGTCTAGGGAAGACAAGCTATGGAGGCTACTACCAACATTGCTAATCATGGAGTGAAGAAGGTCATCACCCATTTTTAGTACTACTATTGCTAGTCTACTGCAATAATAAAACTTGAATTGAATACTGGGCCTTTTTATATAGTGTGACATACAGTTTGGTTTGAAAAAAGCATTTAAAGTTAAAAGCCTGTATAGTAACTTAATGATGTAATTATATGGAAGGCAAAGGCAAAAGATAACAACCAGTCAACGGGGGTGTTCAATTTCTTGGTAAAATATGATCATTTTGGGATTCGGGATATTTGTTTGCTTTTTTGGTTGAGTGAATTATTATTTTTTGCTATTTCTTGTGGGGTGGGTGAAGTGGGGAACTTAATTATTGCACTTGTGATCATACAATGTTTCAATTCCATACTAGGTAGGGGATAAATATTTTGAATGCTACTACTAGTAATTTACTTATTACTCCCTCCGTCCCGATGATAAGTCTACGTTTGCTTTTTGCACGGTTTTTAATGAATAATTTTGTTTGGTAGTGTTATATTAATATTGTATGTAAATGTGGGGTAGTTGATTAAAAAAGTATGAGGTATGAGTGGAGATAAAAAAGTGTAAATGTGGAGTCCATATTTAAAATAATATAGATGGGATGTGGGGTACTTTCCAAAAATGGAAACGTAAAGAAGTGATTGGGACGTCCAAAAAAAAAATACGTAAAGAATTGATTGGGACAGATGAGTACTACACTATAGTCCTTTTCTTAATGTTTCTTTAGAATATGAGTCAATTAATTATTTCCCTCTATAGTTCGCATACTATATAGCCCAAATAGGCCAGTCTCTCGATTTACACGACACAAATCTTTACCTTAAATTACTATTAAAAGGAGACCTTCACAATCAAGCTAACAACTCTTGCCATTGTGAGTGAGATCCTTGTCATTTTGTTTGGCAAATGGCTAGGCTTAGGCTAACTACTCTTAGCAATAACACACGTGTAAATAAGGTTAAATACATATATGAAAAAAAAAAACAATTAATTACATAAAAATTCACCTTCAAACAACATATACAAAAATATCGCTACTTACTAAACTTCCGGACCTCAAAATCTCGCTAAAGCGGATTTAATGAGAATTTTTGAAATCCCCCTACATAAATGGACCTCAAAATCTCGCTCAACTGGATTTAATAGAAAATTTGACATCCGAAAACTAGTTTCAGCCACTGAAACTAACTAAAAATGACTGAAACAAGTTGAAACTAACTGTTAATTTTATATTTTTCCTGAAATTAACCTTTAAAACTAGTTGTTAATTTTATAAAATGATTAAATTAACTCTAAAAATTATTTATACGAAACTAAATTAATTAATAAAATATAGAAACTGTAATTACAAAAATATAATCATTATTTTAACTGAAAACATAGTTTCAGATTAGTGTCAACACATAAAATCTAGTTTCAGAAGCTAATTTCAAACAAAAATCTAGTTTCAAAAACTAGTTTTAAACAAAAGCTAGTTTATGAAACTAGCTGAAACTAGTTGAAACTAACTATTAATGTTAGTTTCAATATCATAAAATGTTAATTTCATTAGTTTCAACAACAAAAATGCTATTTTTGTTATTTTCGGCATCATAAGTGCTAGTTTCAGCAACAAAAAAATCTAGTTTGAGCAACACAAATGCTAGTTTCAGCAACACAAATGCTAGTTTCAACAACTAAATGCTAGTATCATTAGTTTAAGCATCATAAGTGTTAGTTTCAGCCACAAAAATGCTAGTTTCAGGAACACGAATGCTAATTTCATTTGTTTAAGCATCACAAGTGAACACAAAAAAATGTTAGTTTCATTAGATTCAACAACAGATGTGCTGGTTTCATTAGTTTCAGCAACAAAAATGCTAGTTTCATTAGTTTATGTATATAAATATTAATTAGTTAGCAAAAAAATAATTAAATATAATTAGCTAGTAATTAATTAACACTAATGGATGTCAAAAACACCATCAGAATCTATTTTAGCGAGAAAAATAGAGTCCAACAAGCAATTGAGATCCAAATTGATTAGATTTTAGGGCACCAAAAAATAGAATGGTCTTTTTTGTAAGAGGTTTTTATATTTTAGGGCACCAAATAATAGAATGACCTTTTTTGTAATAGATTTTTAAGGTGGTTGTTTTATCAATTAAGTGCTCTAGAGTGGTTCCTTTATATAATTTTCTTGCGTAAATAATTGAGTGATAGAGTAAAACTAAAAAGTAACTTTGGTTGTAATAGAGTTACATTTTTCACACTAATAGTTCCGATTTAATTTATTTTTTAACCCTTAATTTAAAGCTACAATATTTTTAGAATTGAATATGTTAGAGAAAATGTATTGAATTAAAGTGTAAGGCTATGTTCTCTTCGTGTGAAAATTGATTATTTTAAATTCAGTTCAGATACATTAAGTTCAGTTCAAATTTTTTGATAATATTTTATACTACAAATAAGTTCAGTCCAGACGAAGAGAACAAAGCCTAAAATGTGAATACATTGGGATATTTGCTTTTCTATCATACAAAAATGCTTTGAAAATATCGTTAGCCTTATATAAATTTAAGTAGAACATATTGAGTAAGGCTCTGTTCTCTTCGTATGAAAATTGATTATTTTAAATTCAATTCAGTTCAGATGCATTAAGTTTAGTTCAGTTCAATTCAAATTTGCCTAATAGTATTTTGTACTACAAATAAGTTAAGTTCAGTTCAAATCAATTTAATTCAGTTCAATTCTATTCAGACGAAGACAACATACCCTAATACCCTAATTGTATAATTGTAGTAATGTGATAGCAAAATATAAGTGGAGAAACAAGACAAAGATTTGTAACAAACAGAGACGACACAATCAGATCAATAAGAACATGCAATGTGTGTTTGACTGTTGGATTGGTCTTAGACTAGTGCATGCACATGTTTTGTTTTGTTTTTTGAATTTCAGTGTTGTGTGGCTAGCTGTACAGTACACACACATTATGAATTATGATTACATATTCTCCAGGTAAAAGGCAACTAATTTCTCTCCATGGCCAAGTCTAAGGTGGTCCATTGACATATACTGCACACTTCACCTAAACATCATTGAAGAACCAACATAAGTTGGACTATACAGTATAGTACAAGTAAGCAAACACAACATGCTCAAGAGTCAAGGCCCAATCAAGAGACACAACATTTTAATTCGGTTACGTCTAATATGCCGCATGCGGTTATACCGCATGGGCCCAATCTGTTTTTATTCATCTCCTAACATGTTGTCTTCCTTGTTAATTGCACCATTACTTCATTTAGGGCCTGATTGGTTTGGCACCGTAGCATGTAAAATGGCGTTGACCGGCTGCTTTCATGGTGATTGGTAACATTTCGAGTGTATGTGTTTTGGTTCCGGGCAACACGGGGAATCGTGCAGAGGGGTTTTGAAAACCCGGATTCACAGCCGACAAAGGGTTTCAAAACCCGGGGGGCAATGTTTTTGGTTTTACACCCTGCTCTGTTTTTTGATGCCACCTAGAATGACAAAATTAGCCCCGACAATACATTTATATTTCATGAATGTCCCTGCCCTAAGGTATATATAGTTGAATTGGTCCAGATATGTGCCTCTTCTTCAGTTGTTTCTCACAGCAGTCGCAGGTAGTCTCTTTGTCTTGCTCGTGTTTTCTTATGTTGCACTACATTTTGTTGTTGGGTCTTTTTATGCCTCTGTTTTTGTTAGTAGTGTCCACTACAGTTGATTATAGAACTCGGTTTAATTTCGATGAAATTTCATATCATGAGAATTGAATGGCAAGATTCAGCTTGGTTTGTTTATCTTTCAGTTGATTGATTTTCCCGTGTTAGTACTATTTTGTATAAGCACTTCAATAGTTGAATGTCTACATTCATCCAAGTATATAAGATTATTGTTGGTAATGAATAAGAACCAGCAATTTCCAATTGCAGATTACAGTTTACAAGATATAGCATGTTTTGTATGGTATTGGAGATGTTTAACTCTGTTCTCTAAGGTGTGTTGCACTTTTGTAGTCATATCACGGATTCACGGTATAATGTTGAATATGAATTTTAGTTGTATATGTATTGTTGAATGATCTTAGAACAAGCAGAACCATATACTCCAGAAAAATATCTCTTTAAACTAAGCCTCTGCTGTCAAAATGATGCTTTAATACAACAATCCATATTCCAAGATTTTCTTATCAAAATATGAAGTTGTCAAAATGATGCTTTGATAGGATCCATATTCCCATATTTGCTTTGATACATTTTATATTCCCCAGTATTTTCTTGTCTAGCATCTGAAGTCTGTTACTCCATGTTCTAGTTTCTCAAATCTCAAGTATCTTTTTTATTTGCAAGTCTGTAATCTCTATATGTTTTGAGGTTTCATTTCATGGTTTGTTCAGCAATTACATTGTTTTGCTGTCTTTTTTGTCAAGTTCAATTACTGTAGAGATTACTTGCATTAGAGATTACTTGCATGCATGAAAATATTGAATTTAAAACCTATTTTAGGCGTGGCTGAACATTGTCACAATCATAGATAAACATTTTCTCTTACCTTTTTAGGGCGGTGAAGTGAGTTTTGGGAACAAAATTCAATACAGACAAAACATACCTTCCACAAATCCATTACAAGGGTAAACTAGGTACTTAATAAAATAGGTGCTCATGGAGTAGTGAAATGGGAGTGTAATTATTGTCAAGTTACAATATCAACAACATATAAAAGGGTAATGTATCAAATATATAAAAATATGTATAAAAGTTGAACGTATTTTTAACGTATTTGTATTTATATACTTTGAATTTTATGTTTTTCATATTCGTATTCGCGTTCGTATTCGTATGGGTGCTTCCTAGCTTTTAACTTCTAATAATTCTTTTTTCTTCTTTTGCTTTCTACTTATTAGTACTTCTTTATGTTTTTATTTAATTGGCTTACTTCATACCTCCATGTTTTACAAAATTTCTTATTGATCAACCGTATACATGTTTGACCCGTATATTACACCTAAATTATACTTCCTCCATCTTCCATCAATCTTTCCATTTCATTTTATTGAATTTTTTTAGTTCCGATTTGACTTCATATTATTTTCAAATCAAAGTATAAAAATAATTCATGAAATTATATTATTAATAGTAGTAAACAGTGAGAAAATTGGAGCAGTCATTATTAAACTGGTTGAATTTAATTTCAATTTGAATCTAATCCGTTAATCTTATTAACTCGATTTAATCTGGTACGTACATGTGTCAATCTTAAGTATAGTGTGGGGGTTCGAATCCCGTTGGCGTAATATTTTTTCTCTTTTTTCTTATTCATTATGTAAAAGGGTCATGGGTTCGAATCCATTTGGCGTAACAGTATACTCCAGTTGGCGTAACAGTATACTCCCTCCGTCCCGATGATAAGTCTACGTTTGCTTTTTGCACGATTTTTAATGAAGAATTTTGTTTGGCACTGTTATACTAATATTGTATGTAAATGTGGGGTAGTTGATTAAAAAAGTGTGAGATATGAGTGGATATAAAGAAGTGTAAATGTGGGGTCCATATTTAAAATAATATAGATGGGATGTGGGGTACTTTCCAAAAATGGAAACGTAAAGAATTGATTGGGACGTCCAAAAAATGAATACGTAAATAATTGATTGGGACATATGAGTATTTTTTTTCTCTTTTTTGTGTATAATTTAAAAGTAATGAGCGGTCAAATATGAATACTGTTGACCAAATATGAACTTTGTAAAAAAAATAATACGTAGACTTCTCTAACATACTTGTAACAGTATACTCCTCCGTCTCATTATAATTTAAACATTTGAATTTTTTGTAGTCAATAGTTTTTATTTTGACCATAAATATTTTTTAAATTATAATCGTAAAATATTTTAAAATATTATATTATAAAACTTTAGGATGGTAATTTTTATAATATAATTTCACTTAATATTTATTATTATATTTTAGAAGTAATTTAAAATTAAAATAAAAAATTATTGACCGTAAGAATTTAAAATGTCTGAAGTGTACTGGAATAGGTGAAGTATATATTTTTCTAATTGAAAGAATATTCATGTTCTTAAGTTAGACATCAATGTTATTATCTTTCATTCCTTTAAAAGTATCTCCGGGTATATCAATTAGTGAACCAATTAAATAAGAATTTCATCAAAGTCAAATAAAGAAAATATAAATAAGAAATGAAGTGCAAATGTGGAATATGCCATGAATATTAAAATATTAGAATTAATTAATTCTGGGATAATGCTATATATTATTATCTTTTAAGAAAAAAAAATAAAAAATATTGAAATTAGAATGTAAGATAATGGGAGTGAAGAATGAAAGCAAAGAAGTGAAGTACCGTGATGCGATTATTACACCATATAGCAAAAGTAAGATTTAATGCTGAAATGAATAAAAAACTATTAAATGGTCTCATGCTGTTATACAGCATGCTGTATAATAGACCAAACCTTTTAATTCAAACTAAGATCTTTTTTTTTCTGTTTCTCTTTTTTGCCTTATATTCTTGTTTGTGAGTTGAATTTATTGTTCATAGAATGGAAGTGGATTGCAACAGGTCTGTCTTTCTATTGTTTTGGTTAGATGTCTTTATCTTCACTCTTCCTACTCCAGGGTGGGGTCAATGACATGCAATCTAGCAGTAGTATCTCATTCCAAACAACTTTTACTTTTTTCTTGTTTTATTATACTTGCTACATATTTATGTATGTAGTCTATAGAAAACAAGACAAAAGACAAATGAAAGAAGAAAGAACACACTCTGCTTTTGTCGTGGATAATTGAGAAAAAACTGGGAACTGCTGCTCTTTCTGCTATATGTCACAGAGAATATGATTTAATGTTTTTACTTCTCTTTAATCTTTGGGTTTATATGTGTGCTTTTGTGTAATATAATGAATGCTTTAAGTTCTGATCATCTGATGTTCAATCAGCTTTTTTCATACATAGAACTGATATATAGAAATACTTTTAATTTACGGGTGATTCATTCTAGTCTGTAGATTTGTGGCAATTCTAGAAAGAGTAGCGAAGACAAATAGAAAAAGATTGGGCATATCTATTAACGGATGGTTTATACTTTAGATCATAAATATCATCGATCTTCTATTTAACCCACTCACTCACTCTTCCAATTAAAAAATAAATTTATCTCTCGTAAACATATCCAATCTTCCAACCAATCCATTCACAACAAAACATCATTTATCATTACTCACCCAATCTTCCAATTGATATAACAATTTTTATTATTATTATTTTATAATATAATACTTCCTCCGGAAACTTTAAAAAATCCCATTTTGTTTTGTTGATTTTTTTATGTCAGGTTTGACCTCAAATTAATCATAATTCATTACGCAAAAAATAATTTTAAAAGTTATATTATAAAAATATAATAGTTTCTTATCTATGTTTGTGTTAATTATTACGCAAATTAATCATAATTCATTACGCAAAAAATAGTTTTGTTTGTGTTTATTATAAAAAGAGTACAAATTGAAATATTACAATACTTCTTCACGAATACGTTAAAAACGTACATTATTTCTTCACGAATACGTTAAAAACTTACAATACTTTAGAAGAGGGTTTTTTAGATGTATTGGAAATATATCAAATGTGGTCTTTATTTATAGAGAAAACAAATGATGAATTTTGGTATAATTTTTTTATTTTATTAAAAATATAATCAAAAGATAATTAAAGTATAAAAAATATAATTTACAAAATTCGGGTAACCAATAGGAAGGGGAGCCCCTTCCTATTGGTTACATACAAGCCACTCTCAGAGAGTGGCTTGTGATCGATCAAGCTTTTTATTCTTTTTTTTTTTTCATTTTTTTTTTTAAACTTCTATGCATGCATGCGGATAATCCTAGCCTTATGAGCATATCGAATGGCATGCAAAACAGTTTTGGGAGCAAGTTTGTATTGCGTCGTTTATGGAAATGACATGCCATCTACCGTTCGAGGCTTAATTAGTGGGCTATAAAGACGCTCAATGGAAGAAAGTTGAGAAAAAAAGACTTCTTGACCTCGTAGAAATATTAAAGAAGCTTGTGCCAACACAAATATTTACAAAGAAAACACGAAACAATATCATAACAAGCTTGGTCAAGTCTTGGTATGGATATAACGGACTTGAGATAGCACATGCTTTTTTTATACTCTTCTTAGTTAAGGGTGAGTTTGTGCATCTTGTGCATCTCTTATGCACCATTTTGTATCTATATTTGTTTTGGTTATTAATAAAGTTGTTTTGCTAATTAAAAAAAAAAAAAAAAAACAAGTATATAAACAAGCGCCCGTTAAGAGGCAACCCAATTTCACGTTTTTCAAAAACCAAGTAAAAATTCATTTTTCATTGCATGAAAAAACATTCATATCATTATCATATTAATTTGGGATGCATATTAAATGTTTGGTTAAGATTAAATAATTGCTTTATTAAATAAATAATTTTATTTAGAATGTACTTACATTTTCTATTTTTATGTTGTTTTAAGCTAAAAAAACATCTATTCTGATTTTTTAACTTACAACAGTTAATTAGGCGGCATAATTTTAGAGAATCAACCTCATAATCTGATTGCCCCGGCCCGTGGGCGCGTGCCCAATCCAAGGTACTCGCTCCTAGGCGCCAGTTATAAGACTTGGGTTCTAGTTTTAGTGAGTGTTTGCAAATGCTTAAAAAAGCACTTTTCACTACAAAAAATCCGTCGGATACCGACAGATAAAATAAAGGATTTTATCCGTCAGTATTTACCGACGGATCGATCCCCGTTATCGATGGATGACGGATAACGAACAAAGTTGACCACTTTGTTCATCATCCGTCGCTACAGAGGACCTATCCGTCGGTAATTTAGCGACGGATAACGTTATCCGTCGGTAAGCTTCACTATATCGTGAAGAAACCAGCAGAAACCTTCATTCTTTTTCCTCCATTCTTCTTCTTCTCCGTTTTTCTCTCTTCTCATCTCCATTTCTCCTTCAAAACTCCACCATTTTCATCCATTTTGGTAGCAAATTGAAGCTTATTGCACAAGTAACAAGGAACAACCTTCAATTCGAAGTCTTTTTGGTCAATTTGTGCAAAATCAAAGGTATGAACTCTAACCCTTATTTGATTTTTAATTTGGGAATTATCCAATTGTTTGTTAAATTGTCAAATGTATGTTACATAGTAGTTGATACAAGTCTATTTTGCTTAAATGTGTAGTTGATTGTTTTTAAAATTGAGTAATGAATCGATTTTGGGATTTTGTTAATTTGGGGATTACCCAGTTTGCCAATAACCTTGACTATGTTTGGGGCACTACACCAAAAGATTTGTACACACTCCAATCAGCTTATCAGCTTGCATTCTCCTAATCAACTATCTATCACATTGTTAATTCGTTTTGCCAAATATATAGACACTAAAATAGATACATAGACATGATGGGTGTGAGCAACTAAACATACAAAGAACATAGCACTCCTCCTTCAATGTTCATTTATTCTCAAATTATGAAACTAAACAATCAATCAATCATTGGTCTGACCTCCGATCAGGGGCGACTCCAAGCTATAAATATTTCAATCTTGGCAAGATCTGAGTTTTGAAAAATTTCCACAATATACTTGGTAATTTTTACTTCATAAACTTTATAGCTTTCCATTTTGTTTTTGTTGATTTTTTTATGTACGGACATACGGTTTGACCTCGAATTAATCATAACTGGTTACGAAAAAAATAATTTTACAAGTTATATTATACAAATATATGAAGTATAGTTTTATGATATAATTTTTAAATCCTTTTCTCACAACGAGTTATTATTAATTTGAGGTCAAACCGGACATTGAAAAGTCAGCAAAAATAAAGTGGGAAACTATTAAAATACTTATTGACTTTTCATGAAGTGTCATACCATTTACTTTGAGTAGTAATTTCTTATCTTCACACAATAGGGTATGTTTGTGTGTGTGTTTACTCTATGTTCATGTACATAGAGTGAGCTCCTGGAGTTGGTGACATGCATTGCTCTCCGCCTAGTATAATTGTATTTTCCTTCCAGCATGTTTTATCTCTATCAAATCTTCCGAAAAGCAATGATAGATACTTCATTTGCATTGTTATGTGGCATTTGAAGGACTACACATTGAATGCTTGTGATTTTCCAGTTTTGCGTCGGTCAAAAAACCATTCGTACCGCATAAAATAATAACTTTCATGCCCCAACTAAATTAAATTTTCATTATTTAGTTCATTCTCATAAAATAATCATATTAGTTCCCATTTGGAATGTGATGGGATCGTGTTGCGATATAGTTCGTCTTGAATCGTGCGAACTAGATGTCCTCCAGACATGGCTGGCTCATATAGGGGAGATAGATCGCGTTCTTGCATGAACGGAATAACGACATAAGAAGATGGAACACTAAAAATAGAGAAGAACGGTGCCATCAAGGAAGAATGACAGATATTCGGGGTTTTTTTTCTTTTTTTTGGGAATCATCTTTATTCATCAACATAAAAAGGTACATGAAATCATAAACAATGGGTTGTGCCCTACGACATACATATAGTAGTTACTGGATAACAAACTTCGGTAACCTAAAGTAAATATAACTGTAATAAGAAAACATAATCTACGCATCTTAATTATCTCTTAGGAACCTTCCAGAAACCCTAAACATTGACCTATTCTAGATAATCTTCACTAATTGACCCGGTCCATTTCCGGGTTTGCCCGTTTATCTGATCTCTATGGTTAACAATGCAATACTGCATCAATTGTTTATATGCTGTCTACACAGACTTAGCCACGGAATGGACGGCTCGAGCGGATAAAAATTCCATCGTCATGCCCCCTTAAAACGAAATTTGTCACCAAGTTTCTCCAGCCTTCGCCATAGCTTCGTTAGTCTAGTTCCAAACAACCATGGTTGCGTCTCTACTGTCCTCCTGCATTGAACACGAGAATCAGCCTGGCGAGCAATACCACTAAGGTCACCCACCCATCCTCCATTCTTCTTGTGCAAGGTTTGAAACTCGCAATTCTCCATAGCCTATCGAGCAATACCATTCGTCTGATATATGCAACGAATGATTAATAAACCACCTATGATAGTGGTACATTCTTACATGTGGTATTATTTGTTGTATTAATGTAAGTGGTATTGTTAGCCACTATTAGTCATCGAGTAGTTTGTCAAGTTGAGTATTTATATATTCGAAGCCGACTCATTTAATATATTAAACTATAATATATTTGTTCGGATTCGAGTTCAAACTCGAATTATCAAGTATTGAATTGAGCATTTTTTCAAGTCGAACTCGAACCGATAGAAAAATGCATTAAACCACAGTAATAGCAACAAATGTTTTGTGACAAACCGATTTAAAATAAATAAATAAATAAATAAATAAAATTAAATAACCACATGAACTGATATGGAGTAGTGTAGTATAGGATTATCATCTAAAGCAGCAGGGTCACGGCGGCGGCCATACACCTGAGAACAGTTCGCTTCCGCCGTACAATCGCCATGAATATACTCTACCCCAACACTATAGCAGCAGCGGCTCCTCATTCTCTTTCACGTGCTGCTACTTCACCCTTCCCATTTCATTCATTTCACCCAACCATTAAACCCCAACCTCCCAAATTCCACTGCATTTCCAATTCCACTCCCATTAGAGCTGAATTAGATCACAATACCGATGGAAATACTTTCAACATCGATGATGATAGTGGCGGTTTCTCTGAGGACTCTGTCGAGGTTATTGTTATAGGTAGCAGGAAAGATGCCGTGCTCGACTACTGCTCTGCTTCGCCGATTTTGTCCCCTGCTCTGAGATTCTGGTTAGTAACCTGTAACCCTATCATGTCTAGGTTGAATTGTGCAGTGACATTGACCAATTGTATTATATATATGTAATAATTCTCATTGTCAATTTAAGGTGTTGTTGCTGTGAAATGTTTCCTAATGGATGGATGATATTTAGGGATTTACGTTCATCTGTAAGACATGCATTCATGTACGTGCCGATTTCAGCTGATTTGCTCATTATATTTATTATGTGCTTCCCTTTGACATTGGAGTTGTCAACTTATAATGTTTTCAGTCATAGGAAGATATAGAACTTGAACTTCTGAATAGCTAAAGTAGAGGCGGATAATCTTATGTGTGTTAACTACGGAAGAAGCGGAAAGTAATATGTGCAGAATGGCTATCTGGCATTCTGTCAGAGTTGCCTTACAGTTTTTTGGTTGTGGACTGTATATACTCATAGAAATATTGGCAGGAAAAAGAGACAACGGAAGTGATATATGACTATTTAATGCCTCTAATGCTCACTAAGCTGATGGGGGCAAATTCCTTAAACAATAGCTCCAGACTAATGTTCACACATGGGATTCAGGGTCAGTTACTACTTAGGAAATATTGGAAGAGTGGATGTAGTTCAAAATGTAGTCATTGCCACATAATGTTCTTTAATGCGCTACATAATGTACTCAGTGCAGCACTTGTTCTCTACTGCAGTTTACCTGGCTCGCAAACTATTGCAAGAGCGAGTGGCATTAACCCACTAATCACCCTAAGGGTAGTGGCTTTGGGTTCTTTATGTTGTTAAAAGAGAAAAGATGTTCATTTACTAATTTACAGTTAAGAACATTGTTTTGCTGGACTCTAATATATGTAGGAAGTTCATCATTATGTTCTGATAGTGGCTGGGATTACTAATGAGACATATGAAGCAATAGAAAGCCTTGATTAATTGAGATATTAGCAAATGATCACCTCATAATAAAAGTACTCTATCAAGTTCTCATCTAGAGTTAGCTGATCTGAAAGTTCCAGTACTCATCTAAAACTCACAGTTCTTGTCTAGACTGTAACAGTCAATAGAGTGCCAAACTGCGACTTCCTGTATGCTATGGGTGGGAGACCTATCCTCTAGTGTCTTATAAAAAGCCATGATCTGCATCTCACCTTTGTTGAGAACAATGACTTGCTGTTCAACCTTTTTCAGTTTTCCTATGTTGCTGTTCAACTAACATGATACAGTTAAAATATGTGATCTGCTTCTTAATCCGAATAAGGTAAAAAAATTGTGTGTAATTCTGAGGTTGATGTTTTACGATTCAACCTTATTGAGTTTTGAGATACTTGAGCAATAGTACCATGCTTGTGCTGGCACAGCATGTTAGTTGTGTAACATCCATGCACTACTCATTTAGATAATATGATTTTCTTCACTAGTTTGTTTATTTTGTCAGGAGTGTGCGTGTGTGTGTGATTAACCTGCTATATCAATCTCACATGCAATCATGTCTCATGCAACTATTTGCATATCATGGATCAGCCGCTCATTAGTTTTCTACTAACAGACATACTTATATTGCAGGAACGTAGTTGGACATGACATAGAACAAGTGGGGTTTCAGCAAAGGGTTACAAAACAAGGTTGAACATCTAGACTTCCTGATCTTTTGTTGAATGTTTCTTTATCAAAGCAGGTGTACTATTGTGGCAATTGTGAATTCAAGTTATATTCATAACATATTTTTCAGCAAGTGTTATTTGGTTGCTTGGGTTGTTTACTATTTTGAAAGCATAATGATATTTCAATGTTACATTCGGAATACTGAGAAGTAAACTAGAAATCGCTTGTCGATCATTTAACGCAAATTCCTGCTTATTGTATATAGAACATAGAAACTTAAAAGTTATCCATATTAGATAGAGTATTTCTTTTGAATGTAGGTTGTAAAATGTAAAGTGATTTTTAATCGTATGGTACCTTTCAAGTGGGACGGAGGGAGTATAGGAAAACTGAAAGATAATTAGAAAAGGACTGATTTGTTATGCCATAGAAATCGGCTTTTATGTTAATGGTTTAACTGGTTTAATTTTCTTTGAAGTTTCTTTTTGTACTGTACTGTGACATAAAATCCAAACCAACTAAGCCTTTTGTCCCAATAAAATTGGGGTGGGCTGCATGAACCAATACAATACTAGTCGCACTGAGCCCATACAACAATTAATCTTCTCCACGTGTATCCTCCATAATTAAATTTTTTGTTCATTTCCTTAAATCTCCATTTCTGTATTGTACTGAGCATATATGAATATACTTTCCAATCTGATGTGCATCAGTTTTTTGGTTGACCTGTTACTTGTTTGTGCTTGCAGACAATACTCCAAGAATAGTCGAAGGTCTTTCGGCTCAACAGTCAACTTGTAGAGCTGTCATACTTGTTTGTACATCACCTGCTTCTCATGCTCAAATTCATTATTTCTTATCAAATTTCCTCTCCTACTTTTTTTTTCTTTTTTTTTTTTTTTTTTGCATATGGAATAAGATGTTATTGAGTTGAATTAACTATTTCATGTTTCGGAGAGATACGGTTGTATATTTATCTCATGTGCATGTACAAATAACACATCCTTGTAGGGCTTACATGATAGATTTGTCTGGAGATTGCTCTTTAAGTATCAACATCATATGTCCTATGTGTTATCAATTGTTGGGAATGAAAGAGGGTAGTGGATTTGTCTCATTTCACTACACATAGTTCTGATGTATACAAAACAACAGTCAACAGTCATGTTTTCTGGACTCCAATAAAGTGCATTGCACATACATAACTTTAACTTAGAATTTATGAAAGAGTGACATTCACTCCAGTGACCGTCGGTTATAACTAGAGGCAGTATGATGTGCTAAACATACCTTGGTGATGTTTTTGGGGTTTGGAGAGGGAGATTTAAGGGATAAAGTTAGCAAGGTTCTTTGAATCATTACCCCTAGCTGCATTGTATTGTGTGTTTCTGAACAAAGAGGAATGCTAGATGTTTTGGAGTCGTTACTTGCTTTCGGTGTGATGATGAAGGATAATTTCTTTCAGGTTTCCGTCTTGGATCAGTATGGTAGCTAGTACATTCTCTTAAGTTAACCGGAGTTGCTACTTTTTGTAATTTGTGTGTAACACGCACCCCCCCCCCTCCCAAAAATAAATAAATAAATAAAAAAATAAAAATAAAAATAAAGATAATATGATATTATTAATGGGGGAAAATACATGTGGAGTCTATTACATAACACAAACAGACAAGAAACAAGGCTGCTGTGGTCGGGCAAAGGGTTACTTGCAGCCCCACTAAAGCTGCAAAGTAACAGCCCAAAAACATTACTCAAAAACTTCCTATCCGGGCTAGCAACGTCCACAAAATATCTACTGTTTAAAAATAATAACAACCCGTTAAAAAGTCCCTGAATCTTTTAGTAACTTATTTGTTTCATGTGCTCTTTGAGTTGCGAAAATTCCATCACTGTATAAATGTTGCCTAGATCGCATTCTTCTTTTGTCTGCCCACCCCGATTCTTCTACATTCCTGCAGTTCGAGGAACCTTGAATTTTTATATGCATAACTTAAATTTCTATGTTCACATATTACATGATGTATATCTTATATGATTTACTTGGGCTGCTTCTCTTTTAGGTTGCTAGTGCAGCTTATGGATCAGACCATAATACTGCCCTTAATATCATTAACAATGTCACTTCTGGAGAAGGTGTTGTGGCTGGCATTATTATGAAGCCGTTTTGCTTTGAAGGACAGCGGCGCCAAGATGAGGTATTTGGGTACCTCTTATTCTTGTTTATATACAGAGAGATATATCAGCCATCAACATTTCCTTTCCTTTTATCACTAATGTAATGTGATCTAGGCAGGTTTGTGGTATCTCTTTGAAGTCCAATAAGCAAAATTTTCTAATTACTTCGGGTGGCTTCCACTGCAGGTTGATGATTTAGCTGTCAAACTTCAGACGCATGCAAATTTTGTCATTGGTGAGGAAAATGTATTATGTTGCTATTTGTTATGTACCTTGAGGTAGCTCATAAACAACACTCAAACATTTGACATTTCTAGACGTAAGTTGAACAGTCAACAGTTTATTGTTCAATAGCGAGAACAATAATCAACAACGCATATGTTGAAAATGCAACATTCAGAAATCTTAAACAGTAATGTGATCCAATAACTTTATTTTATTTGTTTTAATGATGTAAGTGCACGTGCTTTGTATGGTTAGTCTGCTGAAGTAGGTTTCTGTTGTGTTATGGTACATGGAAATTCGTTCGCATAGATGTGAGTAGGCTTAATTTCACATTATTTTCTCAAGGATAATCGATGTTGTTCAAAATTTAAGAATAAATTTTTGGGTTAAATTTTTTAGAATTCTTTGGAATATGATCCTAGGGTCTAGTACTTTCATCCCATGATAACATATTTGTGACTAGTAGGTCATCCATTCAGTTAGTAACTGAGCCTCTTTTTATTATTTTTTATTTATTTATTTATTTTTTTGATGTGGTGTTAATGTATGGTGGCTGCAGTTCTTGATACTGATGCACTTCTGAAAAATGATCTGGTAACTCTGGATGAGGCTTTGAAGACTTTAAACAATGCTGTGCTGATGGCAATGAATGCCATCTCTATTCTCATTTCTGTAAGATAATCTTTTGGTTATCCAGCTTTTACTCATGCTTATGCTACAGACATTAATGTTTTTAAATGGTATTGACAGGAGAAACACATGAAGTTTCTGAATAGGCAAGATAACTCAAGCAAAGAACTGCAACTTCCTGAGTTCTATGAAGTCAGTTTCCTTCGCCCCTACAAACTTTACCACCTCCCCCCACAGTCGCCCCTTCCCTATCTCATCTTGATATAAATCTGTGTCTTACTCTTACACACACACACTGCACACACACATGAAGTTAAACCATTTCTATGTGTGGGTACTCGAAATTTGATTGGTGTGGAACTGTTTTTTGTGTAATCCCCACCTCCCCCCACAGTCGCCCCTTCCCTATCTCATCTTGATATAAATCTGTGTCTTACTCTTACACACACACACTGCACACACACATGAAGTTAAACCATTTCTATGTGTTGGTACTCGAAATTTGATTGGTGTGGAACTGTTTTTTGTGTATCCCCCCCCCCCCCCGCTCTATTAAATATCGTATTAATTATAGCCTTATAAGGTGTTAGTTAACAACTAAAAAAAAGTCACTATAAAGGAGACGTGTAGGGGTTAGAGATGGAGGAAGGCAGCTAAAGTAGCTGGAGCATCATACTTATATTTTAACAACCCACAGACTTGCAAAAACATCATATATAAAAAACGGAGGGAGTACTTGTTTGTTAGATTGGATTTGATTACATGTTTAATGTTGCTCATAGGCAATCCTTGTATATGATAGCGTGGTTGCATTTCCTTACTTCAGGATGCTATTTGATTTCATCAGTAACTACAACCATATTTGATACATGTCTGCTTTGGTATATAACATCTTATAGGTGCTCTTTTCGTCATTATTGTTTTTTATCTGCTGAATGCTGACCATATACACATTTGCAGATCTTTAGGAGTTTTAAGGAAGCAAGAATTGCATTTGGAGCAGGTTACAATGTCAAAACATCACTTTTGCGAGCAATCAATGATTGCCCCTTTCTCGGTGTTGATGTTAAGGTCTGAAACTATTTCAGGTGTCAACCTTCCACCCACCATTTACTTAGTTGCCCTCTTTTATCATATGATCTCCACATGACAATTAACTAATTTCTATTGCTTGCACTTGCGCAGGACCTCAGTGGTGTAATCGTATGTATCTTTGCAAGTTCAGGTGTTATGGACAGCTCTGATGCAGATACAGTTTTGCAGACCATTCGTCCAATTGTTGGATGGAATAGTGAAATTGTTGTATCTATAGTTCATGAGCCCACTGTGGAGCCTAACGCAATACTGACTACAATTATTGCTTCTGGGTAAGGTTCCTTTTCAAGACTTCTGAACTGTCACTTTCTGTGGTATACCACAGAAAGTGAATTAATGTTTTTTTTCCCTGTGGTATATATCCTTTCAAAGACATTATCTTCACAATAAAAATATACCACAATCAAAAGTTTGAAATAGATATAAAAGGTAAGTGATTTGTGTTTTTATGCATTGTGAACTGATATGGTTGCCACAATTTTAAAGCTGTCATTTTACTGTAATTTCTAAATTTTGGACATAGCTTCAACATGATAAATTATAGCCAAACAATATTGATGTTTCTTTTGATAAATTATAGCCAAACAATATTGATGTTTCATTTAAAAGAAAACGGGATGTAGAAGCTTATGTGGCAATATAGGTAATATAGTTTGTATAATTAAGTTTAGGCAGGTATAATACTGAAACTGCAACCCTAGTCGGCAGGACTGTTATCAAATTAGTGACACAAGCTTATTATTTGATAGCAGGTCGGACTTACTGGACGACTTGTTCTCTTATGAATTCTATGTAATCTTGATTCTGTTTCATCTGTCCTCAGTTATGACAGGCAGCAGTTGGCTCCAAGAACTGGGATACTGTCTAGCCTGAGTCAACGTTTCCCTTTTATATTCAACATTTTTAAGAAGCCTGCCAACTCTGAGGAAGCCAATACAACTAAGAATGTTTCGGATTTGTTCACTTCACCTGCTATTGATGACATGCCAGAAGATTCATTTTATGATACAACTGAAGATCTTGGTGATCTCTCTGATAAACCACAGTCAGATGAAGAAATGTTTTCTTTAAGGTTCTTCTTGCACTTTAATTGCTTAATTTGCCTCCAGTAGTTTCAGTATTGTATTTATGACTGAAAATGCACATTTCAACTGGAACTGCAGTAACTATTCAGGGGAAAGAGAATATGAATTCCCGGAAGCTGAATCTGACTCTTCCTCTCATGAATTAGATGCTGAAGGTAAGCTTTGTTATTCAAGCTATACTTCACTAAAAAATCATTCACAGAGTGAGTTTTATGTGTACTTTTCTTTTCCTTAAATAGTGTTGTGAATTATGGAAGTCATTAACAGCCGTCTATTATCACTTTTTTGGATGGATTATACAGGACAACATATGTTCAGTAGGGAACTACTTACGAGAGGAAATCTGGGGCCAGGTCATTCCACTGAAATTTCCAGTGGAGCTACTTTTCCTGAGGCAACTACACTGGTTGATAATGTCATTATCTACAAACTCCCCGTGGGTGTAAAGCATTTAGAGAAGTTAGCAGATAGTCCTATGGACTTAAATATTAAGCAAGTGCAGCGGGAAGTTGATGACAATAAGAAACAACAATATGCTTCAACAAATATTTCTTGGCGTGGGAAAAATGGGGCAGGTTTCGGTACTGAACCAGATTCCAAGGATAATGTTTCTCCGTCTAGCAGAAGCAAGGTTACCAGTAATGCTAAAAAACAAGGTGGTCTTTCAGTTCGGGCTGCATCTATGCTGGTAGACTCTCTTGAATGCTTAGCCTGTGCTCTTTAATTGGTTTTCAGTGCATGTGGTAATTTATGCGTCATTTGTTCCTTGAAACGTTAGCATTTCAACTGAATCATTCACCAAAGCTTTTAAGCTCTTCTACTTTAGTGTTTAGATGGCATTTATCCATTACCGTTCTATATTTTTTGTCTACTATTTTTGAACTACCAAAATTTGTGTCTTCCTGTTTTTGATTAAATACACTTCAGAGCTTAACTCCTATCAGAAAGTTTAATATTGGTCACATACAACTATACAAAATCTTAATAATATCATGATGATTGGATCTGAAATTTTATTACCATTTGAACATCCTGAAACAAAATTAACTCTCCTCTTTAAGGAAGCTGTCTGTATTGCTTTTTCTTCGCAAAGAAATATGGAGAAATTGATTCCCATGCTCGATATTACCTGATCTCCACAACTCCCCACCCCCAAAAAATTATTAAAAAAAAAGTGAATTTGTGAGTTATTGCTGCAAGGGCCTTCAATAAGTGTGCATTTACTGAAAAGTTCTACAATTCCCAAAAAGAGTGAATTTGTGAGTTATTGCTGCAAGGGTCTTCAATAAGTTGTGCATTTACTGAAAAGTTCTACAATTCCCAAAATGAGTGAATTTGTGAGTTATTGCTGCAAGGACCTTCAATAAGTTGTGCATTTTCTTGGCATTTGGTGATCTTTCATCAACTTTTTACCATCGTTTTGCTTGTGGATATCAGTCTCTTAAGAACCTCTCTGCGTTTTGTTAAAAATATGTTGTCCAACTGACATTCATGCTTATAGCTATTAAAGTGTTTTGTCTGATAGCGTTGCCAGTCAAATATGACTTGTGATTTTTTTTAGCATTCCATGGGTTGCTCAACCTTGTAATATGTTACAGAATTTCTTTTGCGACATTCTGTTAATGCATTGGATAAAACAGCACTGCTGGTTTATGTTTATAATCAGATGGATTATTGGATATATAGGAATCTGAAAGAGATTCACGGACCAAGTGGACGCGTGTGGTGAAAATGAATTATCGTGGAGGGGTATATCGAGGCCGTGCTCAAGGAGGACTTCCTGAAGGAAAGGTACTCGTTTAGTGTTTGAAAGTTGACTAGTAAATCATTTTGTGAGTGTTACTGATTTTAAAGGACCATATTCGTGGTGGATGTATCAGGGTCGCTTGTTGCTTAGTGATGGAAGCATCTATGAAGGAATGTGGCGCTATGGTAAGAGATCAGGTTTAGGAACACTGTATTTCAACAATGGTGATGTTTTCCAGGGATCATGGAGGGATGATGTCATGCATGGGAAGGTACGACTATTACCTGATGTCGCATTGTTGTTGCTTCTAACTTCATTCAGTATCAAAATGCATTATAGTATTTTCCTTCTATCTGTAGTTCCCACTTCCCACTAAATTCATGGTTCCTTAATTTCATTGTACCACAGGGCTGGTTATACTTTCACACAGGGGATAGATGGTTTGTAAACTTTTGGAAGGGGAAAGCAAGTGGAGAGAGCCGCTTCTATTCACGTCTTGGTGATGTGTTCTTCGGCTACTTCAAAGATGGGTGGCGGCATGGCAACTTTCTTCGTATTAATGTTGATGGGACAAGGTATCTTTTCGGAATGCTCGTCTTTTTCGTTTTACAGTCATTTATTTTCCTTTTCAGTTGGGGGGGGGGGGGGGGCACATTCATGATCGTACATCTGCTCGAAGCTCACAAATTTTGGCTTTACATTAACATGATTGCGAACCAAATTATATCTTTGGAGACTTGTACTGTATCAGGGTTTATTAGGATGCTAGAGCTTTAATTGCTTGATCATCAAAGCTGCTTTTGACCCTTGCAAACAAAAGACTTGTCATATAACTTTTAACCTAATGAGCCAACTTGTTTGTTTTCTACTTTTTCCCCATTTCTTCGCTGCATGTTTGAACATTCTTCAGCAATCGTCGATGGTAAAGCATAATCGGTCGATATAATTTCAAGAAACTAACACCGCTCCCTTTAAAAACCCTTCTACTCCATTTTACCCCAAAAATGATAATTACTTTCTTTGTTCAAGATACTATACAACACTATTGTTGCTTGCTAATCTAATTCCTGGAGATACTATCGTTGTGTGTTCTGCAGATATCAGGAAGTATGGAGTGAGGGCGTGCTTATCAATGAAGAGCAATTAGATCCTGATGTAGACGTTAGCTGAAGCTTTTTCGTTCAGATTTTCTATAAATGCTTTCAAATGCTGTATTGTAAGGATTGACTTACTTTATGATGTGAATTCATGTAAATATGAGCTTATGTTTCCTCATGGACTCGGTCCTGTCATTCTTGTATTCTTATTAGAAAAAAAAGTGTAAATAACACTGGCAGTTTGATTAAAAAAATCTGTCCAGAAATGGCACATATAAATTATATAATGTGGCTGATGTTTCAAAATTTTTGCTTGGGGTTTTCTACCCATATAAGACAGAATCAATGTGACGCCTGTTTTTTAAAAGTAATTTATTATATGAACAAGAGAACGGTTCAATCTCTCTGATGTTTGATCGAGAATTGATGCCCAATATTGTTTCAAACATGATTTTGTCCTTCAGTTTCTTTTATTTCTTCCCTCCGTCTCACAAAAATTTACCCACTCCATTTGTAGGTGTCTCATAAAACTTTACCCATTTACTAAAATAGAAGTTACCCTACACATTAAAAAAACATTATTTTATACACTATATTACAATTTTGTCACTACTTTATACTTTAACGACTCCATTTCAATTAAAATATTAACATACCCTACTAACTTTATACTACTTTATTGTTTATTATTAAACTGCGCGCTAACCCTAATAAGTAATGCTTTGTGAGACGGAAGGAGTAACAAATTAATTGACTGCTTCTGGTCCAAAAAACTTTTATCCACTTTGACCTTTCTGATCAATTCTTCAATTGTAATGGTATAACATTTAATAAAATTATATCATAAAATTTTTAAAATTTTTATTATCTAATTTTGTTATGTATTTTACAATACAATGTAAATAATTTGTAGTCAACATTGAAAAAATTTATAATAATAAATTAAAATGGATAAAATTTTCTGAATACTATTATATATGTGTGATATGTAATTTGTTTTAAAACTTGCTTCATAACCTAACTCCCAACGTTTCCGAAGAATTCTTACATTAAAAAATAAAATTTCTTAGAGAATTCCAAATCAGGGATAGCTTAAGATTTGACACATCATCTTTTGCCGGCCAACTTATAATGGCACTTACAAATTAAATAAATAAATCATTTTATTATTAAATAATGGGCCGTCAGGAAATTATGACCCATTTATCCTCAGAAGTTTTTTTGGTAACGGCAAAATTTATCCTCTACAAGTTAAATGTATATAGGAGTATGTAAAGTTCAGTTCAGCTGTACTTACATCCTTTACAAATCACACAATGGCACACACAAATAAGAAGCCATGGAGATATTACTCCTAGGTGAATTCTGCAAGGGGAAACATGATATTATGGCAAATTAGACAACTATAGACGCAGAATAGTTCTAAGTGTGTCAGAAAGGTTTTGAATTGTTTGTTGCTCTTGTGTCGCTTGCATCTCTTGAAGTGGCATTTCATCGTAACACCTGCAATAACACATTAAGATGGTGTGAGTTCAACTTTCACAACCAGAAGCATCATGGTGTGTGTATACAGAAATTATAAGTGAATGTACACACATTTTATGGTACGATAATGCCTGTGCGAGATTCATTAGAGTTGGACTAGTATTGAGCCTCTCACATACACTTGGAGGAAGTGGTACCTGTAATATACATGATGAACTCATCAATGCTGAAAATACGATCTATGAACAAAACAGATTAATAAGACATGACCGGGAAGATTTCACCAGACCTCGTTTTGCCGGCTTCTACCCTTTTTCGGTTGAGTCTCTGCAGAGAAAAGCTCCTGCATCGATTCAGCAGCCATATTTTCACCATCCATTTTCCATCCGCTAAGCACATTATCGGACAAAAGTGCAATGGGTGATATATCAGTTGCCCGGAGAAAGGGAATTGGCACTGTATTCCCCGCAGAGTATATGGACCAGAGCTGTTTCAAGGATCATAACAAACAAATAAAACTATGTTACCAAGCATGAATTAAATTGAAGTGAACATATTCAAAGCTTCAAATTTAGGAGGGATGATGGTGAAAGTAAAGGACAGTGGGACGTAGCAATTAAATGACTGTCCAAACTAAATGGAAGCTTTTTCTGGAAATATAGATTGGTACTAAAATGTTTATTTAAGCTTTTTCTGGAAAATGTTTATTAATACTAATGATTAATGAAACACTTAAGCTGTCTAACAAAATCATTCACTTCACAAAAGGAGTTTTAGAGAACTTCTGAATCAGCTTCAAATGTAATGTGAAGTAAGCTCCAAATTGTAGTCAACTATTTATTGTATTTGAATAAATAAATAAAAGAATCTAAAACCGAAAAAAAAAATTAAAAGCAAGAAGTAGAAAAATTGCAAAATTTTCCAATAAATACAAGGTACTCACTCTCCTCTTGCTAACTTTTTTACTCCGGAAGATCACCAATTAGCTATTCAGACTGGTGAAATTATATGGTTAAATAGGCATGTCTAAGCTTCTGAATTTGGAGGTGAATTGATATGTATCTTTGAGTAGTTCAGCAACAAAATAGAGATGATCGTACAAAAAGTAGCAAATAAGTTAGGAACTTGTAATAAACTGATTTTGCACTACTCTGTCAGATGAAAGGAGTTGCTTATGGTTGGTGCCATAGAGCTCATAGGAAAATAGATGGGAAACAAAAAAAGAGGGTAAAATTGGATTCATAATACTGAGGAACTAAAGCAGTTCACAACAATATTTGCCTAGAAATAAAATGGCTATAAGGAACAGCTAAAAGAACTAAGACCGAGTCCATAAACCATAAGGTTCGCGAGGAATCTGGAGGATATCCTACTAGTGGACAGTGACCCATACCGTAAGAATAGAACTTCACTTTTTTGCCAGTGCTGGTAAAAAGATGTCAAGTTGAGAATAAAAGTGGGGCATTCATACCTTATCCAATGCTCTTCTACTAACAGTCTCACTAGCAACTGAAGTGTCACGGAAGCTAGGACCACTACCAACAGTGCCTTGAAGGATGCTATTTCCTTTGAGCTTTTGCTCGTGCCGGACAGATGCAGGCAAAGGCACTTGCAATCCTCCAGTTTGCCTAGCAGTACTATTATCCATCCTGTCAATATAAATATAAGTCTTAACTCACCAGCACAATTTCACAAAGGAACTCACAAATGATGAGAAATCTACGAGTAGTATGTGACTTAAATTAACACACGTCAGTATAAAATTAGTAAAAACCCAATCGAAATTTCTGGAGAGATAAAAAATTTATCTTATTTAATTGAGAGACTAGCAAAGTTCCTAGTGTGTTGAGGCTGACAAATGCCGAACCAGATACTTTAAAGACCTAGATTCAGGAAGTTGGATCTCCGACAATCTTTTTGTTGTTAAATGCTGCATCTCCCTCATACAACTCCACCCAAACAAACTGACCAGCTTATCTCCCAATAACCACACACATTTTAACATTCAAATGACATTGAAAAAAGTTGATATTTAGCAGTACCAGGAGTTGATTGTCTTGTCAACAAACCCACTGACTGAAGGATCTCCTGGGTCACTTGAAGCAGGAGATGATTCTGCCCCAGTCATTACCCGCTGACCAGCTGTTTTATCCATCTCAACCTTGTCATGAACTATTACGGTCCCAAAATCACCTAGTCAAAGTCAAACGGTCCTCTGATCAGCAAAATTAGGAATTAAGTAAAAATAAATTTCTCTCTCTCAAATACAGCAACCATGCCTGCTCCGGGAAATCTAGTCCAAGAAATAAATATTAAGAAGGTTGCTGAGCGGAACATATTGCAGTAAAAAAGTTCTGGATCAACCTGTGCTGTCTTTCTGGGACAAAATAATAAAAAACATGCCGCCCAACACAACTAATTAATAGTTATGTTTGAATTATCTAATTGATCTCTGAAACTAACAGCCTTACTCGCTATTCTAAATGTAATACATGTAAATGTATTAGAAACAAACACACCTCCATAAGTGAAGCATCGCTCAATTGGCAAGATGCAAGTGATAATTATGATTACCTTCTACAGATGGTTGTAATCCAGCAGGTAAAGTATGTTGGGCAGTTACTCCAGAGGCAATATCCAGACCATCCTGAGGTCTAGAAGGAACCGTGTTCACAATGTCATCACTAGCTGCCTACCAGACACGAAATGGAAATAATGTATGTATTAGAGAATTTTCCGTACAGAAAAAAGTAAGGAAGATGACACTGCGGAAACAAATGTTAAATGTGAATCATAGGCTTTACCCCATCTCTAGGTAGAGTCGTGTCAGATGCAACATCCTCTGCTTGCAACGCCATGGTTGTTCTGATCTCCTTGGCTTTCTCAATTTTTGGGATCATTGCAACAGCTCCACTTCTACATTTTTCGATGAATTTGTGCTACATGTGACAGGGCAGTGACAGTAGTCAGAATAGAAGACAAAATACAAATACAAAACGTGGGCAAGTGAATATAACAAGTCAATTTCCAAAGGGTTAAAAGTTCGGTCTCTTCATTTATGAGTTATGACTAATATTAGTCTTTTAGTATGTTTCGACTATCTGAATCTAAATACTTGTAAATGTTCATCTATGCCCAAAACAAAAATAGAAACCTGCAAACTGTAAGAAAGCAGCACCAACAATCTAAGTAAAAGGTAGTATCCTAGTGAACTTCTACCTTAGTTGTCCAAAGTATCAACAAGGACTCCAAAATTACAACGAAGATGACTCTTCTTCATGCAATGCATATGAAGCTCATATGCCAATTTTATAGGAAAACTTATCCACCATAGACAATAAACAGTAGTAGCATGTAAATTCAAACATGAATTCGAACTTTCAGATAATAGTAGTTTCAGATTCACTCGAGTTGATTCAGCATCCTAAAAGTAGTTAACATTCAGAAGAAACAAGGTACAGTACAGCACATTAAGTCTAAGTTATGAGATACCAATAATATAATAGAGTAGTGTGTGTTTAAGTTAGACTTTAAAAGGCTAAGTAACAACAGACTACCTTCAACATCTCAGTTGCTGTAGGCCGCAATCTGGGTTCCTTCGTCAGACATTTGGCTACGAAGTCGTGGAACACAAGCGACCTGAACATAGAAAATAAATAAATAAAATGCTGAACATGTGAGATCTAAAACAAGGAATGCTGCTTTATCTAGAACAAGATATGCTAGACTCAGATTCTTCTTTCTAGATATGTGCAATTGACTAGCAAATACAGGACATGAGTGATTAACATACAGTACAGTATGATACTTGAATGAAGGAAATATATGTTTCATCGCACCGAAACTAGTCCCATATGTGTTACATGCTAAGTCCAATACCAACTATGATTGCTCGAAATCAATGAGATTAGCACTAGACCAACCTGTTGCCATTCGATAGTCCTGTTTAATGAGTTTGTAATTTATTACCTTTTTCTGTAGTTGAATTAAACATGTAGCTGATCTACTTAAGTTATGTTCATCCCCTCTCATTCTTGAGGTACACGACTTGTGGATACTTTTCTTTATATTATTAATTCTTCCGATTACATATAAAAAAAATAAAAAATAAAAAATAAAAAATCCTTATATAGAGAACATTCAATACCAAACTAAGAGATGGAGTAATTATTTTACTAGTTAAATTGGTACCTGCAAGCATCATTAATTTGGGAGTCATCAGATCTAAAAGAAAACTTGCAGTGGCTAATTATCTATCTAGACTCTATAAACTGAATACAACAAAAGGAAATAGAATTATTTCTTTTGATAGGTAATCAAGAAATTATAAACCCATACACACACGAGCAAAGATGTCAATTTGATTTTTGGACGATGTCATATATCTTCAAGATATTAAAAGAATAGTCTTCTTTGTGTGCCTATCAAGGCAACATAATTTAAAACATGAAAACTGGCATTTCTTTGCTACAAGCAAGTCCTCTTCTTTTTTCTTTTCTCCTTTTGTTTGTTTGTTAGTCATGAACAGGTAAGAAAGAAAATTTGAAGACAAACCATTTCTCTTTATCCTCGAGCATTGGAGCTGGTTCCCTAGAAATCATAAACAGTACCTGTAACAAAAATTTTAAGATATCAGCACACACCAAAACGCAAAACCAATGAAGTCTTTGCACATTCACTCACACAGACAAAAGTTTGCAACAGATGCAAGAAAAAAAGTTAAGGGCGCAAGTATTGAGCGAAAATATTCAGGAAGTGTGGTAGAGACCTAAGAAACAGCATCTATAAAGTCGCAAAAGAAAACTCATTAATGCAATTAAACACCTATCTCCAGCATGACATGAACTATATAATATGAAATTCACTTGGCGGCTTGAGATATTAAGATTGATTCACAGAGATAAATCTGGTTCTTGCTGCATTGTATATTAATAAAATTCAGTCCTCAATTTCGAAGCGGAGTTGTGTTCTTTAACAGTGTAAACTTTCTGGATTTGAAGCACGAAACAGGAACAACACTTATAATTAGTATATTCAAGGGTTATTCAGAAACACACTTAAATTTAACATCTAAATTTATACAGCCACACTTTTTTTTTTCTGCTTGCATAATGCCAAGACTTTTAGCAAGTTCCTTAAATTTTCAATATCAGCTTTCGTTTCAGAATCACTCAAACCTTGTTTAACAGATCTTTGTATCACTTCACCATGGCATTGATAATATTTTAATAACTTAGCCCAAATTCATGGCACAACTTTCAATTTTTCATCTGAAATTACATTTACTTTGTGAACTTTAGAGTATAAGGATATTGGCAGAAACAATATCAAGATGAGTACATCAAAGTATAAAATATTACCCTCATCGGATGCACCGCTGCTCTTGGGGGGAGTCCCTGGCAAAAAATGTTCAAACTGCCAGTTACTTAGCATCATTTTATGGAGTAAAGTAATCAACACTTATTAAATAATAAAAATCTGTTTCTTAATTTTCTTTTATTTATAGATAAATAAAATCCAGGTGTCCTGTGTATCTCCACCATCTTGAGGCTAGAATTATCACTGTATTCCGACCTATCATGTGTGATCAAACTCTTCTTTTCTGTGTCTTGAAATTGGTTTTAAAAAGAAGGCATAACTCAAAAGATGACAGCCAATTAGAATATAGTGGCTGCTATGAGTTCAAGACCAAAAGAATACCTCTGCCATTTCAATTGCTGAAACTCCAAGAGCCCAAACATCTACCTGCAGTTAAATTGGCCCGTCACTTGCAGTGTTTGTAAAATTGCATCCTAACACGAGCTTGTGATGGAATTTCAAAAAATGTCCTTAAAGACGTCGGTCATTCACAAATGAGCATCAAAATTTCAATTGAAGTACCTTTCCATCATAACGGCTCTCTTGTATAACTTCTGGAGCCATCCAGTGAGGTGTACCTATGAACTGCATAGAATATCAACGCTGAGCACTTCACTCAAAAAAATGAAAAAAAATTACAGCAGAGATGAGATAGTACATGTTAGAAACAATAGAGTTACTGTAATGACATTTTCTCAATAAATCTCTCACTGGATGAAACTGTAAAATTCAATGTTAAAGAGAAGATTAATGCATAATTGAAACATGCATATGCAACTAGTACGACACTTCAATCAGAAAGTGTGCGATGCTTTATAAGAGTTTTTTTAGTTCCATACTTCCACGTGTTCAACCATTTGAGAAATGTATGAAAAATGGAATATAATAATAATAATAATAATAATAATAATAATAATAATAATAATAATAATAGTAATGAGCACAACTTGTTGCTAGACTTCCATCTAACTTTACGTGATAATAAAATTAGCATTTCATAATTAAAATAAATAAATATAATAATAATAATAATAATAATAATAATAATAATAATAATAATAATAATATTAATAACTGGGGAGGGGGCCGCTATACAGGGACCACATTTATAAACACTAATCACGCAACCTAATTAGAAAACTCGGCATACCGTGTTACGCTTGGACATAGTTCTTGTCAACTGAGCAGCAACTCCAAAATCACCTGCATCCAGTATTTGCTATTTCTATCAGGTGAACAATTACAATGGACTTGACTCGAGACAATAAATGTCAACTTTAATGCTAAACCCAATAATAACTAATAGTAAGTACTAACACTTGTTACGAGTATTAAAACATTCTGCGAGTATTAATACTAGGTAAATTACATAGGTAAACAAGGAAGTTCAATCTTATTACGAACGTATAGAAGATGGAGTTATGGTTTGAAATCTCACCGAAACAGAATGAGTTGAAAAATACCAAGATGAAATGAACATGGAATCCGAAACTATTTAAAATATTTTATCCTTCATAAACATTTCATTTTATTTTCCGACAAATTCTGAAAAATGCCAAAATGTCACGTTCTTTTGAGAATCCAAAAGGACCAAAACATATCCCGAAACTGAGATTTTAATTCAAGCATGAAATATTGCATTGAGTTGATATCTATTACAGATTATATTGATTGGCGCAAGAATATAAGACTTACCTAACTTAACCTCTCCTTGATCAGTCAACAAAATATTACCACCTTTGATATCTCTATGTACCTTGAAAATTGAATGCAGATAGGACAGACCCTGCACAAGTTGGCAATATTTTCAGAGATACAATGAAGAAAACAGCTACTAGCAGATATTTGGCTATTCATAGCACAATGCAAGTATAAATGGCATTCCGAAACTAATCTTCCTATGATGCAAAGGCCCACATAAAGAGATTAAACATCTTGCAATAGAATAGGATAGACAACAATCACTTGTAAACCAACTGATATTTAACAATAGATTGACAATAACATATAGCTTATCTCATCTTTAAATGTACACATGATTTTTTTGTAATAGCAAGTAAATTTGTAAAATACTAACTACCAAACATTGTGCTTACCTTCAGCGTTTCTCTGCAAATATATGCTATTTGAGCCTCCTCAAGAGCCTCGTCTGTTACGTTCATCAAATCAGCAACACTTCCACCCCCACAGTACTCCATTACTATCTGTCAGGAAACCCAAAAGTTTTACAGTTTATCAGGAACAATATTCACAACGCAGGAAGAGGTGGGAGAAAAGTAAAGTTCATAGGCTTATTCACTTCTTCATTACCCATAAAAACTCATCTCCTTGGTAGCTACCAAGATAGCGAACGACATTAGGATGGCTACACTGCTGCAACATCTCAATTTCTCCACGAATTTCTTCATATCCCTCCTCCTAAAGAACAAATCATAAGATTATCACTTCATTACCAGAATATCAGCTGGTGTCGTATCAGAAACAAAGAGTGAATTCATACCCCTTCAGATAACGATATTACTTTGATTGCGACCATTTCTGAAGTCCGTAGATCTCGAGCTTTGTAAACTGCCCCATATGAACCTTTCCCTATTTATACGAACTTTCCACTTTCAATCACACTTCACTTGTTCACTTAAGACGATTTACACTTAAAAAAGAAAAATCAATGCCTTCACATAAAGTACATATTCCTGATTTTTTGTAGCTGTGAGTGCAAAAGGCCAAAAATTAACTTTAAAACGACAAATCTCCACGACAAGCTTTACGAGAGCTTATTTCATCTTGAAACAAAACAGTATGTTCTCACTCCAACCCTGCCAATAAACTCCTGACGTCATGATACAAAAAGTTTCTATTACTCGAACCTCGAGATATTCACTAATAAGCATATCTTAAAATGTATACTGTGTATTTATTAGACATGCTTAGGAAATATAAACTAGCTTCACATTGAAGTACGAAGAGGTATAATATTTTAACAAGCTGTGTGGTGCTTCGGATGGACAAGCAAGTAAATAGATACTCGCGGTTCAGAATTTTGATGATGAAATCAGTAGTGATAATTTCCTACGCTTTTATGTATTACAACTTGTTAATGTGATCTAACATCTTGAAACCTAAAATTAATACTATATCCATTTCAGATGCTAATCCTAAATCCTTTGCCCTATTCCCTCTGATATATATAACATTCATGTTCATATGAATAGACTAATATAAAAAGTTTCATACAACAAAACACTAATAGCATAAACTGCAGTAGTTGACGTGCAAAGCGATTCATAACATAAAAGCCGAAAATCGAATCCTCACCAAGCTCATGAAGCAATTCATACTTAGTAAGAGGATCCTCTCTAGTGACACTCTCCGGAATCGAGCTAATGGACATTTTCCCTGTCCCACTAGCTAACTCAACAGCACCACTCCTCTTCCGCCTCATCCCTCCCATTTCCCCAACCTTCTCCATACTCTCCACTGCCCTCCTCATCGTCCCTCCACCACCACCAACACTACCACTACCTTTCCTCACCATAGTCCCCATCCCCGCATCTTCGTCATCCTCATCCTCCTCCTCTTCATCCTCATCATCCCTCCCTCTAACCACAAACGTCGAAAAATCCCCTGCATTATCCTCATCCTCATCCTTGTCACCCCCAATTCTCCCCCTAAACGTCACAGTACCACCACGGCTCCTCTGAGACGAAGAAGGCACATTCGATTTCCTCCGATCGGTCTTCACGATCATGGTACCGGAAATAGAAGCTCCTCCGTCATCGTCATAATCATCATCTCCGCCACCGCCGAAGTCCTTGGGGAGGCGTTTGAGCAGAGGAGGGAGTGATTCCTCCTCTTCGTCTCCCTTGAAGACCGTGGTGGCGTATAGGTCAGCCGGTGGGGGATCAGATTCAGGTTGCTGTGGTCGTGATGCGTCGTCGTCGTCGTCTTTGACGACGAAGGTGGAGTAGAGGTCGGAATTCTTCGGTGGTGGTGGCTTACGCGAGCGCCATGACCTAGGTGAGAACTCCATTGTTGGTGTAGTGAATTGTCGTCAGTGTGAGTGAATCAGCAAAGCTTCCGGCAGAAAGTTTTCCGGTTTGGCCAAAATGATTCCAAAAGTAGGTGAAATGAGTGGACGAAAGGATTAGGCTTCGGTTGATTCGCGACTTGCCCCGGTGGGTTTTCGCGATTTACCTTCTTAATTTCATCTCTATCTTACTAAAACAAGTTTATTTTGCTCCAAATGGCAAATACATAAATCTCAAGTTTGGCTTATGTAATTGATTATGTTAAAATATGTCCAAAGCGCCCTAGTAAGAATTAAGTCGAACTACAACGATTTGGAAGAATGAAGTAAGTGACTAAGTCTAAGGATTATAAAGAAAGACTCTATCGGAAAGTTCGAGATTTATACCAGAGCCTATAACCAGAACATAGCTACGTTAGCATACGCTCTAGAAGTATGCTCTCCGAAGTAACCAATGGGCCACGGAGGAGAGAACACCCGAAGTACTCAAGACAACCATTACTCAGCCGAGGCTCACGAAGAAGTCACTGTCTTGTCCTACTTGTGTACATTTGTAAAAGAATACTTGTCACTGAATGATAGGTCATATAGTAACAGGCCTACATAAAGGTTCATTAGGCTGAAGAAACACAAGTAATATTGTTCATTGTACTTTTACTCTCTGAAAATCACTCTAAAAAGTATACAAAGTAGCAGCAATGGTAGGTTTTCTGGTTGTCATCCGATCACCGACCAATATTCTCCACATAGTTATTATGTTACTTGTCCTATTTACTGCATATTTAAGATGCACATATCTAGTTTAGTAGTATAATTCTATTAAGGTGCTAACAATAGACAACTCATTAACAAGTTAAAAAATAACTAATTTGAAGAAAATAGTATTGTATTGGAGCATATTACTTGAAAACGAGCAGTATATGTGTCAACGACGCCAAATAATTTGTTATTACAATACTGGAATTCTACGTCTGAAGTTGTAAGTGCACTTAGAAAACTTATAAATTATATCAAGTGATACATAAATACTATAGGGTATTCTTTTCTCCTAAGAAAAAAGACCTTGAACTTAGCAACAAATTCTCTACTCTTTTTTTTTTTCCATTTCATTTAGTCTATATTATCGGACGGATAAGAAGATGGTTAGAAATCTTTTATTTTTTAAACCTAATCGCTCTTTTGATTTCGGAAAAAAACGTTCGTTATCAATATACTACTTATATTAAGAGGAGTACCTGATCATCTGGTGGACTGAGTGCAAGCAAGCACTAGAAGATCTTAAGAGTTACCTGCAATCACCACCGTTACTAGCAAAACCATTGGAAGGAGAGCCACTCTACTTATACTTGGCCTACACGTACGAAGCGATAAGTTCAGTTTTGGTAAGGATACAAGGTGGTGAATGTTTGCCTATATACTACGTCAGTAAGGCACTAGCGGCAGCAGAGACAAGATACTTGGATATGGAGAAATTAGCGTATGCTCTACTCCACACCACGAGACTTCTAATCCCTCGAGGAATTCTTCAAAAACCGATTTGGATGATCTGGTTACCTTTAAAATTACAACCATCTCTCATGTCATAACTTCAACAACTGAAGTTTCAAACTTCTCTAACATCCCTTTAATCTAATACTTTTCTATTCATATCGAACTTGGACTGCCAATATTGTTGTTCAAATTTAAGATGCTTTACTTTCAATGTACGTGTCACAAACTTACTAATTTTAGGTAATCTTGGACTCTAACAAATAATAATAACAAACTTAAAAAATAGAGGGTTCATATCCGCATCATCCTGGCAACACTCTTCATACAATTTTCTAATGCCAAATCTATAGCTTTAAGAGCACCCTTAACGCTGGGTTGGATCACAATTTGTGTTGGGTTGCCAATGGATTCTGACGATCACAGTTTATATATTACCAACGACGATAATTTTGTAATTCTTTGATATCAATTATATATATATATATATATATATATATATATATATATATATATATATATATATATATATATATATATATATATATATATATATATATATATATATATATATATATATATATATATATATATATATATATATATATATATATATATATATATATAAAGATCTAGTCTTTCGAAAAGTAAACAAATCTCATATTTATCATACAATGCCAAATTGAAATTAAGGAATCACCATTGTGGATACCAATAGTTGATATAGTACGAAAGGATAGAAAAATATGTAGAGTAACAGTAAAAGAAAAAGATATGGATACATTCAGTAATATCAATTTCTGCGTGGTATTATTTCTCCGTACTATACGATTTTATGAGAATTGTAATATAGCTATGTGCGTTCTTGTGTTGTATTCCTTTATGTTTTGTTTTTGTATTTATCGTTATAGTAATTGATCATGCCTTTCCATGCTATGCTAGATTTCTGCAACACGCGCTACATGTTGTTGTTGTTGTTGTTGTGTGCTATTTTAAAATAGTAATTGACGCTTTGTACATGGTAGTTACATTGTGTTCGGGTTTGTCACGTAGAAAGAGAAGTACGAAACGAAGGAGAAGGAAGAAACTTTATTGGACCCAACTTTATTTTTTCCAACCTATATTAATTAGTACTCATGTTCGTGGCAAAATTCAAAAGTATATGAAATAATGTTAACTCCTCGTGCATGTTACACAATTAGATACTATCTTTAATTCAAATAGATATTGAATTTATTGTTTTGGTTCAACTTATCTATTTCTGCGTTTGAGTGAAAGGTGATAATTTATGCAGGTTTTGAAGCTATAGACTCATGGCAATGAATAAGTCTGAATCATACCAAAGTTTCGAGAGTAGTGAAGGTAGTGAGGGAGAGGAATGTATAAATCAATATGAAGTTGATTCCTATTCTTCCAATCATTTGGACAATGACGATGGTAAAAACATGCACCATCCTAGTTTGGACGATGCTTGGCCTCGGAGTTACATGTACCTATGCTCCAAGAAATTTTAGCTGTTTGAAAATTTCCATCTGTTTTTTCTACTTTATATATTTTAGCGTGGACAACTTGTTCTTTGCTGACTTTGTATGTTGACTTTGGAGGTCTTGAAATGTAAAAACATTGTTTCCTGTTCATTTTATTTCTGTGCTTAGTCTATTAACATTAGTTATACTAGTATTCTTCTAAGATTCTCTGACCTTGAAGTGTTTTTTTAATTATTTAACCAATGAACCTGAAATTTAACAAGACATGGGTACCATATCGTTCAAAAAACTCCCGGCAAGTAATGTCTAAACTTAAAGAAAGAGCTTACATTTGTTATGAAAAAGAAGAAGAAAATAGTCGTTTGCATTAGATCATTACAACTCCAGATTCCAAACTTGTCCATACAAAGTGCATTATTGTTGTTGTAAATCGTAACCGCTTGTTATTAGTGATATAAACATGTAAAGGATTGACATATTTATGATTTGTAGCTTTGCATCTATGTTGGAGTATCTAGTATCAAGAACTTTTTTTTTTTTCTCAGAAGAGTATTTTCTTTGCAAAACCTTAGTTTACAAAGTCATGAAATTCAAATTATTGTGTATCTCTATTTCTGTTTTGAGTCTATGGATGTTTATAAGTTGTTAATAACTTATTTTATTATTTGTTCCGAATTCCGATCGATTGTTACCTTTTTTTCTTTTGAAAATTGAGTTTTTTTGTTGCTTTTGGACTGACTCATAATGGACGTGGTTTGTATTTGAAGTGTCAAGACCTGAAAGTTTTTACTTTCTTTCTGTTGATTCAACTCATATTGGACCTGGTTTGTCACAGAAAATCGATCGATTTGTACGCATGTAGTTTGCCATCTCCTAGTGATACACATCTTTTGAAACGATCGCTAAATGACTTATGGAACTCATCCACTTCCTCCATCTTTAGAAGATGCCACACCCACCATATATTGCCTACTTCCTCAAGGACATCTCTTATAGAGGACAAAAAACTTAACAAGAGATGCAATTCTCATTCTTTTGTACTTCCTTCGCCTACAAGGAAGTCAAGCATAAATCAAATGACATCGGATTGGAAAATGGAGGCTCATGAACTTCCTGGCCGGAGCTCTATACCACAAGCAGTTCTAAATCGTAAGCTAGCTGAAGTACTTATGTGTTACCTAAAATAACAGAGATATAATATGATATTAATGGAATTTTTTCATACAGGCATGAACGTGTTATGTGGAGTTGGGATCCTTTATACGGCGTATGGGGTCAAAGAATGAGGATGGCTTGGTCTTTCTATATTAGTGATTTACGCCATACTTTCTTGTTACATTGGATTTCTGTTGAGGTATTGTTTGGACAGTCAACCAGGGCTTGCAACATACCTGAACATTAATTGGAGGGGCTGCCTTTGGTAAAAGAGGACGCATTGGCATATCAGTTAGTATTTTTTTTTTCAATACCTCAATTTCTTGACCCATTCAATTGTTGTCATCCAAAAACTGATTGAATTTTGTTTCTTGTCTTGTGGATACAGATAGCATTGTACATGGAGCTCTACGTGAGTATATCTAGATCAAAACTCTAATACAACAACCTTGTAGACATAGAAACTTACACCTTGCGTCTTTGTTTTCGCAGGCTTCTTGTGTTGAGTATATCAATTTGGATAAAGAAAACTTAGCTTCTTTCTTTCCAAATGCATAGAAAAAGATTGGATGGTTCAAGAACTCTAACAATCTACTTGGAGTGATAACTACCGTGGCTCTTCGTTTTACTGTTTATATCCAAGATCTAAGCCTTCTCAGTTATCTCTCTGGTATGAAATGCTGATATCATTACATTACACTTGTATCCTTGCATTGGTATCAATAGACTCTCATTTGAATTTCATTTTCAGCTGGATGAGTAGTTGCTTCAGTTTTAGTGGTCGCTTGTTTATTCTGGGTCGGTGTAGTGGATGGTGTTGCCCTTCCTACCAAAGGGACATTGATAAACTTTTCAAATCTTCCGGTTTCCATTGGTCTCTACGCATTTTGCTACTCAGGACATTCCTTATTTCCCAATATTTATACTTCAATGACCAGTTTCCTGTTGTCCTCCTAATGAGGTGGTAAAACTGAAAATGAGCACTAGTTCATTGAAGTGTGCTTAATGCTTGACTTGCTTACATGTGTTTTTCTCCATTAATCGAACCAAAATCTCAATATGTTGATTATATATTATGCAGTTTTATAATATGCACGTCGATGTATGTTGGTGTCGCTGTTATGGGGTACTTGACCTTTGGAGAATCAACCAAGTCACAGATCACGCTAAACATGCCACATAATCTAGTTGCCTAAAAAATTGCTGTGTGGACGACTGTAAGTTTCACATAAATTTCTTTATCTGTTTCATTATACATGAACATAACATAACCTATTTTACTCTTTCTTGTAATTTTGCAGGTGATCAATCCATTTACAAAATATCCTTTTGTCTATGTGGAATAAATCCTTTCTTTCTATTTTCCATTTCTTCTTGATCGAAATCATATATTTCCTTGACCATAAATATACTTATTCGTTGACCATATTGCCAGTGGCATTGTGCATTGAGGAACTCATGCCACCGCAGCGCATATCTGTTATGTATTTGATTCTGATAAGAACCGGATTAGTACTATCCACATATATAGTTGCCAGTGCGATCCCCTTCTTCGGTAAGCTCTTCTATTCAGTTGGTCAATTGCATTATTGCCTTCTTTTTTACCACTACGCCTCATAATTCAGACTATTCCGTGTTAATGTGCAGGTTTAATGATGGCATTGACCGGTTCTGTATTTACAATACTAGTCGTAAGTCTTTTCTATATCACCTATTAATCATCATACATACTGGTGTTGCAGTGTTGCTCACTCATTTAACTTTGTTACACAGACGTTGATTTTTCCATGTGCATGCTACTTGAGCATCTTTAGAGGCAACATGCGCAAATTATAGGTGAATCCAACTTCTCATGTTTATTATATCTCATGACATAATCAAGGGTGTATTTCTAACTTGTTGAAGCTTATGATGTGCTAACTTGTCCTGCAGGTTGCAATGTGTTGGATGGTTATCTTTGTAGGAGTAATATCGTCTGCATTTGGGTCATATTCTGCCGTCCTCAAGATAATTGAGTCAATGTCGTGTACAGATTGAACCTGGAGTTTTTTTTTGTTCAATCTTTGTATTAGTTTAGTTTACACACTTTTTGTATATAGGCTATTAGGATTGTGGTGTTGGGCAGTAGCCAAGACTGAATTTCGTAACACAGTAGATGTCAAGTACCTTTTGAACATAGGAGAAAGTGAACTACAGAGCTGCTAACAGATAGACAAGTCATTAACGATGTCATGGAACAAGTCAAAAAATAACTAAGTTGAAGAAAATAGTATTGTATTAGAGCATATTACTTGAAAACGAGCAGTATATGCGACAACGATGCCAAATAATTTTCTATTATAATACTGGAATTCTACTCCTGAACTTGTAAGTGCAATTAGAAAACTTATAAATTATATCAACTGATACATAAATTTCAACAATTAACTTTATAATAATTTTTCAATAAAAAAATTCAAAATTTCAACAATCATCTTTATAAAAAAAAAATTCAAGATACTCATTGTAATTGAGTTACATATATATTTTTTCAATAAAAGTAGTGAATTATTTTTATGTATCGGATGGGACTTCCACTATATAAATTTTAAAATTTTTTATTATCTTATAGTTTAGCTAGGTTATTAATTTAGCACATTGGTTCCAAATCGGGAACGGATAAAATTATTATCTTATCCATGTTATTAATTTTACACAAAAAATAATTTATAGAGAAAATATCATTAACTCATTACTACATACCATAGTTGGTTAGATGTAAATAATAAAGTTACATCAACACATCAACTTTTATCTAATAATCCTCAAACTAATAAGTTCATACAAATACTACATTTTTCAAATACTACATTTTTCGCTCACTCATCTTTCACAACTCTTCTCTAATAATCCTCAATCATAAATCATAATGCAGTTGGGAACGAAGCAACTCTTCCCAATCAGACACTTCGCACATATTGTCGAATTTGAACCCGGCGGATTCACATATCACAATAATAAACTTCCAAACACACATAATAAACTTCCAGACACATATTAAAATCTGCATCCTTCGCCTTCACAAGGTAAAATACAAACGAAGGGGAGATGCAGTCGGATTAAGTTTCGCCACATTGGTCAAATGAAATGAATTCACTTTTTCTATTCACTTTCAAACTAAATCACCCTTACCGATGGTTGTATCACAATTTGTGTTGGGTTGCCAATGGGCTCTGACGGTCAAAGTTTATATATTATCAACGACGATAATTTTTGTAATTCTTTTTTAGTATTTTACTTATGTCAAATTGCTACAAGGTACTAACAACAATAGAAGTTCTTCCATTTTCTTTGATTTTTTAAATCATTTCAATTCCGGACAATCCTCACAAAGAAAGGGCGACGTAACCTTGCACTTAAGTTGCAGAAAGTGGCCCGTGTAACATGGGTTTGTAATTGGTAGGTGTTCCTGCATAGGTCTTGTTCCATTTCTAATCCTCCTCCATGGCTCTATTCCATATGGAAAATGAATTTCAGAGATCCAAACCTACCCAAAATGAATTCGAATGTACTCTAGGAGGTGCTCGTGCTTTTCCATAATTCACAGGTAATTGCATTGTCGGTCCTCTAAGTATTAGTCCCTCACAGTTTTAATTTGGTCCCTGACTTGGTGCACTCTGCGCTCTTAGTCCTTTTCGTATAAATCTCCGTATTTGTGCGTGGAGCGCGTGAATTAGGCAATACATAGTCTTTTCAGCTTGCCAACTCGTCCAACACACCTCCAAGTCACCAGAAACCAGTTCCACATCAACTAAATCTCACAAATGGTACACTTCCATCTTATGCATACACATGACGGAAAAATGGAGGGAATTGGATGCAATGACGGAACACGGACCAAAAGCCATTTTCTCATCTTTCCTTGACACCGCAACGAGATTCTCGGACTCCTCTACATCAACAACTTTCTCTTCATTCTTTTGGAGGGAAAAGTTCCATGTTTACACAACTTACAACTTAATTAAGCTCTGTAACATAGCTTGTTAAGCTTTGTTTCATTTATCAACTTATCATGCTCTGTTTCAGAGCTTCATTAAGCTATGTTTCAGAGCTTGGTAAACTCTACTTTTAGAGAGGAGGAAGAGAATCGAGGATAAAATTAGAATGAAGGTTTGCAGTGTCTAACTTGGGGAAAAATCCAGAGACAATACTTACACTAATTCGTCCAATTCAGTTCGTCAAACTAACAATAATTCACCCATAGCTCAGTTCGTCCACATTGGCAACAATTCGTGCCAAATCAGCCACATGAACAAGTTTCTGTTCTATAAGGAACCGTATTAGTGTGTATAAAAAAATGGTCGTAATTGCGAGAGGACTAAGAGAAGAAAAAAAATGCAATTACCCAAAATTTACGATTTTGCTCTATGTGATCTCTTCATCAATGCCTGTGATTCGACTCGAACGGGTATCAAGAAAAGAAAGATTTCTGACTCTCAAGGTTTAAGGTTTAGGTTTGATCACGCAAGAAGCAAACAAGGAAGAGAAGATAATTGCCAACGATCCGAAACCGAGACTGAAATTGGTTATCAAGCTTAGTAAGAAGATCTCTCCTCCTGATGTAGTGTCTAAAAGGAACATTCCTCCTTCACCTGCACAAGAAGAGGTCATCGTAATGCCAAAGATGAACATCCCTCCTTCATCATCACACAAAGTGTTCTTGAACCGCATCATGCAATTATCAGGCGATGTCATCACACCTTGGAAACAGATGAATAAGGTGATACAAAAGACCACTAATGTAAATAAATCTGTCCATTGGGAATAACCGTCTATTGATTCCCACCAAACATATTAAAAGCCGGGAGTGGCTGAATAAGGGAGAGAAGTATAATCTTGCCTTTTCCATGAAAACAACAAGAGGATACGTATGGTAGTCAACATTCTGGAGCCAAATTTGAACCAAAACAATGTAAACTTGTCTAGGTGGGACATGTACGAAAACAAGTACTACTACTCACCCATCAAGGCGTGAAATGAGACTGCAAAGAATAATGGACTCAAGATAGTCACGGATGTGGAGTTATGGGCATTCTCTTTTCATGAAATCTTATGGTTTGCTCTTATCAAGTTGCCTTAAATTGCCAACGAGATTATCTAGAAGATTGATTGATTAGATTATGTAATTAAGGATTAGTTAGTTGAAGCACAAGAAAAATTGGCTTCTTTGTTAGTATCCGTGGAAACTTATTTATTGGTTGATGTATAACTATCTGGTTTTGCTATTACATTTTTGTTTATCCAAACTTATCAATAACTTTGTTCTTATATATTCTCAAATTTCGCATTTTATGTTTTACTTGTGAAACGAATCTGGTTATCTGCCTCGAGTATTTGAATTATTTAATGTTGTTCTCTTTAACTCTCTCTCATGCTGCTCCTGTCATGTAAATGTTTTATGGGAAAAAGGTTTTATAATCACATATATATAATGATAATAGCTATGTTGTCTCTATTTATGCATTGTTTTGGCAATGTATGAAAAGGAAATGACAGAATCTTGTATAATTATAGCCAAGACTGCCGCTTGTTCTTTGAATTCAATTTGATTGATGAAACCATGACTTTTAGATAAGATGTTTTGAACAATGATCATGTGTGACTGACATGGATTCTCGAGTGTTGTAAAGTTCTCCTCCGCGACCTCAGACCCGAGAACATCCAACTGAAGGCTATTTTGATATGGAGTTTCAATTTCTATCACCATGGGCGGAGTTTGAACTGCGCGGTCTGTTCTTTTTAATGCGCTGAAACTAGTTAAAAATGTCTGAAACGAATTGAAACTAACTGTTAATTTTATATTTTTCTGAAATTAACCATAAAAACTAGTTGTTAATTTTATAAAATGATTAAATTAACTCTAAAAATTATTTATACTAAACTAAATAAATTAAAAAAAATGAAAACTATAATTACAAAAATATAATCATTATTTAACTGAAAAAATATAGTTTCAGATTAGTTTCAACACATAAAAGCTAGTTTCAGACAAAAAGTTAGTTTCATAAACTAGTTTCAAACAAAAGTTAGTTTCATAAACTAGTTGAAACTAACTATTAATGCCAGTTTCAACATCATAAAATGTTAATTTCATTAGTTTCAACAACAAAGATGCTATTTTCGTTAGTTTAAACATCATAAGTGCTAGTTTCAGCAAAAAAAAATCTATTTGAGCAGCACAAATGCTAGTATCATTAGTTTAAGCAACACAAATGCTAGTTTCAGCAACACTAATGCTAATTTCATTTGTTTTAGCATCACAAGTGAAGACAAAAAATGTTAGTTTCATTAGATTCAACAACAGTGATGCTAGTTTCATTAGTTTCAACAACAAAAATGCTAGTTTAATTAGCATCTGTGTATAAATATTAATTAATTAGCAAAAAAAATAGTTAAATATAATTAGCTAGTAATTAATTAACACTAATGGATGTCAAAAACACCATCAAAATCCATTTTAGCGAGAAAAATGGAGTCCAACAAGTAATTGAGATCCAAATTGATTAGATTTTAGGGCACCAAAAATATAATGACATTTTTTGTAAGAGGTTTTTAGATTTTAGGGCGCTAAAAAATAGAATGGTCTTTTTTAAATAGAATGATTTTTTTTTGTAATAGGTTTTTTAAGGTGGTTGTTTTAACATTGCTCTAGAGTGGTTACTTTATATAATTTTATGTTCTTTTATTCTAAATATAAGTATTTTAAAAGCGTGTTGATGGAAAATTTTTCTAAATCTAAAGTCGTATAACATTATAAAGTTTTAACACACTCCATAGTCCATCCCATTCTCATAAACCCCAATTCCCCATCCATTTCTCCACCCACAGTCAGTTCACTACTACTCCCCCGAAACTTACATCCGCTAAGCACCGCCGTGTGCTAGATCCGTTACTTGCCACCGCGATACCGGAATCCCATTCAGTTACATAAGAAGGTAAATGTCATCTTCCTTTTGCTCGAAAACTTACCGTTAATTTTCGCTTGATTTTGCCAGTTTATCTGCTGCTACCGGTCATTTTAGTATTAGTTAGGTTATGAGATTCGAATTGTTAGTTAGGTTATGAGGCTCGAATTTTGCTCAATTGACTTGTTTGAGTGTTTCTTTAAGTTTTTGTTATATATTTTGTTTTCCTCCGAATTTTGTCGATTCCTTTGTATGTATGTATCAGAATGCCAAATTGATTGGTTGGTGGAACCGGCAAATGCAGTATGAAGTAATTAGCAGACTTTGGTAGATTGGTGCAGTTTTGGAGAATTGGTCCTGTTGCAAGAGACAATTAGGAACCCTAGCTGGAAAATAGCTAGCTACAGTTGATTTCAGAAGACTTTATAGCCTCTCTGGTTGATTAGGAATACAATTGGGGCAGTTTGAATTGCTTGTTCCGTTGACGTTGTAATTTTACGGTGTTTTAGAAATGGAGCCTGTGGTGTTGGATGCTGGGTCGAAGTTGCTTAAAGCTGGGTTTTCAGTTCCTGACCAGCCACCTTCTATGGTGATTCCAACTCGGACGCTGCAAGTGCCTGCAGATGAGTTGGTGACAGATCCCTCCCTGTATGAGGACAAGATTGTTGATCCGGTTGTGCGAGGGTTTACCAAGGACTGGGATGCTATGGAGGATCTTTTGAGCTACGTGTTGTATAATAATTTAGGTTGGGAGATGGGCAATGAAGGCCAGATTTTGTTTACAGATCCGCTTGCCAGTCCCAAGACTGTTCGGGAGCAGCTGGTGCAGTTGATGTTTGAGAAATTTAATGTCTCGGGGTTTTATGCATCTGAGCAAGCTGTGCTGTCGCTGTATGCTGTAGGGAGAATCTCTGGCTGTACTGTTGATATCGGTCATGGCAAGATTGATATTGCTTCGGTAATTGAAGGCGCTGTTCAGCACATATCTTCCAGAAGATTTGAAATTGGGGGTTTGGACCTGACAAACTTATTTGCTAGAGAACTTGGTAACTCAAATTCCCATGTGAACCTTAAACTATCTGACATCGAAAAACTGAAGGAGAAGTATGCTTGCTGTGCTGAGGACGTGGTTGCCTATGATAAAGTCCAAAGTTCATGTACGGAGGAGGAGCATACCCTTCCTGATGGACAGGTGATAAGAATAGGGAAAGAGCGATACATTGTCGGAGAGTCTTTGTTTCAACCATCAATCTTGGGTTTAGAGGCACATGGAATTGTTGAACAGCTTGTCTCATGCATCTCAACCGTGTCAACAGAGAATCACCGCCAGCTGCTAGAAAATACCGTTCTTTGTGGTGGAACTGTTTCCATGACTGGTTTTGAAGATAGGTTCCAGAAAGAAGCGAGCCTTTGCACTTCGGCTATTCGTCCCTGTCTGGTGAAGCCTCCAGAATATATGCCAGAGGACTTGTCAAAATATTCGGCTTGGATCGGAGGGGCCATTCTGGCGAAGGTTGTGTTTCCTCAGAATCAACATGTGACAAAAGCGGAATATGATGAAACTGGACCGTCCATTGTCCATCGCAAATGTTTCTGAGGTATGTTCTCATCAAGACTCTTTTTACAAATTTTGTGGGGTTGCAAATAAAGATATAGCAGGTAGCATTGGAGTTCATATTTTTTTTAAACGGATTTAATGAGATATAGCAGGTAGCATTGGAGTTCATATTTAATGTGATCTTACCAAATGTACAACTTCAAATTGAGTATCAATCTAGTTGCAGTGGTGTTACCCTGAGATATAAAAGCATCTAGTACTTTTTTTACCCTTCTTTTCTTTCTTTCTTTTTCATTTATTTATCTATTTTTAAGCATATTGGACTACTGGGGTTGACTAGATGATGAGAACTAGTGAGGGAATGCATTGGCAGCAATGCAGCATTGTAAATGCAAATCAGCTATAAAGATTTATAAATAACCATGCTTAAAAACAAACTTAATGAAAGTTTGTCTAACCACGGTCCATGATATACCATGTTGAAATGGATCAAATATATAAGGAGTTCAAGAGCAACGCAAAAAGAACATTTATCTATCAGAAAATGGGAAGATACAGTCAGTTGTCTAAGCAACTGTTAGTTTAGAATAGAACATCGTCATGACAGGAAAGTGAGAACTGTGGATAACTAACTGATGCCAGTCTAACATATCTTAGACCTTCCCATTGGACGTTTGCTCACGTCTGATCAAACGTTTGCACATCAAACGTGGCTCTCCAGCTATGTTTGATGGCGTAAATAATCTTACGTTATTTGTTTGCTAGGAGCAAACGCTTAAGACCACTTTTTTTATTACTTTTGTTTCTTTTTACCTTTTCTTTTCATTTTTAGTTGTTTTTCCTTTTTTTTAATTGCCTTATATTCTTAATTTCTTATCTTTTAATTTCCTTTTTCCTTTTACTTTTTTATTATTTATTTTTCATATATTTCAATTTAAAAAAAAGGAAAAACAACTAAAAATGAAAATAAAAGGTAAAAAGAAACAAAAATAATAAAAAAAGTGGTCTTACGCGTTTGCTTGGAGCAAGCGCGTCAAACATGGCTGGAGAGTCGCGTTTGATGTGCAAACGTGCGATGCGGAAGGTCTTAGTATGGAATACATTGTTCAACGTGAAACCCTAGAGACCTCGATGACAATGATGCATAATTATTAAATTCTGCGAGTGTCGGTGCTATAAAAGCTGTTGTGATATATTTTGGTGTTCACGCCCACAATGCATGCATGCTAGCTTTTGCTATCATGTTTAACAGCATTGTACATCAAAGTAAATGACGTGTTGTATAATCAGTAACTGTTTATTACTAGTAATAATTTGGTTCTCTTTTGTCTAGTGATTTATGTTGTCTTGAACCCATATGGAATCTGTTTTTTCCCTCTTATTTTTTTTATCAGGATAAACTCCTTAGTTCAGTTTAGTATTGGCCAGTGGCCACATTGATTTTAATATTTAATTGAAGTCTATTAGTATTTTACTTTGCCCCTATCAGTTCTGCATAAGCAAATACGTGGGCAATAATATTTCCTATTCTGTGGAGAATGGTGAACCCATATTCAAAGCTGACTAACATCTACGCTGTGCAGTTTATGCATCCTTTCAAATATGTGTTTTTTTGTTTCATTTTCTTTAATCTTTGTGAGCTGATAATAATATTGTGTATTGTGTCGAGCAGGTCGTAAAAATTATAGGAGCTCCTGCAGCGTGAAGGGAGAGGCTGTTGCAGTTAGATCATCTGTAGGGATATTGTTCGATCTAGAATTATCCGATCTGGTAGCCATATATGTTCTAGTAGTTCTTCAATTTCCTGACCTTGATACTTGTAATCTTTCATCACCCTGCTGACTCTTCTTTGTGGATTCTGTTTGCTCTGCAATTTCCTATTCTGTAAGAAACTTTAGGATTAAACTTGACTTGTTAGTTATGTAATGAACTAATCCACTATTGTGAAGTTATTAGATTAACTTAGAATGAGATGAGGTTCAACTGGAAGAGATATCGGCTTAAACGTAGATTAGCATATCATGTTATATTGTTATTCCCTAAAATCTCTTGAGAACGGGTATGTTAAAATCAATATTTTAAATAAGTATAAAATGAGAGGGTGTTAAATAGATATCGTATTTCGTATGTGATGTATGTGATGTCTGGTTACCCATTTAAATGGCTTGGGAACGGGTATATACTTATAAATGTAGGTAATTATGCTAACACGCCTTAGAGCAAAGATTGATTTCTGATAGAATCTCACTCTTAACAAACATTTCAATTGTTGTCCGAGGTTAGTTGAGAAATTGCTTGATTGCTAGATTAGATTGAAACATATAGGAATTGTTTTGTTTGCAGTTTGATCTGGATTCTGGAAGTATTGGTAAAACATCCAGTTGTTGAAAGAATACTACTTAAATAATCTATAGTTCTTATGTAGTCGGAATCTTAAGAGTGGGAAAAATATACTGCGTGATTAGAGCATGAATCATATGTACCAACGGCAATAGCATGGAATGATGTGGGATTACTTATTAGAGTTTCCAGGTATATTCAAAAGACAGTTCTGTTTGATCTGAAGTCGAACCAAGCTGCTGACTATGTATTCCGGCTATCAGTTTCAACATATTTGTTAGATATATATCATTTTGCTATTAGGCGTGGTATAGTAGAACTCTTAGCGAATGTTTTGGTGCACCCACAGGCTACAATTACTGAATCAGAAAGTAGAAACATAAGTTCATAGCAGCATATAGGTCATATGCCTGCACTTACTGATCTAATGAAGAGTTTATTGGTATCCAAGTTTTCTCTTATGGTACTTTTCATGGATGATTATCTGCGTTTGTGGTTAGTTTTCCCTTATTTGTGTATGTTTGTTGTTGAATATGAAGAACTTTGGCATTGTTAATATGATCTATATATACTTGATTGAAACTAAATTCGAATGGGATGAGATATTCACTGTCCATGGAAGAAATCGAAAGATCCTATGAGTGACATCCATTTACACGAGATTTGGCTATTTGACGCATGAAATGTAAATGTACACTAGCGCTTAAGTAGTCGAATCGCATGGGATAGGTGAGCTTGATATCTGTAGCAGGAACCTGAGCAGTGCCTGAGGCCTGGAGAAAAAAGGGGAATGATCAGAGCCTTTGAGCTCAAAGACTTCTACTGGTGGATTTGATTGTATCATAGCCTCTTGAAGCTGAAGGGGTATGGCGTAATCGTGATCATCTGTTTTGATATAAAATCGTGGAACTGAACCATATTTGGGTGCTGAGAGTGAAAGCTTTTCTGCGATTGCTGTAAATGGTGTAAGCCCCATTGATACTGATGCAAGTGCAATGTCCTGCAGAGCCAACATTAAAGCTCTATCATTTTTTCTTCGAAAATTTTAGAGAAGAAACAAACGAATGGTCTGCGAATTATGGAACACTTACCTTTGAAGGTGTTTTACTGAATAACAAGTCTTGAACTAGTGATCTATCATATGCGATTGCAGTTGGAGCTCGACCCTTTCCATTCGCGTACAAGAATTTCTGAGCACGTACGTTTAGGTCATTGAAGCAAACCTGGAACAAAGCAGATTAGTAATTTGACAAGTGACTTTTGGAGAAATTTACATAGTCTGAGAGTCTGAAATCATACAGGAACATGCATAAAGCTGTATGTGTGGGAAATAGGAATTTGAGAACATACCTGTTGGGAGAAAACATCAAGAGCACTCTGGCCATTACTCAACATAGTAGCAGCAACAAAAACAGCTTTTGATATTTTGGTTGGATGCATCTCCATGGCATAAGAAACACAAGCTCCACCTAGATCATGCCCTACCAGTATCACCTGCATTACCAACCAATAACGTTAAATGACTGACATAATTAATTAAACGAGTACGAGGGATTCGATCCAGACAAGACGGGAGTGGTGAACGCATACCTTTTGATCATCAGGCAGATTTTCGAGGAAATCGGTAAGTGGCTTGGAGTATTGTTGTATATTTGCTATGGTGTTAATGTCACAGAAATTGAGCCCAGAGCCAGTTAGGTCTATGGCATCAACTTGGCAGTTGGATTCTTTCAAGAGTGCTATCATCTTGTACCAACACCATGCTCCAAATCCTCCTCCATGCACTAGCACAAAGTGATTCTTGCTCTGTTCTCCTTCAGTTTTCCCAAAATCCTACATAAAGGTTTAATAAAATATTAAACGGTTGGTACAAATTAGATAAGAAATAGTAAGAACTAAGTTGATGAATAGAGGATGATCTGCAGATTATTGTGTGTTTATCTTTTCTTTTTTTATTTGATTTTATATATGTAGTATGATTTATTGAGTTGTGCTGTTACTTTGTCTTGTAGCTCTGGTGTCAAATTGAAGTAGAAATATATTAAAAGAAGAATACAAAATGGTGTTTTTGTATGGCTAAAGTCATCTTTTGTTGGCTAATTCCATTTGTCCCCACCAAACCAGTCTAGTCTACCTCCTTAATAGTCTAGTCTTGTAGCCAACCATCAAAGTCTTAACAACTTAATCTAGTAATGTTCACAGTACTTCAATAAATATTCTTGTGACAATTTACTTTTCTCAATGCTCAAAAAGTCTGCAGATGATAAATATGATCTGGTCCTAATAATGTACTTTGATCTGGTCCACATTAGAAATATGATGGCCTTAACTCTTAACTCTTGATCTTGGTAAATCCAAAAAAAAAAAAAAAAAAAAAAAAAAAAAAAAAAAAAAAACTTAATCCTTAAACAATCTACAAATATACCATTGTTATCTTGGAAAACATAAATGACCTAACTAATAAGATCACTATTACAAACAAAATCAAGAACAAGTTTTAGCAACCAACCTGTTTAGACAACTGCAAAGACAGAGGATTAGAACCAGAAACCGACCGTGATTTCTTAGGCAAATACTTGGGTTTAGGAGGGTTCTTGGTCGATACTGAGCGGCCCAACTGATGAAGAATATCATTGTTGTTCTGCATGTGATGACGATAGAGCATGGATGCAATCTGAGCCTGTTGTTTTATGTACGATTCGTCTAAAACCTCCTTTTTGGGGGCTGGAGAGCATGATGGAGACTGTGCAGCTTGCTTTCTTGAAATTCTGTTGGAAGATGGACTGGTGAGCCATGAGTATGGTGATGGTGATGAGGTTGATGATGGCTTGGTTTTGTTATGTATCTTTTGGTTAGGCACTGGAGAGAAACATACAAGTGAGTTCCCCATTTCTCTTAGTTTGTGTTGTACTAGTAAAAAGTTTGATCTGTGTTTTAGACTTTTAAGTTTTTAGGTTCTATATATACCAAGAATTTTGAGCATTTGAATATGTGATGTGTGGTACATATTGATATTATTGAATTTGTATTTTGTGGACTTTTAAAACTTGGAAATTAAAGGACACCCAATTGGACCACATGTGTTGGAGTTGATTACAATGAGTAATCAAGGCTCATGCATAATTGTGTTTGTTGATTATAGTTTTTGAAAGTTCTGGGAAGCTGTATTTGGATAACTTGATCAAGTTTACGTTGATAACTAGTAATTTAGAGCTTAATTATGTCATGTTCCTTTTGGTGTATGGTTTTATCTTATTATTATTACTAGTCTTGTATGAAAAATGACAAATGGGGACCTTTTACCTAATTGTTGCTGTTGTATTATTATCACATTACTAAAAAGTTTTTTTTTTTTTTAACCTAGTGTATCTGTATATGTATGTAGTGCCCACACCACCTATGGCTATACCCCCAAAACCAAATATACTTGGTCAATTTTTTGATTTTCTGTTTTTTTTTTCCCAAACTTATACTTATAATATGTGTTTAAAACGTGAATTGTTTGAGGGTAGATTGTAATTTATTGTGAGGTTTGTGATGCAATAATTTAGAATTAATGTATCTAATTCAGATTTGCATGATACAATTGTGTGTGTCTGAGATGGGTTACCGTCTGAGATGCTAGGCAGGGGCATCCCATGCCAGAGCCTCAATCTGGGATTAGAACAATTAAAGTTTTTGATTAATATTGTGATTGCCGGCTATAGATAAATCTTTAATCATTCTAATATATTTTTCAATAATATTTTTAAGTAGTTCCATCTAAGGTGAAAATATTTTTTCGATTCGCCATGCATAATGTAGTATTTCTAATAGAAACCCAACTCTGTCAAAGAACCTTCGAGCATAGATTCGAACCCAGGTCAAATGTCTCCGAGTGAGCAAATGACTTTGATACTTATGATAAAAATTCAACTGTATCGAGAACTCTAAATTCCTGAATTGTATGTAGTTGTGTGAAATGCTAAACAAAAATAACAAGAATCCAAACCTGGTGCAGTGCAATCTCCAGACAGACATACTCACAAGTCACACACATGTTCCAGACCACGACTATTATGTATGTATGCGCACCGCGATATACGGTCTTCATTAATTAGATCTCGATCCATTACAATTCAAAATGACTTCGCTAATTCAAACTTCAAATGCCTTCACAGCTTCAAACTATGAACTATCATTGTAAATGATTTGCAGCAGTCATCTTGCAAGTTGCAACAACAAAAGTCATCACTTACTGTACCAGAAAATTAAATAAAGAAACAGAAAAGTCATCAACTGTTTATTGCCCAGTTTTTCCACGAATACAAACAGCGTCGCTAGCCAAATGAACATATACAAGTCCAATCATAAATCAAGAATTCAACAGGATCATATACGAGCCAAATTATATTTACTAATATAACATTATTTAGTGCTACGCAATTTTAATTCTATTCCTTTAAATAAATAACAAACATCCAAATGTTGGCATATTAACACTAATGAGGGTTCCGTTTAGTTCCTAAACAAGGTCTCAAGAGTCAAGATTCTATTCTTAATATTCAGAGTCACTCAACTAAATCGTATGCTTAGGATACATTACAAATCTAGTAAAAACCGCTGCCTATTATCGAAGCAGAGATACAAAAAGAAATAGACTTGAACAAATGTAACAGAAACACTTATCTATCCTCTCATGCATATATACGTCATCTATATGGAATGGAACATACATGAATTAGTGTCTTCCAGCGGCATTCACTAAGTTGAGAGGTAAGAATACTGGCTGGCTTGTATGCCACTTCTTGAAAATCCGTTATCACAAGACAGGAGTGCTGTGTGTCCAAGGATGCAGACTCCACCAACAATTCCTCAAGTCACTGGTTGCAAATATTTAAGGCACTCCCACTTCCACGGCCCTCACAAGATTGATCGCCGCAATAACATCCTAACATAGTTTGATGCTGCCCGCACTCAGTGAACGGGAAACACCCATGATCATAGAACATGTATCTACTGCCAAACAGAATATTAAACATCAGTGACTAGGTCTAAGTCAGTGTTATCAGGAAAGATAGAACAAAATAATTCAAACAAAACTTAAGAATTCAGAGCAACACAAACAATGCAACCACAATTTTGGAATGGAACAGGAAACTGATAGTTTTACACACTAAATCTCAGAACCAACTGTTTATTAAGAATTAAGAGTTCAAATCTTTCATCCACATTTAGCTATGTGTGCTGAAGTTAAAAAATTAAAGCCTTATAACTTATGGGATTTGTTCCAGATACATACCAGCATTGAACGCAATCAATCCTGCAAGGCAAAATACTGAGGAGCCAGCTCAGCTAACCACACATATTCTATTTTTGAGACATTACGGACGTAATTCGAACTTGTTCGTACTAGTTCATTAAATATTAAGCATTCTGGCTTTGACCGGAGCAACACAGATGAGGGGTGAATGGATACAATCAAACCGCTCGATAATGCCCTGCCAGACACAGTGAATACAAAATGTGAGGTGAAAGCTTTCTTGCAAGAGAGAGAGAGACCCAAAAACTGATCAACCTTTAGAAAATTGATGCCTTGACAGAAGTAAGCAAAGTTACACAATTACCTGTAAGTTCCATCAGGATACTTCAAAGCTGCATTAACAAAAAAGGAAGCAGCTAGGCATCTACGGAACGGAAGCATGTCATCTCCACATGAAGTGATGGGAAGACCCATTTGCTCAACATTCACCCGTATTTGGCTATAAAAAGAGTATCAATCAATTTCAAGGCACATATTACAAGATACAAAGAAAATTTTGAACTTTCATTTTTCCACCAGTAAGCATGTCAGTAAAGATATTATCCCTGTCTGTGCGTCTGATGGGGGGGGGGGGGGTGCTGTTTTTGCAGGAAAATTGTCCATCAAATGCAAAGACCATCACAAACCTGTGGATATCTTGAGCTTGCTTTAAGGAACGGTTATTGATAAAATTCTCCTTACACCATCTTCTCAGATTCTTTTCAGCCTTTTCCTTGCTGCTGACTTGCTTGTTCTTCTCCAAAAAGTCGTTCGAAGCACGAAATACATTTACTAATGTCACATGATCCCCATCAGAACTTGCGAAATTTTTCAGCGCAATTCTAGACTGCATGAGAACAATGTATATAAAATCATCAGCTCATAGCTGGTAGCCCAAAGAAGGAAGTTCTGATAAGCGGATTCATAAATCTACTAGTACTATCAAAATCAAACTTTTAATTGAAAAGAGGGTTCAAGAGAAGAAAATAAAGCATCTATAACTCAATAACAATTATAAAAGGAGACTGACAACTTATGGCTAAATCTTAATTTGCAATTCAGAAGAGACTACCTGCGTTGTAATGTGATATGAAATGTTTCTCAAGTATTTTCAGGAATGGGAAAAAAATGAACTCGCTTATTCAGTACTCTACATGAGCCAGCATGACCTCATGTTTTCAATCTAAAGTAGATGAAATAAGGCACTTAACCTATTCATAGTTGGGACACCAGTAATACAAGGTTGCTGAATCAAATTGCATACCAAATGTTCCTCATTCATTTAATCTGAAGAAGAATGAAAACTTTACATGTGAGACACAATCACTGATAAATTTGTTAATGCAACTACTCACACACAAGATTCCATCTAGCAATCACGTGACCTTTTGCTAGTGCCTCAATTGCTCATTATATCTTACATGAAAAGATCGCTCCAACATCTCACCTATATGTCTCAGCTTTAGTTTTGGACAATCACACGCCGCTAACAAATTGATGGTCAAGAAGAGGCCTATGTACTACTTGAATTGCTAATTGCGTTTTTTACGATACAGCAGACAACATTCCTGTCATTGTTTTTTTATCTTATGTGGCCATAGTTATAGATTTTGCAAGTGATATGGACATTTTGCAATCAATGAACAAATAAAGATGTCTGAATCACAATACTAGAGCATACCTCTTCTAACTTTTCTCGAGGAGCATAAAAAATTGACTCGACCGAGAGCATTGAAACAACTATTAACATTTCCTCCAAGCAACTAAATTGACTGGCAACAATGAGAGCCTTTGAAAAAATAGGATCCAGAGGGAGCCTGGCCATTTGGTGACCAACTGGATTGGACAATTTACCATCTTCTTTAAGAGCACCTAACAAGAATAAAAGCTCCATTGACTTGATGATGGTCATCCTGCACAAGTAAAGACATCAGTAGGTTAAAAGATATGACTAACTGGCAGGAGGGAGGCATGCCATCAGCATCAATAACCAACAAATGATAGATAAACAAATCCACTGGGAAAAGAAAGGAAATCAGATAACTAAAATCGCCAGTATGGACATTGGATAAAAATGGATATTATATTATTAAACATTCAAATTCTCAAAGTTTTGTCATTGGTAATTTTGTTTTCTCATCTTTGAAGATACTAATCTGAACATCAACAACAAATATGCATACGACAAAAAGATCTAGACACTTTTGCTAGTAAAAATATTGTAATAATGTATTTTCTCCACTACATTTAGCTCAGAGTATACAAAGCATGTCATCCTTATATCAGTTCATCAATAAACATGAAAACTGACATAAGATTAATGAGGATAACATTCTGTACATAGTCAATAGGGACATCTATTTATGTGTCTGCCACTTCGTTCGGACAAGAATTTAGTAAACTAAATTGTGATTCACGAGTCCCTTGAAAGGCAATGAAGTATGCCTGAACAGCCCATGTATGAAGGTAGAAACTAGCAGGACTGCTTTTAGATGATCTAATCCTAGTATAAAGACAGCACCACCATTTCAGAGCAAACAAAGCTTTCTGTTTACTAGAAAAAGAGCAAGCATATATATAATGTTTTCAACCTAAATGGAGAAACTAAGATAGAATAAGCAAAATTAGCAGAGCAACATGCACAAAATTGATCATTCTTGTAACAATTACCTGTCTGGTTCCTCGATGAAATCAAACCCAATAATATCGTCAATCCCTAGAGCTTTAAGCTGCAAAACAACACTCGAGAGGTTGCATCTCTTGATTTCTGGGGGTGTGGATTCCTTAAGCATGTCAAATTCGTACTCGGGATAAAGACGGTAACATTTGCCAGGTCCTTCACGGCCGGCACGCCCACTAAGAGAAGAAAAATGGAATTATATGAGTGCATCAAAGAATAAGTTTGCTTCCAAACAAAACGTGTCTCTCTAGTCTGTCCTTCAGTGTTTCAAAAAATAATACAGGCATTTTAGCTACTCACAAGCACCCTTAAATATTTGAAATTGACTGTATACTTCTCAAAACTACACAAGGGTTCCAGATGAGCGATTTCCCTCAGGTTTTGGAGAAAATTCTGACTTGGAAACAGAGAGAGAGAACAAATTAATTCCTACGAGGGGCAGGTTAGGATAATTAAGGTGCCGTACCTTCTCTGAAGCGCTTGTGCTTTAGAAGTTTTAATAACTACCAATGGTTCAATTCCTGATGAAGCATCATAAGAGCGTAATTTAACCATTCCGGGGTCAATAACATACTTGATTCCAGGTATTGTTACCGATGTTTCTGCAATGTTGGTAGCTAATATTACCTGAAATATTTAGGTACAATCAATTTGTGTCATGTTGATTAAACACGCAAGGTTCATGTGCATAAAAAGTATACAATTGCAGAACAAAAAGAATAACTTCCACATACATTCATAGAAAAAAAGTCATATATCCAATGACTGTGTGCTAAGCATGACCACAAAAATGATAACTATACAGCTCCGGAATAACATTGCAACCGAAAGATATTGGATGATCAACCTTATATCTCATATGCCATTAAATACATAATATCTTTGGTGCAATCTATATATCACACTGGCACTGTATCATATTCTTGGAAGAAAAAAAACACAGAATTAAAGACACCGAAGGCTATCACACTTGTCATGTTCTTGGCAGGAAAAAAACACAGAATTAAAGAACACCGAAGGCTATCACACTGAGTACTTGGAGTCTATAGGTAAACTGTTCTACCACAGTTATGAATTAAGGAAGTTTATTCTGTTATAGTCTGCATCACCAGTTAATGTAATTCATGACTCAGTGAGTACTGATTTTGGAGGAGCTTATTGTGTTGTTTTGTTTCATTGGATCTGATCAAATTAATTTGATCACTAGCTTAAAGAAATCATAGTGTTTACGAAGATATTTAAGTCCTTGCCGTCTCAGTGATAATACTCTGTATGTTCTCAGTGGGCATGCTGCATTGTGTTTTAATCAATGTACATAAATATATGAATCTTTATATGCTATATCCACATTCCAGATTAAAGATAGTCTGCTTTGGTCATAACATTTTATTTTTTTCTGAATGATAATATGATACATATTATTAACGGGAGAAAATACACGGGAAGCGTATTACAGCAACTTAGACAGACAAGAGATGACTGAATAAACAAAGAAGATCACCTTTCGAAAGCCAGATGGTGCAGGCCTGAAAACTTTCATTTGTTTCTCTGATGGAAGAGATGCAAATATAGGAAGGACCACAAGGTTGCGCTTACTCTCTGGTAGTTTAGGGAGGCGTTCTTGGACAAACCTCTCAATTGATTCTATTTCTTCTTGGCCGGTCAAGAAGACGAGAATATCACCAGGCCCTTCGTCCAGATGTATCTACAATAAAAAGAAGCAGAGGAAGATTTAAATCTACGTATTACTGTTAACAGTTAGAATGAACTCAAAACCAAGGAGGCCTGTCAAGTGTCATCGTGAAATAACAGCATCCATTATAACCACAATGCAATCCCGTGGGTGGGGTGACAAATGACATTGACTGTATTATGCAGCAAAGGTAAATGCATAATATCAGCCAGATAGAGTATATAATACCAGAAGTACATAGCAAAAAGAAAAGAAGTTTACATGCATATACAGTCTATGGAATATGCATCAACTGTGACTAATGAACGCAAGCAAAAGAACCGATACAAGAGATGACATATTCCATCAGTAGCAAGGAAGACCATAGTTAGCACCTGGAATATGGTGATCAACGCTGCATCCACATAATCTTTCTCAGGTAGATAAGTATATAGTATATCAACGGGATGTTGTCGCCCCTGGACATGAACAGCTCTTGCACCACCAAAGTAATCGGAAAATACTTGTGCATCCAAACTAGCAGACATGATAATCAACTTCAGCGGGGGCAACTTTTTGCTACTACATTGTCTGAGAACATTATTATTCTCTTTCCCCGAATGTGTTCCATTTTCAACTTCAGCAGGCTCCGTATCTACTGTGTTCCTAGACCCTTTAGACCTTGTCTTCAGTATTGTCTTCAACAAACCAAGCAAAACGTCTGTCTGGACGGTTCTCTCATGAGCCTCGTCAATGATAATAACTGAATATTTTGAGAGATATGGGTCCAGTAATGCTTCCCTGTAACCACGTTTAAACATAATCAGTTACTTCAAATACTTCACAAGATGTGGAGCTAAGTTTTATCCATGCAATCCAACTTTAAATGTTAGTTGCAATATACTCTCTGTTTTAGAACAAAAATTATGAGGGAGCATAATTTTCTACAGGCTACAGAAGACTGGCAAGTCCATACCTTAACAACAAGCCATCTGTCATGTATTTGATCTTTGTAGAGTTAGAAGTCATATCGTCAAATCTGATTGAATATCCGACCTTTTCGCCCAAAGAAACTCCACATTCCTCAGCAACCCTTTTCGCGACAGTAACAGCAGCAACACGTCTAGGTTGAGTTATCCCAATGATACCTCCATTGCGACAGAATCCTCCATTAAACAGATACTGGGGTAACTCTGTCAAGTTATTATTTCTTCACATAGGTCAGAAGTCTTGGCAAACAGAACTAAGACTATGCAAACAAGAACATAGACATGGCATCACCAGAAAACTTTAAGAAGCTCCTATTGGTAGAGGCTATTACAAAATGAAACCAGGAAGTAATAGACATGAAAAGCTCCATTACTTAAAATGATAAGAATCTGCTGCTCTGTGACGAAAGTGATTTATGCCAATTGCACTGTAAGTGCTCCTTGATTATCTGATTTTTAGAAGATAAAACCAAAGGCTAAAACAGCATTTATTTCACAAAATCCAACTAAGATATGTACCTCAATCACACCTCTACCACACTCCTGTGCCACTAACATTCAGATTTATTATATGATTAAATGAATGGAAGCTTGTGAATCTAAAATAATTTAAAAAGTGAAAGCATCTATAACCTCCAAATCTAAGACAGTAAAGTTGCGGATAAAAGCAGTCATGCAAACTTACGTGTTGTCTTTCCACTGCCGGTTTCACCAACAATAATTAGAATATCATTATTGTGAACTTCTTCCAAAAGTCTCTTTTCAACTGAGAAAAAAAAACAATTAAAGCAGATCAAAATAATTAGCACAGAGATTGAAGATTTTGGAATGACACAAATAAAGAATAAGATCGAAATATGGGGAATAAAGTTATCAAATTCATTATACCTTCCCGAGGAAGTAAGTTGGGGCTGAAATCAACAAGTTTGTTTAGATAATAAACCCGGAAGCCAAGTAACGCAACAAATAGCGTTCTACTTATTCATGAGGAAATGGATGTGAATGATTTGGCACCTCGAATTAACACCACAGATTTATCAAAATGGTAAAAGAAGGTAATCTAGGAATACGTATCAACATTTTATATAGAAGTCTATTATTCCCCTCCCCACAACAGATAGATAACTTGTCATCTACACTTGCTATCTTTATCCTCCCTTCCTTTCACAAAGCTGAATTACTTTCTTAACAATTACTGTGGTAGTATACTGTAACCTGCGTTATGTTTTAGTTAGCCTATGTTTCCCGACACCCCCATTCACCCCTGATTCCTGCTCACAAACTCCTTGAGAGAAAATGGAAAAAATATTAATCTACTCAATTAAAGCTAGCGGACTAAAGTACAGTTCTTTTTAACTGTTCAGTAACTTTCAAGTATTAAGGGTAATGAAAGTTAGCAACCTTGTGTATAAGAGCTCACAATCCACCTCCAGGCTCCAGTTTCATGGCTTTGCCATCAGGAGCAAATATAACTACTAGTACTATTTACTCATATTCAAAACATTACAATTCCTAACGTCAATGTTTAATACACTCTACTACATAATCACACAGTCAAATAACTCCACACCAAAATAGAGAAAAACTGAAACAACTCGAGCAGTTGAATTAATTACCTTCAGCAATTGGGAGAGCTCTTCTATGCTGCTCAATCGCTCGCCCCCTGGAAAAGACAATCCAAATCCAAATTCCACAGGCATAATATTATTATTATGATGAACAAGAGGAATATATGAAATTTCTATTACGTAAGCTTTAGGAATCCAACCTGGCATGGAATTCAGCTTTGGATTCGTTAATTTGGACGGTTTTCTGAGTGTTCGACGAACTGTTAGCAGCCATTGACGGCATGTTTAGGTGTTCTTCCTCGGAGGATAAAATTGTTTGCTTCGCTGCTGCTCTCCTTCTTCACGTAGTTCTTAGAAAATAATCAAATATTAATCATCTGGACTTAATTACGCTTGAATTCGCACAAATTGGTGGCCGGCTAGGTCACCTCACGGCGGCTCTACGGTGGAGGAAAGGAGGAAAGTCAGGTGACTAAGGTGAGTAGTCCTGGACTGGTCTTGTCTATGGTCGTCGGGGTAGGCACCTAGGTCTTTATTCACACAATTCGCGCCTATCTTAGTTCGAGGTTTTTAGATTGTTTGATGTCTTGTGAGAGTAGTGCGTGGTGATATTCCTAAGCCCATCTCCACATGTTACATGTTAGAACCCAATAAAATTCAAATACAATCTCTCTTCTGCCACATCAAATTTTCATAGAACATAATCCAAACACCACCAACCTTCTCCGGCAGTTAGAACCCACAATTTAATTTCTTTTCTCATTTCTTTTTTAAACTCATTTTTTATTTCATTCTTTTTTTCATTTCTTTTTTAAACTCATTCTTTTATTTCATTTTAACACCACTAAATAATAATAATAATAATAATAATAATAATAATAATAACATTACATTAATTTTAAAAATTAAAATACTTGATAAATAAAAATTACAAAAAAAATTAAAAATTAAAAACATACTAGTCGAAACTTAAAACTACCACAATAACATAAAAATATTATTCCTTTTTATTAAGGCCTAAAATTCACGTGCTTCATTGTACTCAATCGTCTCAACTTCACTAACTGGTGCTCCTTCCTCTACCTTGCTTTGGTACTTATTCATGACTTGGAACATTCTCGACCTCGCCATAGCATGGAGTTGAATGATGTAGAATTAGTTTTAAAGTAAGTGTATGGGTTTGTTTTTAATTAGGAATTTATAATTTTAATTTTTAGCAAAGTGAATTTTTAAATTCTCATGTATTATTATTTATAGAGTCATCATCTATTTCGATTTTAAATTTCGTTGTAAATATTTCGTTCAAGAATCAAAGTTTAAATTTGAAATAACATTGGTATATAATTTTAAAACATAAATAAAATTTGTAAAACCCCGTTTTTTAATTTAATTAATTAATGTGTTTATTTCCTTAATTAATTAATTAGTTTGGAATTAGTTAGCTGGAGGAAAAATAAAAGAGTTTTGCATTACTTGGTTTCTGTTTTACGTAGGATTACTAAGTCTTCCATATGTTATCACACGCTCCAACGGTTAGCAAAATTCTAGGAACGTCTCCCACGATCTTCTTCTTATAAACGTCAGGGACGCCTACTTCTTTTTTTTTTTTCAATCACTGCTCTTCTGCGTATTTACTACTCCACACCAAAGATTGTACTCACTCCGTCCAGTCAAATATTTCCCATTTCATTTTGTTGACTATTTTTGGGTTATAAATTACTTCTAAATCACATCGAATAAAAAATTTAAAAAAATTATTATAAAATAGTTTGATATTTGTACTATTTTAATATAACTTTTTTATTTTTTTCTCCTATATGATTTATAAGTAATTTGCGATCGAAAAAAAAGTCAACAAAACGGAACGGGAAGCTTTGACCTGGAGGTAGTATCTTTCTACCAACCCTTGATTCCGTTTAGGACTTACGTACACCCTGGTTACTACGCTATCTTTCGGTAAGTTCTTCGACTCTTAGTCAATTGGTTTCATCACTTTATTCTTTGCCCTGACTCAAGAATCTCTGTAATCTTTTCTCCGTAGAGGTTCTGGGAATTAGTACGTTCGGTTCGGTTTGTTGCTTGGTTCCGCCTCGTCTGCGTTTAGCTTTCATCTACTGTTGTTCGGTAAGTTTCTGATTCATTAATTTCAATAAGATTCGTGAAACCTCAGACTTATCCCTCATTTGTAAATCCTCGAATCTGTTTTTCGTAGAATCGTTAAGGAGGCCCTGTCCTGTTTTGTTTGCTGCATCTGCCAGTTTGTTATCATCATCTCATCTTCCGGTTAGTATCCTGCGTTCCTTTTAGCTAAGTTTCGGGGTTTGGGAGAGAGATTAGAGGAGTTTATGTGTTCTGTATGATCTTGTTTATGGGTTGTTTCTGATCTTTTAATGTCACTCTTTTAATTTATCTGTGAGAGATACGTGCGCTGATATATATAAACTGCTTGTTGTAATATATATGCACTATTAGCCTTTCCGGCATGTTCTTACTCGTTTAAATTAGTTAATCTAGCTAGAAGCAGAGTTTAAAAGCGTTAATGAATTGTATATATATATACCCAGCTTATGTTTCTGCCATAAGATAATTGAGGATTAATTAGCACCTGTACATACTTTGCTAAATGTTGTTGCTAGTAATACATGTATGCATCCAATGTGGTCAACCGTGTGGTCATGTGATTAATTAAGTGGTTTATGCATGATTAATTAGCACCTGTACATACTTTGCTAAATGTTTGCTAAATGTTGTTGCTAGTAATACATGTACTGTGCATGCAATGTGGTCAACCGTGTGGTCATGTGATTAATTAACTGATTTATGCATGTTAGCTTTCTTGCGTGCATCCATTCCAGCATTGGGTTAGATTAAATGATTTAAGTGATTAGGCATGTGAGGACAATGGATTAATCATTTTTCATATCAAGTAATTAAGTTGCATGTTACTGTTTGTACTAGTTTATCATGTACGTATGTTAGCGAAAAACCAGCTCACCTAATTTGTTTCTGTCAAAATTGAGTTTGCCGAATTGTTAGTAGTGTATGTCTTTGTTTTTGCTGCCTGCCTACTGTTTACTGTTTGATGTGATCAATGTCTTGAGTTTCAGTCGAGAGTTTGGGGTACTTAAGGGTAGGTTAATTTTATTCTTGTCTCTTGTAGTAAGAAGTAATCTTTTTATCCTAATGGTGAGTTGTGGTTCTATCTGTTGTCAAGTCTTGAGGTGAGTGTTCCACCCAAAATTATATTATAGTTTGAGAAGCTACAAGGAGGTTATGTTAATACTATATATTATATATAATGCATCAAACTTGTGAAAATCAAACTCATGAAATTCTCAGTTTAAATTGCATTAAAGTCAGTTTTCTCATGCTTACGCTCAATCTATATATGTATATGATTTCGTTATCACTTTTATTATTTTCGTTTCATTTCGGATACGTATCCTTTCGGTTAGAGTAAACTGTGAATAGGTTCGGGCAGTTAGGGTTGTCGAGTTGTTCATAGGGTTATTCTCGCCTATTCCCCTCTAACGCAGTGATAGAAGTTTTCATTGGTTCTTGGGGTCGTAGAGTTTCATCCACGTATACCATGGCGTGGTCTTCGTGTCGTTTGACAGTGATAGCTTCCTGTCCGGAGAGAGAAGAATTTCGGTTGGGAGTCTTATGGTGGCTGCATCGACAACTCAGTTTCGTTTCGTTATATGTTTTTAAATGATCTTATGTTAATTAATTATTACTATTTCATTTTGTTATATCTTGTTTCATAATTATTGTTCATTCACACATGGAACACCACTGAGATTTTTCATTGTCTCACACTCCTTTTCGCCTTCTTGTAGATCGCACTTCGAAGGATCCAGAGTCTTAGACGTTCAGCAACGGAGAGTGGGAAGGGGTTTTTATTGAATAATTTGCTGAAACTTAGTTATTTCTTATTTCGAACTTTCAGTTGCATTTTGGTTGTTTGCCGTTTGTGGCCTTTTAGACTCTTTGAGCTTTCGACGACTAGACAAAACTTATTTTGAAAATAAAGTCGTTTAAATTTTCATTATTATTTTTCGGGTCGTTACAAAATTGAAGATCAACTTTTAAATAGGAATAATAAAATGCAAATATAAAAGAAAAGGAAATAAAACAAAAGAATAAATGAAATTGAATGATATAAATAAAAATGAAACAATAAAAAGTTAAAAAAAAAAAGATAAAGAAAATGGAAAAAGAAAATAAAAAAGCAACATAACCCAACAGAACCGGTTCTGTAGAACAGAACGGGTTCTGTCATTAAACCCAACAGAACACTGCTGGAGTTCTGTTCGGGTTCTGTTGAGGCCAACAGAACCCCAACAGAACACTGCTGGAGATGGCCTAAGTAGTAGGATTTTTGAATTTCGAATTCATTTTCTACTGTTGTTGTTGTTGTATATATTAATTAAGTTATTAACAGTATATTACTTAATAATATTCTAATAATAATAAGAGTTACATATCACGGGCTGGTATAATCATATTCAAGAGACCACGTACATCTTATGACGTATGAAAGCCCCAGATACGGTTACAATGATAACATGGTCGAAGCTTAGCAAGAAAGGAGAAGATAAATTGAGACCACAATAGGCGATCAAATGGCAAGCGCATCTCTATAACAACACATTAGTAATTCCTGCCCAAAGGGTCTATCTGCGAATGAACTATGTGGAAAGGCCTCAAGGCCCACCACGAGATTGAGGAAGAACATGATGCCAACACGTGTCATCATCGTACGAAGGAGACAAACCTCTAGGCTTTTTGGGATCCGATCCCCTCATATTTTCATATAAATGGAGCACAACCATCACATTTATTTATGAAGTAACCTCTATCTAATATTCACATTACTATTTGAGAGTATCTACGAGATTCCCTCTTCAGTCATACACTACTTAGTTAAATCACCACAACTTTGTCTTAGGCAGATCGGCCAAAAGTACTAACCAAACCTCATCGTAGAGCAGGCCCGAATGTAGAGAGCAAAAAGAAGGAAAGTATCTTATATATTTCTCCAATTGTTGAATATTAATTGGGATTCAAGTAATTGTATGCATTTTGTGTGGAATGTGTGCTAAGTCAACTTAATCGTGTATTAGATTTAAATTATAGTAATAGTTATGTTAGATCTATAAATATAAATACTATTCCAGTTTAATGCAATTCATGTTCCTATTTCAAAAAATAAAAATTGGGATTCAAAAGGATTTAGACTATTTCCAACCCACAAACTCTAGTTTACGCCAAGTCAGCATTCCACTCACATCTAACTCTATCGTATACTCTTCATCTCCAACTCTCATACTCTATCTAATCCAACATTTCTCTTTCTTTTCCCATTTCTTCTTAAACTACTTTATTTCTTTTTTACATTTCTTTCAAAACATTATACATCATATTATTTAAATATCATTAATTAATTAAAATAACCTAAAATTAAAATAACATAAAATTTCATATTTCATATTATTTAAATGTCATTAATTAATTAAAATAATATAAAATTAAAATAACATAAAATTTCATACTTTATATTATTTAGATATCATTAATTAATTAAAATAACATCAAACTTCATACTTCATATTATTTAAATATCATTAATTTATTAAAATAACATAAAATTTTCATACTTCATATTATTTAAATATTATTTTTCTATTGATTTTAAAAATATAAGGCAATCAAAAAATAAAAATAATAAAGGATAAAACAACAAAAAGTAAAAAAAAAAAGTAAAAAAGAAAAAAGATAGATCTAACGCGTTTGCTATCAGCATGAAACGTTTGCCGAGCAAACGTTTTACAAAACCTCATCATGCAAGCGATGCGGTCGGTCTTATAGATATCAATCACTACTTAATTTTGAATTTCTATTAAAATGAAATTCAATTTTAGCTAGTAATTCAATAGGTTTGTCTCCTTCGTACGATCACGTATTACTCATCTGTTTTTCTGGATTCTATACTTAGTTCATTTTCGTCCGTTTATCTGGATTCTATACGTTTCCATTTTTGGCAAATCTTTATCTCACAATTTTATTGTGGGTCCTGCCACTAAACCAACACACTATAAAGTCATTATATAAATCTCTTAAAATTTCGATCCAAAATCAAATGTATAGAATCTAAAAAAATAGTTAAAGTCGATAATAAAATCAATAGGAACACCATGATTCACTCGACGTTTTACATACATAGATATAATGGCCTGAATGATTCATGACATTAACTACACAAACGAATAATAAACAAATATGAAAAGAATAGATATGAAGTTGCCTCCGTAGCATAGTGGTATTGCGTTCGCTTCGTAAGCGAAAGGCCGCGAGTTCGATCCTCGCCGGGGGCTAATTCTTCCATTTTGTTCTTCACATTTTTTTAATGGTAAAAGTGTAAAACGCCACAGTGCTACACCTTTCTTCCTCTTTGACTGATTAGTTAAGTTTCCTAGCTCCCTGCTCTGCTCTGGTCAAGCATATGCATATCATCATCCCATGGCTTTTACTGCTCCTTTGAGTTCCGTTTCTCAAACACTAGATCAGATCTTCGTTTATGATTTACACCCCTGGCCTTTTTGCCAACAAATACTACTTGTACAACTCAAACCATTCATGTAGTTTACCAGTCAGAAGACATCATTATTGAATCCCAATGCTCTTAAATACATTTAGAAGATTTAAGATTGCACCACCTTCGAGCAACATTTGTTGGCTTGTGGATGCGATTTTGACTTTCTTTACAAAAGCAGATGCAATGCTAGGGGTGCCAAATGGGGGCTTAGAGTCTCATCATTTAGGGGACCCCTGACATTTTTCATCTTTAATTTTGAGGGGTATTTCAAATATAATCTGGCAGCTTTAGCATAGATCTGTGGTTATCACCACTAGGGCTGTATGTTGAACCGAATGTTCGTGAACGTTCGCGAAATTGTTCGGTCAACGTTCGGTTCGTGTTCGGTTCGGTTTTGACCGAACAGTTCGCGAACATGTTCGTTAATATAACGAACCGAACACGAACATGTTAGTTTCTGTTCAGTTGTTCGCGAACAGTTCGTGAACATGGTATAATATAATATATTAAATAAATATAAAATATATACATATATAATTATTATACATGCTACCTTTAACTTGTTTTGTGCTTTGTTTAATATTTGGTGTTAATTTTATATTTTTATTGTGACTTATATAATGTTCTTAGACAATTTTGGCAGGATATTTAAATTAATTTTGTAGTATCAATATTGTTGGATTTTAGGCCTTTTTGTGTTAATGAACGTTCGTGAACAAATGAACAACGAACTTTAATGAACGAACATGAACATTTTATTATTTTAACGAACCGAACATGAACATGCTATGAATTGTTCGGCGAACATGAACCGAACATAATATATGCTTAACGAACGAACGTTCGATAAGCCTCTTGTTCGGTTCGTTCGGTTCGAAATACAACCCTAATCACCACACCTTATATAGTGTCTAGCATAGATTTGTGTATGATTTGTGGCGATCACTATACACCTATTATATAGTGATTGTGTCTAGCATAGATTTATAGTTGTAGTTGTATTTATGTATTCAAATTTCAAATTGACAAATTGAATTCTCATTGTTGTATGATAACAAAGGGTTGATTCATTTCTATCTTCTACTTGTTTGAGAATCTTGTATTCAACTTCAATCAAAATCATTAAAGGAAAAGATATACTATAATTCATTGGAAACCAGTGATGGTTTAACGATGAAAATTTTGAATTGAAGCACTAATAATGCGTAATTTGTTTGAATGAAGTTGTTACAAGTCCTCAGTCCTCACCAATCAAGATGCTAGGGTTGTACTTGGGCAGCTATCAAAGCTGCAGGCCAAGATGTCCCTATAATCCCGCGATATCCTAAACGAATCATGAACCTTGCCATCACTGCTCTTTTTGTACTCCAACAGGAGCTCAGAGTGATCAAACGCGGTCAGTTTCACAAAACCATAATCATAATCTCGGAAAATACTCCAGGTAGGTTGCAGAGTCGAAAATTCTGCAAGACTTGCACCACCTCCTCCAGCAACCACATGTATCGTCCCGTTCAAGTTACCCTTATAGTGGCTTCTCTCTTTGCTTGTACAAGTATTCTGCAGCAAAGAAGGATGGCATGCTGTTAACGTATGCATGCATGTTCTGATGTAGTGATATGAGGATACTGTCCTTAAGATTAGGATATATGTTCCCCCGATAGTGATAATTTGTACGAAGAAGGTAAAGAAACAACACTAAGATTAAGTTTACCTCGTATACAGGACACGTCCTTTCGTAGTTGTGTGCATGTCCGTAGAACGCTATATCAACTTTATACTTCTGCCAGAGTTTTTGAAGGTCTTCTCTTCCCATAGGTTCGGCAAATGAGCCATCTTTTGCATAAAAATCAGTGGAGGAATAGCCTAGCACACGGTGAGCAATGAAGATAAGCCAAGGTTGCTTCTGTCTATCCACAGAAGCCAGACAGTGCTCGATGAACTTATATTGTTCTGTTCCTTCTCTCCAGTCATGTTCCGTGTCAGCTATGCAGAACCGGAACATTCCATAGTCAGTGGAGTACCTGGCACATTGGAAGCAAAGAATGTGACTTCTTTCAATCTCACATTTATGTGGAAAGTTCATGTCATTCGTCTACAAGTATATCATCTTACCAGAACTTGGCTCGGTTTTCAGCAGGAACATAATACATAGTTTCAGCCAAGACACCACATTCGCCACCTGAGTCTGTGTTCTCGTAGAATGAACCTGATCCCGGCCAGTCACGTTCGTGGTTACCACTGTAGATATATAATGAAGCTTAGAGAATTTACACAAACTCCAGTGATCTACACATTAAAGGTACTGTTTGTAACTTATAAATATATTATGCACCTGGCAATCATGTAAGGTACCCTTGAAGAAATCGGCTCGACTTGAGAAGTAAACTGATCCCACTGTGAAAGATATCCATTGGCGTAACAGATATCTCCGATGTGAAAGACTAAATCATAATTCTCCAAGTCACGAATGAGCTGATTGGTAGTGTTAAGGGATCCATGTTGAAAGTCATTATACTCATTTGAACCATCAGCTTCATGCTGTAGCATTGGAACAGAAAATGAAGAACATTATTAAAGAACGACAGGCCGTTCTTATGATGTAATACAGATTCCTTTCTTGCAAGTGAAAATATGGTATGTTGTTCAGATCATCTCCAATAACAGTGATTGTACTGAAAAAAGAGTATAATGCAAAGAGTCGAACCTTTCCCATGTCCCCGAAAATGACAACACGCTGTACAGAGTTTTGACCTGGATATGGAGATGCTTTAAACTGATAGATATCACTCCAAACATAAGTTCCATTGAGCAGTTTATGACCCAACTTGTAGGTATACCTGTAAATTCAATAACAGGTGTTTAAGAACAATGAATCCAGTAACCTTTACTTCATAAGTTATTCATCACAAGATGCATTGGAAAAAGGATATCAGATCATCTCAAGATGCTTTGAGCATATCTGAATCATTATTAACTAGATCATGTCTTCGTGTCTGCGATAATAGGAGTATACATTTTAAGGACTTAAGGTAAAAGAGAGAAAGCCTCTCCTAGTAGACCTTAATTGCTTATCTGCCAGTAGTGGATAACCACTCTATAGTTATCTGTAAGTATATGGCTTGTATCTAGTTCTGATAAACATCCATTTTAAGAAAGTATGGTAAACAATACTACTATTTGGGTTTGAACATACACTGAGTTAGGCCACAACTCCTTCAGAAATCCGGTATGAATGAAACCAGGATCTCGCCACCCAACAGTCCTTGCAGGAGCACCTACAATGTTACATAGTGATGTGAGACAGAATTAATTGGCATTCCGATTGAAATCAGTATATGTAGCTAGATTAACTTGCAAAAAGATCACTACAACTAGGGCATATGACTAACATTTGAAGTTTCAAGGAGGAATAAACAAAGGGATCCGAAGTTCCTTGATACTATATGACAATGTGAAGTATTCATACTAAGACAGAAAGAAGCAACATACCACACATGCTGTTACGATCAAATGTCAGTGTACCCGCGAATGTTTGCTGCTGGCTCTCCCCTTTTGGGCCCCACATAACCAAAGGCTGTGCTACGCTAATATCATATCCACTAGTCCATGTCACAGTCATCTGAACATGGAACATAATCACACACTCAATTTTGGTAACACAATGCTTTAACGAAAAGGAGAAACAAAAATATTCGATGGAAGCACTGATAAGATTAGCAGCAAAATCATTACAGTAGTGGAAGATGATAACTTACTTCATTCCACGCCTTTCCTTGTGCTAAACGCGGGTAGAGAGGTGCATTTGGATTAGTAAACGCAACTGCATCTGACACTGCCACAAGCTCTGGCTGTTGACATGTGAACACCAGGGTCATGTTATAAAAAGAACAATTTGTAATCTCCTCACAAAGAGAATTATAACAGTAGAGTTTAGAAGGCAAGGCAAACGGATATTTATCATCTCTTTAGCTACAGAGACGGAGACCATCTCGAGACTATATTTTATCAATGCAGGTTACTTACTTTCGACAAACCGCCAGAAAATAAAGCAAATGAGAAGTCTGATCTCTGATTAATCAACTGAAGCTTCAAAGTTCCTTTGCCTGTGTCTTTATACTTGGGATTGCTGTAGTTTGCAAACTGATACTGCATATAGGTTTCAATAAACATACAACCATTAGAATTTTATTTGACAATTTCGAACAGCAGCGATAGAATCAGGTCACTGGACGAACCTTAATAGGCGCTGTACACAAATATGGAGGCCCTACTCTTGGATCATCTGGGTGGCAGATGGAAGAACTGACCAATGAAAACAAACATTTCCTTAGATACGGTTAACGATATTAATGAACCGTAGTTAGCAGAAAGAGTGATTGCAGAAATCTTTAGCGCAATATCAGAAGACACTAAACTACTAAAGAAACAACATAAGTTTAAACTATTAAAGGATCACTGCAATTGAAGCATATATGCACATTACCTGAAGTTGGCTGGGGAAAATACTCCAATCCAGTCATCAACCGATGGGTTTGGAATGCTATACTTCAAAGTAATCCGGTCTGTTTTCCCGTTCTGGAAAAGTACAAGTTAAAATCAAATGTCAGCCTCAGTAAAAACTCTGATTAATCAAGTCTGCATCTTGTTAAATTTGGGTAAAAATACTTACTTTGGTTCCAAGAATTGATGGAGAGGCTTTGATATAAGCCTTCCCATCTAAAGCAACAACTGCCTTCTCGATCGCGATCAGTGAAAGGGGCTGAGGCCCATGTGATTCCACTTCTTGTATTGCAATAAATGCCAAAAAAATCACCACAAGGTTCACCAAATTCATTGTATGAGATCTGAAATTCAGACAGTCAATGCCAGTAACTGGGAACATTTTTCATCTAAAAAGTACGGCAATGATAAAACTTACTTCAAGGCATATATGCAGCCAATAAAGAAAACTAAATTCACAATCTTGACTTCTAGAATGTTAAATACAGACAAGCAAAAGCATAAACATATAAAACTCTGAATATTTCAAAATCACAACCATAATGGCATCGTCAGAAGCAAACGCAGAATTCAAGAGCTCATATGCTAGAACCTATGTGAATGCACAGTTCTAAAAATCGTAAGCAAGCATCAAAGATTAAAAAACAATGGAAATGGACTAATCATGGAAAAGTCATCATGTAAAAGTCGAAATCTTTTTCATGTTGATTTCTGTTGAAGTAAACAAGAAAACAGAAGACGGCTAATTGAAAGTTGAAACACAAGATAATTAATATTAATAAAGACGCAACAAGACCCTTACTTTAGCTGCTTACAGAAAACCTCATGCGTACATCAAGAACAAAGAAAACGATTCAAATGAAGAAAAAGATCAATGGATAAATTTGGACTAACCTGAAGTAGGAGAACTGTATACAGTGTGTACGTGACATTGTTTTCAATGACGCTAGCTGTATGTTCTTTTACACTTAGTTGAGATTCGTTTAGACTGTTGCAGCTTCAGCCGATTTTAGTGTCTTTGTTTCATCCATTTTCTCATTTAGTTAAGTATAGAGTTGACTCATCATTTTTGGTCTCCGATTCCAAAATTTGAATTCAAATGTAAAGTCAGTTTATATTCAAGTATATCCCATCCAATATCCTCAAACTTAGTAAAACAGTTTAAACAGATCTAAACTTAGTAAGTAGTAGTAGTCCAAGAAAATATTCTATTAAATGGTCTAATTTTGGAACGACTTAAGATATAGAATATGTTGATCATCAATAGTACATCATTAAAATGTTTAAAACTCTATCAGAAGAGATGTTGTTACTGAAGCATACAAATATGACTATATGATCCTGAGGATCACTCAGCATTTTGAAGAAAATTAATGGAATTAATTTCCTTTCATCATCTCTCATTGCAAATATGATTCATATACACAATGTCAAGAGATAACTAACAAGTTAACGTAGTTTTACGCTCCAGCACTACACGAGTTTCACAACATTCTCTACCAAAGGGCGTGTCAAATGGAAACAGGCGCTGGATAGCCACTCTAAATGAACATAATCATCCACGAGAACAAGAAACCTGAGACGTTCAAAACGAGATTGAGATTAGCACGGAGAATTTATGCATGCAGTTCAAGAAAAAGTAAGCTAGGAGTTTAAATCCATTGTTAGAGATTTAACAACGTCGAATCTAACAGATTTCACTGTATACAAGAAAGTCTAAAGCTTCTCCAGAGTTTAAAAGTTTCTCTTAAACAGCAAGATATGGAAACAAAAGGCAGATGTGAAAGTAAGAAGCATGATAATTAAGCCAAAAATCATGGTAAAGGAAAATACCTTTTTGACAAAAAGTAGTGAAATCAAAGAAAGAAACAGAAAAAGCTATAAACTTTTACCTCCAATACTCAATTTGGTTTGAATTTTGTTTCTCCATGTCCAGTTCAAAGCATATCCTGATCATGTCATCATAAAAAACAATATCAATCAGCATACAACAACATCAAAGAGAAATTTTATACGTACAACTCAACGATAGCATGTGAAAACTGGAAACGGCCTAACCTGTTCCGTAGCAGTTGACATTGGTTCTCGCCCCATTTCGACATATACAGGCGAACGATTCCCGTAAACCCGAGAAGCCACAAATGCCTCCACTGTCCTCACAACTCTTACACACATCACTCTTATAAGACGAGTTATACTGCAATGAGATTCCGTACTGCCATTTCATTGGATTCCCTTCATCCCCTCCAAAACCATATACTGCTGAATATGATGAACACTGGAGCTTCGGAAGATCAACACCAGACCTGGAACTACTCAAAACCTGCGGATCATAGACACAACATGTAGATATCGGTCCATTTGATTCCAACCCAATACCAGAAACCCCTTCACAAGAATATAAGCCACGACAAATATTCAAACCGGAACCCGAATCACAAAACTCAGCATTGCGGTCGAAAACTGGAGACGTGGTGGAACATCCAACCAAGACAAATATGTTTTCTTCATTTATCCTGAAAGGGCTGGTCCGATCCAATATAAAGCTTCCGGAGTTCTGCATTGACGAACAAGTAGACATGAGGGGATCTGTAATGACCACAGTGTTGCTTGAGTAGTCGATTGAAGATACGTTGAAAATGCCACTGCCAGTTGAGAATTGCAGTGTGCCCGAATCACACTTCACATATCTAGCAAAACCAGGATCTCCACAACCGGAACTAGAACCAAATGGAAACTTAATCGGGATACCGTGACAGGTATCGTGACATGAACCATTGAGAGGGATGATGCTTGGGATAGCATCAAGTGTGAAAAATAACAAGAACAAGAATAAATTCTGCTTGAGTAGCCATGTGCTCAAGTGAAGCAACATAGTAGGACACAGAGTAGTGTAATGCAAAGTCTTACAAGAGTGTTAAATAGCTGTTTTGCAAGGGGATTTCTTCAGGTAATTATTGAGTTTCATGTTCCTAAAAAGAAGAGCTTGACTATGGGATCCAGCCAAAAAGTTAAACATGTTATTTTCTCAACTATAATGTGAAATCAGTTAGATATCAACAGTAAACATAAACATATACCAAGGCAGAGGCAGGTAAATATGCTGAAGTAGGCATGTGTATGTATCTAGTACTGTACTATAAATAGTTAGGCATATCACATAGTAGTATGTACGAGTATATATTAGTCATAGTATTCGCCTCAGATATCCAATTTATCAGTTAGTTTCAACAGTACAGATCTCTCCTAAAACCAATTGCAAGTAATTCGATCAATCATATTCGGAATAGTAAAACCAATGATGGGATCCTTAACCTGTACCTTAAGCCTAAGGCCGCTAAGGCAGACAATCAGCCACAAAACGCTGCAACTTGAACTTTCAAAGGAAATAATAAAATAAAGGAGATGGGGCCTTTTCACTATATCAGAAAAATAAGATAGGTATCATGCTAAAAACATTACAAAAAATAGGAGGTGGGTTTACATAAACCTCCTTACCAATTAACCAATAGAATTAAGATGATTGTGTCAAAGATTTGAGCTCTATCAACAATGCAACCTAAGAATGCCAGTGTATTTCATTCTTCTGTCTAAAAAAACCGTCTTTCCTCATACTTTCTTCCACAGATACTGGCAGCTCGGCTAGCATTCAGATATGAACAAAGAGTAGTAGATGTAGGAATAACCTGAAAATCACCAAAGAAGATTCTTTTATCAAACTAACTCTAAGATGTGATTTCCCCTCAGTTTTGCTTTCATGCTGAATGAACAGTGGCAAGAGGAAATATAATGTGTTAACTAAGCTTAGGATCGATTTTCAGAACAGAAAGTTCATTTTGTTACCAGATTCAATGCTTAGCATAGCTATGCTGCGTATGTTCTTTGGAGGAGGACCTCTGAGGCATGCCAACTCAATGTTGTAGCCACAGTAAGACATGGTACTCTTACTACAACATTTTATAGTCAACACTTGAAGAAATACACATCACATGTAGATCAAATCCTTATCAAGCATTCAAACCAGCCCAGTTCTTAAAAGCAATCAACGCTTCCATTTTCCTAATGTTTCTCTTTCTCAACTTTGACACCTTTAACTTCTTATGTTTCTCCATGAACGCTTGCTTATATCTCCACTTATCAACAAATATTTTCATCTCTCGAGATTTCTCAATGACTTGCATCACTGCATCAAAGAAACCGCCCTTGACCAAAGCAAAGAGAAACGCATCAACCAAACTAGTATCTAACTTGAACTTGTTATCTCCTTCAAAACCAATCTTCCGCTTAACCTCATTCCACAGCATTAAGACACTAAAATATTTCTCCGCTGCCATGTAACCATTAATGAGGGATAAATATGTCTGATGATTTGGCTCAAACTGTAAGAAGGTCATTCTCCTGAAAGTCCTCTTTGCATCTTCCAATCTCCCCGCTTTACAAAAGGCATGAATAATCGAGTTCCAATCGTGTATACCGATTTCAATTCTGGGGTCCTCAACAACTTCATCCAAGAACACGGCCATTAATTCAGGCCGACGATGCTCTGTTAAACCCGTCATGATCGTTAAATAACTTCCTTTTAACTCGCTTACTCTCGCTTCTCTCATGTCACGGAAAACAGAGAACGCCGATTGAAAATCTTGAGAAGACATAGATACTTCTATCAGATCATCATAGCTACCAATGTCCAGCCGTAGACCTAAACTACTAATTTCCGTAACCAGTTGAGCAGCTTCAGCTGTTCTCTGACTTTTACAGTAAGCCTTCAAAATCGGAACATAAACACCAAGTCCAACCGATACACCTTGAGCATTCATTTCATCAAGGATGCAATGTGCCTTGTCCATCAAACCGAGACCAACACAGGCAGATATAACTCCATATCCAAAAGACCTCTCAACCAAAACAGAAGAAGGTTCGACCTTCTGCGACTCGATTACTAAATTCGCCAAACTCCTGTGGTTTCCATTCTCTGTAAACCCTTTTACAAGTACATTACAAGTATCTTGACTGAAACCCTCAACTTCTTGCAAACCACGCAAAACAGTAGCTGAAACCACTTCAAAATCTTTCGACTTCACATATCCACAAACCAAATTATGAACAAATCCACCTTTATCCGAAACATTAAACCTACCTAACAAATCCTCCAACTCACTCACCTTACTACCAAGCCCCTTAACCGCATACAAATACCCAAGCAATCCAAAACTACTTTCATCTGGCCTAACCCCCAAAACTGACATCGTCTCAATCAACTTCTCTGCATCACTCACCGACTCGACTTCCCGACAGTAATACTCCAATACAGCATTACAAGCAGACAAGTCCGGCTTCATAAAATGCACCTTCTCATCAACAACAACCTTACAACTCTCACTAAAAACACCCAAAAAGGGTGCAAAACTCCCATTCTTCCTACACACATCGACAAGAACCCCACCCCACATCTCAAAAGGCATGAAAAACCTGTTCTTGAACATAGCTTTCACCAAAGCAAAAGCAGGGGCGCCAGTATTGGCAACATTCATGGAAACCAAAAGGGCTTTCACAGTTTCATACTCTAACAAAGAAGGGTTCTTTTCCAACACAAATACAACGGAAGTAAAAGCCCTCTTGAGATTCAAAGTGTCATGAAACGAGGACAAATGGGTAATTAAAGAATTGGTGAGATGCTTACTTGGGCAAGAAGAGCAGCTGGTGGTGAGTGACTTGAATGACTTCCATGCCTCGTCTGTGTTGTTGGTTGAGAGGGAGGTTTGGATGGATGTTTCGATATGGGATTTTTGGGTTTCGGTTAAGGAATTAGAGGTTGGGTTTTGTTGGGGATTTGATTGTTGGTGAGTGTTGGTTTTGGGGAGGGAGAAGATTGAAGGTTGGAGGAAAGAGTAGAGGCTTGGGGTTTGTTCTGGGTGCGATGATGATGAAAAAGTTCGTCTTGTTGTTGAGATCGAAAACAGAGCTCTTCTCCACATGGCTCCAGTTTGGATGGTCAGTGCCGGAGCAACGAAGAAGAAAGTGAAGGGAGAAGTGGAAGGAGATTAAGAAAAGGTAAATCTATAACTGTTAATAGATCTATAAGTAATAATTATAATATGGAACCAAAGCTGGAATAGCTCAGCTGGTTAGAGCGTGTGGCTGTTAACCACAAGGTCGGAGGTTCGAACCCTCCTTCTAGCGACTTTTTATTCTAATGCCTTATAGAAACTTTTATTTTCATTTTTAATGAGATCAACTTTTCCTTTCGGTTTTAGCCTCTAGCAAGTTTTTTATTTTGGGTTTTTAGTGCGAACGGCTTTCTTTTACTTTGAGTTTTATTGAGAGTGAGGTTTTTCTCTTTTATGAAGAACTACTTTTATAGTAGCATAATTGAGAGAGACTTTGCGTTTGATTTTTATCGAAAGTGAAATTTCCCTTTAAAAAAATAATTTTTAGCGACTTTTTATTTTTAGCTAATGCTTTCTAGAAACTTTTATTTTCATTTTTAATGAGATCAACTTTTCCTTTCGGTTTTAGCCTCTAGCAAGTTTTTTATTTTGGGTTTTTAGTGCGAACGGCTTTCTTTTACTTTGAGTTTTATTGAGAGTGAGGTTTTTCTCTTTTATGAAGAACTACTTTTATAGTAGCATAATTGAGAGTGACTTTGCGTTTGATTTTTATCGAAAGTGAAATTTCCCTTTAAAAAAATAATTTTCGACCATGGATTAAGGTGTGTATATAATCTAAATAAATCCTAGTATCAAACTACATACGATGAAAGGGAAAAACAAGATGGAATTGCAGTAAGTGTGTTGAGTGTTGACTGATCTTCTCACTTGTTGTATTGGCATAGTTTTTAAGGAAAAATAGGCATAAATGGACTATTATTTGAGTAAATAATGCAAAAAGTATTGTGAGTTGGATATATGAATAAATAGAATGAGAAAAGTTGTAAAGTTGTGAGTTAGACGGAATGAAATTTTTTTTGAAACGGCAGAGGGAATGAATAAATAATTGCGAGTGGGGATGTAAAGTTGTAAATATATGTAGATGGTGAGGGTAATGATTATGTCAAATGTTTACATTTATGGAATTCGATTATTCTAACGAAACGTTTAAAATGGAAGAACATAAAACTTAGAAGGAGTGTAACTTGTAGTTGTGAGTTCTCTCGAAAGATGACGGGACAACAAAATTGATGAAAAGTAGGTCGTAGGAGTATGCTCTCTACAACCAACACATCTCCGCCTATCCAAAAACCACCATATCCCTTTCCTAGATCACCTGTTGATCGACCTTGTTTTGCTAGCTAGCTCATTATCATCCCTAAATCGACGAACCTCTCCTAAAATCAAACATATTATCAAACCTACTTACATCGCCTTAACAATTTGGTTTTAGATATAACTGTTTAGCAACAAAAAATTTATGAATAATCAAAACTTTAAGACGTGAGCAGAATTACTTTCTAAAAAGTAATACTGTATTATGTCTCTTCACCGAGAAAAGAACGCTTTCAATGTACAAGTACTTGAGAATTTTATAGACGAGTATAGAAAGAAAAAAGAGACTGAATATTTTTCTTGCCCCATTGAAATATTTTTTTTAATAATGTTGGATATAATTGCTAAGAGACAGAAATATGTACGAATAATAAAGATCTTCAGGCGTGAACGAAATTACTTTTCAAAAAGCAATATTTATCCTCGCTAGCTAATAAAATAATTCATTACTTTCCAACAAGCAATATTTTTCCTCACTAATAAAATAACGCTTTCATTACTTTCCAACAAGCAATATTTTTCCTCACTAATAAAATAACGCTTTCATTACCATCGGAGGATATCATTTGTCGTTTTAGTTAAGTTCCCTAAACTTGTAACGAAATGTATTCCTCTCTGATAGACTTGCCTAGGATTAACTTATCAATTCGTCACCCTCTTACTCTTGGCTTCTTGCTAGTAAGATAGACATACTAGAAGAAGGGGTGGCTAAGTCTTGGTACGGGCATAACGAGTGTTGGGTTTGGACATGCTTTTATACTCAGTGTGTCTTGACTCTTGAGATCAAACTACTTTGTTCCTGTTTGTGCACATTACTTGAGCATTTTTTGTGTACTTTCTTTGTTTGTTTGTGGTTTGAATAAAAGTTTGTTGATTACCAAAAAAAAGAAGAAAAATCAATATTTATCCTCACTAATAAAATAACGCTTTCGGGATCGAGAAGAAATTGATAAATTATAAGAATAATGTATAGGAGGAAGAAAGAGCCTAAATATGTTGGTGTGTTCGAAAACTGATCGATCACTCCAATTATATATTTATATCAGTTGAAGTGATGCCACGAGCAGATGCAATGCTCCATCAAAAGTCATATGATATCTCATCTATCTATCTATATATACATTAAAGAAGAAATATTTCATGCCTTCTCCTTAATTCATGCTACAATTTTTGCCACTTGACAAATTCATTTATTTTCATTGGTTCAAAGATAAACTCTTGCCACATGTCCCAATTTTATGCATTCCAATTTACTATTCTACATTCTACATGTCTATTTGTTATTCTTTTTTATATGTGCATTCATTCTCAATTAAAAACATATAAGTAGTTCAAACACTACAAGAAATCAGCAGTTTAGCGACGGATGAAATCCGTCGCTATATGTTAGTGATCTGCGATTAGCGACGGATTGTCCGTCGCTAAATAGGACGTCGTGAAAAGTGGCGTCGCTAAAATAGAAAGTTACGGTTAAACCCATCCGTCGCAAAATAATAGCGACGGATAAACCTATCCGTCTCCCTAATGGTCGTTGACAATTATGGAGACGGAACAAATTATCCGTCGCTATTATTTAGCGAGTGATGGGTTTAACCGTCGCTAAATGGAGGGGACACGTGTCCTTCCCTGGCCAAGTGCTCAGGGCGACGGATAGCGTCATTCGTCGCTATATTTTATATATATATTTTTTTAACTTCTGTTATTGTTTTCAAATTATATTTGTTATTCGAGTTAAAATTGAATGCGCCAGAGATTTATATACGATGATTGACAGTACGAAAATATAAATTTCATTCAACAAACTAAAAGTGTACGTACAGAAATACTAAAATGTACGAACATAAACATAAAAAACGAGCATCTCAAAATGTACGGAGATGCAATTAATCCTACAATGTACGAACATAAACTAAAAATACTAAAACTACTAGCTACTCCTCTGCCTCTGCGTTCTCCACCCCACCCAAAGCTCCAGCATGGTGGTGCGGCTGGATGAGGAAGGGAGGGTCCTGGTTCCAGTACGCCTCCCACAGCGGCCGAGAAGCCGTGTCAATCCCTAGGGACCATTTTCCCTCCTTGCTTCAGTCAGTTTTGACTCTCATCATCGTATGCCTGTGGATGCTAGATCCTCGGACCAGGAACGCATTCCACAACTCCTCCATATGAGCAGGAGGCATATAATAGTAGTTCTGCAATATATATTCAATATACATAAGTGAAATGAAACACAATTTACCTAAATGTTACACTTAATTAGTGAGCGCCGCCTACTCAATAACCTAAGGTTGCGGTCTAACATAATCATGGGCGCCGCCTACCCAACATCATGAATGCGGACGTAAAGTTATTAAATACAAATAAAGTACCTTCAATTCCTCGAAAAAAACTGCTCCTTTGCGGACATAGGAAGCGTACTCCACCTTTCACCCCCACTCCCCAGCTCTGAAAGCGTATGGAATCTTCTACGGATGATGTTAGCCAACTTTCTATTAGCTTCAGGCGGGTGAAACCTGTAACACATATTAAAAAAATAATCATGGATACCCACAACTATATATAAAAACAATTAAATACAAACTTTAAGTACAAAACTTACATGGAACCCTGCCCAACGGATAAGACAGGCAGCCCATTGTCGCCGCCATGGGGCTGTGCTTGACCATCGTTGCCGCCCTGGGGTTGTGCTTGACCATCGACGTTCATTGTCTGTACGCATAAAATTTAAGTTTGAACCATGATAATTTGTAACAAAAAATAAAGTAACTTATCAAATAACTTATCTTAAGGTGAGTATATATACAACTTCTTACGAATATATGGTTTACATGATTACTGAAGTACAAACACATTGGCCCTCAGACACACCGACACTAGCTAGTAATGGAAGTGATGGTGTAACCGAAGGCCAATGTGTTTGTATTTTTTATGCATGCAAACCATATTTAACTAAACTTCTTGTGTCATTAGGCTATATATATATGGTTCACATGATTACCGCAGTACAAACTCCCTTAGTTACAAGACCCCAGGTACATTTAATTGTAATTTAAGTGTATACGGAGCCTTGGAATTAAGGGAATTCGTACTGTTAACTCTATGCACACCATATTTAACTTATAACCTTTCCTTGGTTTACATGATTACCGAAGTACAAACACATTGTCCCTCGGACACACCAACACTATCTAGTAATGGAAGTGATGGTGTGTACGAAGGACAATGTGATTGTATTTTTTATGCATGTAAATCATATTTAACTAACATTTCCTTGCTTGACATGATTACCGCAATACAAACTTTCCTTACTTTTCAAGACCCAGACTACACTTGATTGTTATTTAACTTATTGTCACTTAATAAGTATAGACGAGGACTGGGAAAGCAAGGAAAGTTCGTAATGTTGACTCTATGGATACCAGGAAATAAAGTCCATTTATTAGTAGGCCAGGCGATGAGAATGACTGAAATAGGCCGGCACAGTAACAACGGCATTAGAAATGCTGTTGTTACGGTGCCTGCCTACTACAATCATTCACAACACAAGGTCATATTTAACTAAACTTGTAGAAATGTAGTATATTAATAATGAGAAGATGAAGAATTGTGGTGGTACAAATATAGAAGAAGCAGGCCTTAGAAATGCTTCTTCTATATTTATACCACCACAATTCTTCATATTGTTGGTGTCGGAATATATCCAACTCCTAAGAGCGTACCAGTTGTCGAGCAGTACGCTCCCACATGGTGGTCGAGCAGTACTCTCCCACATGGTGGTCGAGCAGTACTCTCCCACCTTGACGATCGGACAAGTATTGGTCCGACTAGGCATTGGTAAACGGGCAAGAGCTCTCCTTACGACAAGGAAGAACTAATTAGCCTCAAGGGAAGGTGCTCCTCGGACCGTAGAAGCCACAATGGCGTCCGACTGACCAACCCACGGACTGAGTCAGAAGGGCGTACATGTTACTAACCTTCCGGTACCCAAAAGGACAATAATACCCCTACTTAGTGTTCCTCTCAAACATCGTCTTCACTGATAAATCACTTACAATGTCTATAACATCCGCACTGCCCTCACACTTAGCATGCATAGTGAAAAACAGGATGTGGTTATAACTTACATTTTTCAACACTGTTTTATCAACATCATCGACAAGCTTCCGTTCAGAGTACCTCTTGGGGTCAATATTGGTGAGTGTCGAATGCTCACCAGCGTAATGAATATGTATGTTAAACTTGTCACTCGCCATGATCACTGCCATTAAAAAAAACACTCAGAAAAAACCTAGTTTCCACAATTATAAAAATCTAACAAAAATCCAACCAAATGACATACAATAAGTGCTACTTCCTACGGTCACTTATAAGAACCCCATTTCGTTTTATTGACTTTTTCGATGTCCGGTTGGACCTCAAATTAATCATAATTCATTGTGAGAAAAATAATTTAAAAAATTATATTATACTTCTTATATTTTTATAATATAACTTTTAAAATTATTTTTCGCATAATGAATTATGATTAATTTGAGGTCAAAGCGGACCTCGAAAATGTCAACAAAATGAAATGGGGTTCTTATAAGTTACCGGAGGAAGTATTACATTCATGAATAACACAATATTTGAAGTATTATGGCGCAAAAGAAGTTGGACGAGATGGGAAAAGGGTTCTGTCTTTCTGTCACCGAATAATGGATTATGTCAAAGAACCGAAACTAGAATACCAGTCAGATGGACCGCCTACCAGAATATTTAAGGAACTGGTAAAGTACTGCAACCGCAAAACAATCATCTAAACCGCCTACCAGAACATTTAAGGAACTGGTAAAGTACTGCAACCGCAATCCAATCATCTAAACCATTTACTTTGCAAATCAACATTCATGGTATGTTTGTAAAATTCATTTCGATTGTCAAATTAAACACACATTCAACATCCTATCTCGGTATATGCATCAAATATGAATTGGATCAATCAATTTGACAATAACAACAATAAACATGGTTGCGACATAATTGAACATGCTTCTTAACTCACAAATCTGAATCAAGATCATATCGTAACAATTAAACAATCTCAACATATAGAACACAATCTTATAAGTTGGAAAATAGTAAAAGAATAATATGAACATGCATCGAAGATGAAAACTTGCCTTGGATATGTTGATTTTAACTCCAACACTGCGTTTTCAGGATCCTCATCCTCTCGATGTTTGAGCAGCTGCGCCTCTTATCTTCACTATGGTTAGAATAGGGTTTAGGGTTTACTGACAGTTCCATTAGAGATAAAATAATGTTTTTAGATAAATTAGGGCCTGGGCTTAGAAGACATGGACTTGGGCTATAACAACGGGCTTTATCTCTATACCTAGGGCCGCTAGGCGAGTGACCTTCGAATTGGATAGATCGACTTAATTGGGACCAATTTTCCCTCATTTAATCGAGCAAATTCCGTTATTTTTCCACTTCACCTTTAAAGTTATTTTAGAAATTAAGTACAAGTGGATTAATTTTACCCTCTATTAGTTTGAGCCGGTAGATAAGATGAATTTATTTTTTATCTTATAAGAACCTTGGAGGATTCAGGTATAGGGATTGAATCCCACTACTTGCATTTCCACCCGCATTAACTTTTTTACTTGTTGGACATCTAAAAGAGTTTGAAAAATCCCACGAATGAAGGAGGTTAAATGAATTAAGTTTGTGATTACATGCCTCTATATTAATTAAAAATTGGAGTTGATTGTGGATTGACCCCTCAACAATTTTAACTTTAGCAACAATGCAACATCCATCTAAAAACGCTTTTCCATCGAGTTTAACTGACAAAACAATAACATGTTTAACAAAAATCAACCACTGAATAAAAAGTTGAATCTTTAACATGGCATTCCAAATAATAAAAAAGATATGGACCGACCTTATTTTCACTTTCTTTACGTCATCCATGAAAAATATACACGACAAACTGCATAAAGTGAAAATTTATTTCTATTTCTTTTAAGTTTCAACACGAAATAAATTACATAATTACGAGACTAAGGAAGAATTTTTTTATTCTAAGGCTCTGTTCTCTTCGTAAAAAATCTCATTATTTTCAGTTCAGTTCAATTATGTTCAGACTTACTTAGTTATATTTTATACTACAAATAAATTCTGTTCAGTTCTGTTCAATTCAATTCAGTTCTGTTCAAACGAAATGGACAGTTTCTAAACTTCCTTCTACTTGTTCTCTAATATTTTTGGACTGAGTTTAAATATTATTATTATGTAATTCATGCATGTAAAATAAAAAATAAAAAAAGTCAAAAATATGACAGCGAACACAACTAACAAATACTTCTACAAAAGAAGGCAATCAATTATAAAAATAAAAAGACCAATTACATAACAAACGAATTATTAATTCTTTGTTCTTTCAGCTCATTTGGGGACAACTCCGTTGCTACTTGCTGATGATGTAAAGATTCGGTCTCGTGGGTCCTCTCAAGATGCTGCTGATTCATATACCATCACATTCACACCAGTTGATTTCATCGCGAATTATTCATATTATTCATAAATCATATCTCATCGATAAAATAATAATAATAATAATAATAACAAAATAATAATAATAATAATAATAATAATAATAATAATAATAATAATAATAATAATAATAAAAGTAAAACCATGTTAATAAAAATCCCTGCATATGGTTCTTTTTCATATGGTACCAAACTGAAATGGACATACACGTTGTATATGTTCAATTCAATCACTTTCTATGATCTTTTTTTGTTGGCCAATCAAATCAAATAGTAGTACTACAAATACAATTATTGAATTTCTTGTTTCTTGCCTTTCTGAACTATTACTGCTACTTCTCTGTCTTGCCCTTCTCTTCTATCTCTCTTCTCAAAATGGTGATCAATCAACTAGAGCTAGAGCTAGTCAATGATCCTTTTACTTTCATGTTGTTCTCAAGTTTGCCTTCCTTTTATGTATGTGCCTTTTCTTCATGGAACATATTCTCCACTACATGTTTGGCCCTTGCAGAGTGCATGATAAGTTATTTTTATGTTTGTTGTCTTTGGTGAGCAAATCCCCATTTCTGGATATAAAATATGTATACATTTCTGGATTCTTTTGACAGGAACAGGATTATATTCGAGTTCCTTCTTCATCGATATATAGTGTTGTTGCCCATAGATTTTATGATGGAGAACTTAAGATGTATGTGGTTGAGAGCAAAGGAGGTGCAATAGTATGTATGCTCTTGGCCTTGTTCTTCTTGGGTACATGGCCAGCTATTCTTACTCTTCTAGAGAGGCGTGGCCGTTTGCCGCAACATACTTATCTTGATTATACTATCACTAATCTGTTGGCTGCTATTATCATTGCTTTCACATTTGGCCAAATTGGGAAGAGCACTATTGACAGGCCTAATTTCTTGGATCAGCTTTTTCAGGTGAAACTGTATTTCTGTTATGATTGTTTGGCAACATGCTTAGTTATGTTAGGCCACAACAAGAGAGAGCCTCTTAAGTATTAATCACTTAAAGACTTTAGGTCTAGTTGGAGTTGATACTGTTGCTGATTGACTGGATTGTATTTGATTCATTGTGAATGTTGAGATGGTGAGTTATGACTTGTCATGTGTTGGATTTGTGTGTGTTTGAAGTTCGATCTTGTGAAATAGAGAGTGCGTAAATTTTCTACTTTTCCTGCAAATGCTGCAGGATAATTGGCCTAGTATATTGTTCGCGATGGCTGGTGGAATTGTACTTAGCCTTGGTAACTTGGCGACTCAATATGCTTGGGCATTTGTTGGTTTGTCCGTGACTCAGGTCATATGTGCAAGCATAACTGTTGTGATAGGTAGGTATTCTACATTTGATGTAACTAATTTCATCTTCATGCCAGGATAATAAAACTTGTGCCAAGTATAATACGGTTGTGTAAATGTAGGCACAACCTTGAATTACTTTCTAGACGGAAAAATCAACAGGGCAGAGATTCTTTTTCCTGGCGTTGGGTGTTTCTTGATTGCAGTTTGCTTTGGCTCTGCTGTTCATTCGTCTAATAATGCTGATGACAAAGCAAAGCTCTCTAGTTTCTCAACAATGTACGTATGTATGCATCTTTTGACGCGATTTTATAATTTATAGTGCTTGGAATTGATTACAGACATGCCAATTGCCAATACACTAATGCCAACTTTGAACTGAACTTGGACAGTGTTGACAAGGACATATTAGCTAATGATCCATATGCAAGCAGTGAAGGTATGGAAAACTGTTAAGCACTTCTTCATATAAAGTTCATTTTTGCCATATAGGCTGGTGTTGATATATCTAGGCATCTTTTTTTTTTTTTTGTTGAGAAACTTGATCTAGGCATCTTTGAGATTAGATTCTTCTTGCAGATCCGGAAAATGGGAGTGCTAGTAAAGAGAAGGTGGAAGTTGGAACTGCTGGTTTTCTTATAGAGCTTGAAAATAAGAGGGCGATTAAGGTTAAGTGAACCATACTAGTATAAAGTATAGATCGTGATTTGAGCCATTCCGTGCTGTCTCTTTATGATTATAGGAAGTTTATCATTTGTTTCATATGATTTTGCATTTGCAGGTAATTGGGAAGGGAACTTTTATTGGCCTGGCAACTACTACCTTTGCTGGATTTTGCTTCTCTCTATTTTCTCCGGCTGTTAATTTGGCTACAAATGACCAGTGGCACACATTAAAAGATGGTGTGCCACACTTAAGTGTATACACCGCGTTTTTCTACTTCTCAGTATCCTGTTTTGTGGTTGCCGTTATTTTAAACATCAGCTTTTTGTATCGCCCAGTGTTGGATCTGCCCAAGTCCTCATTTAAGGCTTATTTATCCGACTGGAATGGTAGAGGTTGGGCACTTTTAGCCGGACTTTTGTGTGGATTTGGAAATGGACTTCAGTTTATGGGAGGTCAAGCTGCTGGCTATGCCGCAGCAGATGCTGTCCAGGTCAGTTTCTTGGTGTCTGAATTCTCTTCTTCACTTTCATCACCTCTGTTTAGTTCAGGATTCTACAGTGAGTTTAAAATTTAAAATCTGGAAAACACGTACGAGTAGTCAAGAAATCGACTAGAGTACAGAACTTAACTAGCTTGGCCTTTTCATCTGATAATTGCAGGCACTTCCACTGGTAAGCACATTTTGGGGTGTACTTCTGTTTGGGGAGTACCGAAGATCATCAAGAAAAACGTATGTACTACTTGTGTGCATGCTCTCGATGTTCGTCATTGCAGTTGGAATCCTCATGGCATCATCAGGTCATAGGAAGGAACGTTCTGTCTCTTCTATTAAATAGGTTTGAATTTCCGGTTGAAAAGTTCATGTATGCGTGAGGGTTTCGCTAGTAGGCAATGTACTTCCCCATACTATGCGAAATAAACATGACGCCCCATGGTTTTACGAAACATGCAAAATGTCAAGATAAAGATCAAGAGAAGATTGAACAAGCAAAACTGCAGGAGTGTGAAATAATCCAAGTATAGGAGTAATTGTAATGTTAAAAGCGTGTTTATTATTTACAGTTTATAACTTTATATTAGTTATGTACTATTAGACTAGTACATTATTAGGCATGAGATGTTGTACCATCCTCCTAACTACTTCCTCCGTTCACACCTAAGATTTTTCCATTTGATTTTGTTGACTTTTATTTGACTCCGTTTGAGTACGAAATAATCATGAATGAACGTACTGGAAAAAAATATTTGAAATTATATTATGAAAATATAAGATTCCCACTTCTATAATATAAGTTCAAACTATTTTTTTCCGGTGTGATTTAGAAATAATTCGGAGTCAAACGAGGCCTCGAAAAAGTCAACGAAATGAAATGGGAAGCTTGGTTGTGAACGGAGAAACTATATAGTATATAAGCAGAGCAAAGCAAAGCTTTCTAGTTCCGCCCCTTATTGTTAGTTCATTCATCCAAATATCGAATAACGCCGATAACAAAGCAAAGTTTTCTAGTTTCTCAACAATGTATTGCAAATTATGTTATTACCTCAAGTCCATAACGTTTAGACTTGGTAATAAAACATAGTTTTATTCGTTAAATATTTTGTTTCCCACATTTAGACCTCAAATTAGATGCTTGATTCCGAAGTATGGTATACTAGACTCTGGAGTCCAGAAAGAAGAAAGTTTTTTACTCCTATATATATTTATATATATACTTCAATCATTCATTCATTCTACCTACGAGTTTCTTTTTCTCTGTTTCTTCTTGCACCAAAATCTATGTCTGTTTCTACTTTGTTCATGTTCACCTGTCTATCTGATCAAAGATGAGTGAGAACAAGTTGATATTGGAACAAGGATGGAGATTAATAGAGAACGGCATCAGAAAGATCAAGAAGATCTTGGCAGGGGAACCTGCTGAAGAATGTATTGGATATTTATGTCGAGATGGGGATGGGGAATATGGATTATTATGATAAGGAGTTTGAAAAACCGTTTCTGAAGGAGAGTTCTCGGTACTATTCTGGTAAGGCGTCGAACTGGATTGTGGAGGATTCTTGTCCTGATTACATGGTGAAGGCGGAGGAGTGCTTGCGTAAGGAGAAGGAGCGTGTTTCGCATTACTTGCATTCCAACAATGATACTAAGCATCTGGAGAAGGTAACATGAGTTGTTGGTGGTAAACACGAGCCAGAGCCAGTTACTCGATAAGGAGGGGTGTCGCACATTGCTGAGAGACGATAAGTTGGAGGACCTCAAGAGGATTGGACCCCGTTGCTGCCATGTTCAAGGTGCATGTCACAGATGTAGGTAAGGTTCTGGTCCAGCGAGCGGAAGATGCTGCGACTAAAAAGGCTGAGAACGCTGGCAGGATTCAGGAACAAGTTTGTGAGGAATGTTATTGAGCTAAGGGGTGAAGCCAGAAAATTTAGTTAGAGGGGGCAATTTTTTTTTTTTAAGATCATATAAGTGTTTATGACAATATTGTGCTATGGCTTTAGCTACATTCTTTTTATTTTTATGACTGTTTTATAGCTGATAGAAGTGTTTATGACAATATTGTGCTATCAGTATTTACTATTTAGTTGTGTTATCAATTTCGTTGTATTGTATGTGTTTCATTACAAGTAGAAGAGGGTAAACACATTCAATTTGATCATGTTGCCACGGGTATTTACTCGTTTAGATAGAGGGGGGAAAAAAATTTCTATAACCATTAATTAAAAAAAGCACAAAAACATAAAAGTTTTGAAAAAAAAAAGATTTAAAACTTTAAGGTAAAAAATGAAAATAAAAAACAAACAGATTTCAGGCCGAATTATGTTATTAGTAAATTAGTAAATCTATTAAGAACAAGCTTGTAACTAAAGCAAATTTTACACCTAAAAAAAACCGTACAATTGGTTTGAAATTAATGCTTAAGTGACTCACTTGATTGCTTATGTAGTTGAGTTTTACACTAAATAAGAAGTTCTTCTAACGAAGGACTTATGATGAATTTAAATGTTGAATTTTACATAAATTTTAGGAAGCTTTTGGTTGAGAGGAAGGGGATTTTATAATGGTACAAACTTACAAGAAAATTGATAATTTATTTTATTTATAGTAACACTGAGTGAAGACTGTTATTTTAGTGGGATTGATATGGTTGACTATACGGTTTTGTGTTAAAATAAACAGTTTTAGAAAAGTAGAGATAAAATAATAGAAACTAAACAATTTTAGAAAAGTAGAGATAAAATAATAGAAAATTTTGTGCTCAACTTATCAAAATAATTACATTTTATAATTATATTTTAGAGTATTTTAAGATCTAATGTCGTAATTTGAACATTTCTAAAATTTAGGGAGGGCAAAATATTTTTTTAGCGGGGGCAAACATATAACATACCATATACCTAGTAAAGAAAATAAATTTTAAGAGCCCCCGCTCAACAAATGCTGGCTTCGACCCTGATTGAGCTCCATGATAAGTATTTCACGTTCTTCAATAACACAGCCTTTCACAAGCCCTTGAAAGAAGCCTTTGAAGTTTTCTGCAACAAGCCTGTTGCTGGTGTCACTAGTGCAGAGTTCTTGTCTTCGTACTGTGATGACCTTCTGAAGAAAGGTGGGAACGAGAAGCTGAGTGATCAAGCTGTAGAGGAAATGCTCTGTCAAGCTATCCCGCCGGTTGTTGTATGAGAAAAGTGCAAGCGAGGAGCATGAACGAAGTATTTTGATGAAGCTGAAACAACAATGTGGTGCTCAGTTCACGTCGAAGATGGAAGGAATGGTTACAGATCTTGCCTTAGCGAAAGAAAATCTGTCCAGCGTCCAGGAGTATCTCAGCAACAGCAAAACAACTAATCTTGGAATGGACCTGAAAGGATTGGACACCGTTGCTACCATGTTCAAGGTGCATGTCACAGATGCAATTAAGGTTCTGGTCCAGCGAGCGGAAGATGCTGCAACTAAAAAGGCTGAGAACGCTGGCAGGACTCAGGAACTACAGTTTGTGAGGAATGTGATTGAGCTAAGGGGCGAAGCCAGCAAATTTAGTTAGAGGGGACAATGTTTTTTTATTTTTTTTTTAAGATCATATAAGTGTTTATGAAAATATTGTGCTATAGCTTTAGCTACTTTCTTTTTATTTTTATGACTGCTCTTTAGCTTATTGAAGTGTTTATGACAATATTGTGCTATCAATATTTACTATTTAGTTGTGTTATTAATTTTTTTGTATGTATGTGTTTCACTACAAGTAGAAGAGGGTAAACACCTTCATTTTGATCATCCGTGGCAACGCCACGGGTATTTACTCGTTTAGTTAGAGGGGGAAAAAAACAAATTCTATAACCATTAATTAATTAAAAAGAATCACAAAAAACATAAAAGTTCTGGAAAAAAATAAGATTTAAAACTTTAAGGTAAAAAATGAAAATAAAAAACAAACAGATTTCAGGCCGAAGTATGTTATTAGTAAATTAGTAAGTATCTTATGAACAAGCTTGTAATTAAAGCCAATTTTACACCTAAAATACCATACAACTGGTTTGGAATTGATGCATAAGTGACTCAGTTGATTGCTTATGTAGTTGATACCAGTTTTACACTAAATAAGAAGTTCTTCTAATGAAGGACTTATGATGAATTTAAATGTTGAATTTTACATAAATTTTAGGAAGATTTTGGCTGAGAGGGAGGGGACATTATAATGGTATAAACTTACAAGAAAATTGATAATTTATTTTATTTATAGTAATAATGAGTGAAGACTGTTCTTTTTAGTGGGATTGATATTGTTGACTATACGGTTTTGTGTTAAAATAAACAGTTTTAGAAAAGTAGAGATAAAATAATAGAAACTAAACAATTTTAGAAAAGTAGAGATAAAATAATAGAAAATTTTGTGCTCAACTTATCAAAATAATTACATTTTATAATTATAATTTAGAGTATTTTAAGATCTAATGCCGTAATTTGAACATTTCTAAAATTTAGGGAGGGCAAAATATTTTTTTTAGCGGGGACAAACATATAACATACCATATACCTAGTAAAGAAAATAAAATTTTCAGAGCCGCTCAACACATGTTGGCTTCAACCCTGATTGAGCACCATGATAAGTATTTCACGTTCTTCAATAACACAACCTTCACTACTAGAAAACCATATAAAGTCTAACAACCAAATTATGTTATCAAATTGGAATCCCTGTCATAATAGGGACATGTATAACAACAATTTGTCAACAAATGGTGTTGGAATTGCTATTGTTATGACAAACTGTTATAAAAACATAAATTTATAACAACAGAGACTACAACTTTACTGTCATAACAAATACTGCACCCCCTACGCCACTTCCCTCCTATTATAATATCAATTATACATGTGTGACAGTCAACTGTTATAAAAGCTAAAATACTAATAAAAATAAACGAAATACACAGATGAATACAAGTTCTTTTTTTGACAGCATGCTGTCATAATAAAGATGTATACGCACATGTTAATTACCGTATGAATACTTTTATATTATAACACCTACCTGTCATGATAATATGTATTCCCATGGAAATAAAAACACGTCACGTACACTAGTTTATGACAATTAGCTGTCATAAAACATCACTTTTATGCATAAAAAAAATATAGAAAATGACCAAATAAATAGTATTATTTATACTGATTACTTTCTGTATATATAATATGATGACAAAAATAACCCAAAATTAATAATATTGCTTAAAAATATAAACTGAAAACCTTATAACAATTTAAATTAATAGAATTTAAATTAATAGAGAACGTTGAAGATGGTTACATTCAAAATACGAATGTAAATGTCATGATCGAGTCTAACAAAACGAAGAAGAATTAAAAACTTCACATAGAAGTCTGGATTCTTCAAGTATCACCGCCTCTACTGTTAACAGATGTCCTGGAGAGTGGAGATTGGTGGAAATTGAAGTTGTATTACCCGTGAGCAAAATCATAAGAGGAAAACATCTTGGAATTTGTCAGTTTACGAAGATCCCAAAGCTTAACACCATATTAGGCAGCAAATTGAAACTGAAAGATGAAACACAACAATTACAACAAGAAATTTGTGATAGTCCCATGGTTAACAATTTTTATAGTACAAAAACATACAAGGAAGAAGTTACCATTATCTGGACACGAGATTGCAGTTTTAGGCTGTAGCCCTGACAAAATCAAGCACCTTCATGAATAATAAGGAAACGCATAGGAATAGAGCAGAGTATAGCACATGGTTAAGTGAAGGAGCAAAACAATATTAACCTAAATGCATTTGATTCACAGAGGCAGTAATCTAAACAGCTGTGCATAACTAACCAGCTGTGAAGGTAAGCATGAACAGAAGCAAAGTCAATACCTTTAACAGCTGAATTTGCTATGAAATCTGATCCAAATGATGCAGCCAAGTTTCCTGGATTTGTGTCATAGCTAGCAGTTGATTTTGAACAATAGAATCCTTCATTTCCAACTGGTACAAGATGTTTTTGGTCCAAACTTTTCACATAGGCAGCCATCTCTTTAATCCAAGCCTTTATGAATAATGTAAACCAAATAGTTAGCCGAATAAGAACTAACTAGTAGCCTCATGAATGATGTTATCTTCATCTTGTAATGATGACTGAAGCAGTAAAGTATCTCAGTCTTTAGCTAAATCACAAAATGACCGCCTATGATACATCGAATATCACACCAAATCAGTTCATCCATTGCTACAGCAAAACTACTTCTAGGAGTCACAGAATATAACATCTATTAATTTGTTTTTACGAACCAAACTTCAGTCAGTCGAAACCACAATTCATACAGATTAACAAATGAACCTGGGCTGGATCCATGCGATAGAAGCATGAATGTCTGTAGATCCAACCAATACATAGAACTAGTCATTTTACTGATATTAGACTGAAAATGCACAAAAACATATAGATCAGTTTCCTGTTTACCTGTAGAGGAGGAGCAGACGAAGAGGATTCACGCCTAGGCTAGTTTATAAGTTCCCAAGCAAATATTGCCAGTTCCTCAGAGTATCTACGGCTTGTTTGGCTCTCTATTAGAGAGGCCTCTCGTACTGTTGAGAGGGCTTTATACGTTTGGCTTTCAATTACAGCCGGCCCTCATACTATTCATACTATTCCTAAGGATTTTCTTCATTTTCATCTCCCCTTTCTCTCTCTAGGGACAGATTTCTCTGTCCACTCTCTACCACTTTCTAACGGTCGGAACACTTCCGGCCTATTTTCCGGTCAACTTCGGCGTCATATGATGAAATAAATGACATGGGTGTGATCGTCTCGCTCCGATCTACAACCCTATCGGAGCCGATTTTCGATTTGGTTCCGATGGAATTTTCCGGCGACGGTCCGGCGGCTTCGAATCGGTTTTTTAAGGTACATTTCCTCCTCCTATCACTTAACATTTCCGATTTGTGTCGAAAATCGTTGATGTTAATTGATTTGAAATTAGGGTTTTGTTTTCTAATGTTTCGGTTCCTTTTGCTTGGCTTTGATGTTTCGGTTCCCTTTTGCTTGGCTTTGATGTTTCGAGTTTGGTGCGAATTGTTACTCGTATTCACATCTTCTTATGTAAGTTTAACAGTTTGAACCGTCCTTACATGTTGCATCCTCCTTTTCATTTGGTTCAATTGTTTCTTTCGTGTTCTATCCATTTTGTGGATCAAAATTGGAGCAACCACCAATCAATATATTTAACTCAGAATACTATTAACCATTGTTTCGAGCTGTTTCCTGTTTAGACCTCAATATTGAGTAAATTGTTTTCTTACAAAAAAAAGAACCTGTTTCCTGTTTCTCCACCACTTCGAACTAGTATAGATTGTGGGAGTATGGATGGTGGTGGTGTGGTGTTTCCTAATGTTAGGAAAAACAGGTCCCTAAGAATTTTATCTCAAAATTTATGTTCTGGCATATATTCGTTTTGTTTACTTTTAGTTTTTCACAGACTAAGCTAATTTTGATTAAATGATTAATCTTCAGCTCATACAAAGGAATCTGGCCAAGCATTGGTAGACATGATCAAAATGGCATTGCCCGAATCAAGGATGGTTCTTGTGGTTTCTATGGCAAATGACAAAGATCATTTAGGTTTTGCTAAAGTCCTGCTTTCAGGTTTGGCATCTCTAAGCTTTATTTTCTCTAAATTATCTTCTCCATACTGTACTTTGCTGGTTCTATAATTTTGCTTTAAATTCCATGTCTAGTGGGTCTGACTTGTTTCTTCCAAAGTGCCACTACGACTGTACACTATTTGTGAATTTGTGATCCTTTTTTTAAAATTAAAAAAAAAAAAATCTGTAATTAACTATCCCACAAGATTTTTGTAAATTAATAATGATTGGTTTTGCTTCTGCGGTACTGTTTGGGTTATGAAAAGCGCCTTTGTGAGAGAAGCAAACAATGAAAATTAAAAAATTTATCCATGTTAAGAGGAGGATGCATGAAATGAAGCTAGGTGTTGTAGTACTGTTATTATACTATATTCACTCTGTTTATCTGGAATTAATACATGAACACTATCGTGATAACTGATATAAGCTGTTTGTTCTCTTTGTAGTTGGTAGCTGCTTGGATGCTGTTATTTTCACTGAAGTTGATATTGCTGGAGGCAGATCCCGAATAACTTCAGCATCCTTGCTAAAAGAATGTTGGATGAAAGCATCGAAAGAGAAAGGTATTAAATTTCTGGACTGCAAAATATCAGAACATGACTTGATTATGGATAATCATTTCCAATCCGCCAGAGAAATGGGATGCCAGCCAATTTTATATACGGAGGGATCATTAACAGCCTCAATGAGGTTTGCAAATGAGTTTCGTAAGCCCAAATCCGATAACCAAGATAGGATAATAGTTTTCACTGGATCTTTGCATATTGTTTCGGCTGTTTTAGATTCTCTCCATTGATGATCAGAATTTCATTGTGTCTGCTTTGTTTCCTTGTTATCTTAGAATTTGGTTGTACAATGTGACACATTTGAAGGTAATTAGCAATGTTTGTGTTTTGGTGTTTCTCAGGATTTGTTCATAATACATATGCCTTATTATTTGTTCCGTACCGGGTGGAGCCTTATTCATACTACACAATAGCTTATTACTATTGTTTTAGATGACGCAGAACCTACAACCATATTCATACTATACAATTTTGTCACTAATCATTTTCCATTTTTCATCGACTTCCATTTAAAAAAAAAAAAATATTAAAAAAAAAACGAAAATTCATAAATATATTGCCTAGGTTCAGTTTTTCATTTTTATTCTACTACATTTCATATTATTTAAACTAACATAAAAAATTCAATTCCCAACCAAATCTACTCAATTTCCAATACATTCTCTCTCAATCCCAATACAACTAATAATAACTAATTATAACTAACCAATCATTCAATCAACCAATCATCACCAATCATCATCATACCTATTAATATTCCCCCTATATCCTACTACCTTTTACTAACTTAAACCCAAAACTAATTTCACAAACCCCTCTCAACAGTAAATACTATTCACCTCTCGGGTTACTATTCAAAAGCCCTCTCCATAACTCTAAGCCAAACAAGCTGCTAATACCTGTAATATTCAAAAGCATAGCCTGCCAATATTTATGAGCTAAACAAGATCAAATACTGGCTGTATCACATGAGGTCAATAAAATCTCCAGTCACCAAACAGAATAATAAACAGAAGGAAGGATTCATCAACATAGAAACTAGAAAGTATGACAGCGTATAATGCTGTTATAAGTTTGCTGTAATAAATGGATGGGTTTTTTAGTAGTGCTTTCACAAGCCCTTGAAAGAAGCCTTTGAAGTTTTCTGCAACAAGCCTGTTGCCGGTGTCACTAGTGTAGAGCTCTTGTCTTCGTACTGTGATGACCTTCTGAAGAAAGGTGGGAACGAGAAGCTGAGTGATCAAGCTGTAGAGGAAATGCTCGAAAAGGTTGTCAAGCTATCCCGCCGGTTGTTGTATGAGGAAAGTGCAAGCGAGGAGCATGAACGAAGTATTTTGATGAAGCTGAAACAACAATGTGGTGCTCAGTTCACGTCGAAGATGAATGGTTACAGATCTTGCCTTAGCGAAAGAAAATCAGTCCAGCGCCCAGGAGTATCTCAGCAACAGCAAAACAGCTAATCTTGGAATGGACCTGAATGTCACTATTCTCACAACCGGGTTCTGGCATAGTTATAAATCTTCCGATCTGAGTCTTCCTGCGGAACTGGTGAAGCCTGTTGAGGTTTATAAGGAGTTTTACGCATTGAAAACTACGAGCAGGAAACTCAGCTGGATTTATTCATTGGGAACCTGTCATATAAACGCCAAATTCGACAACAAATCCATGGAGTTGATCATGACAACATGTCAGGCTACTGTTTTGTTGCTGTTCAATACCGAAAACAAGCTCAGCTATTCAGATATCAAGAGTCAGACAAACTTGGGTGATGATGATCTAATTAGACTGTTGCACTCACTGTCCTGTGCCAAGTAAAAACTCTTGAACAAGGAACCACCTACCAAGTCAGTGAGTCATAGCGATTCATTCGCTTTCAGTTCCAAGTTCACTGACAAAATGAAGAGGATCAGGATACCCCTCCCCCCTGTGGATGAAAGGAAGAAGGTGATTGAAAATGTCGACAAGGGTAGACGCTACACGATTGATATGCATCGCTTGTTCGGATCATGAAAAGCCGTAAAGTCTTGGACCATCAGACGCTGGTCATGGAGTGTATTCAACAGTTGAGCCGCATGTTCAAACCTGATGTGAAGCTGGTCAAGAAACGGATTGAAGATCTGATTACAAGGGACTATCTGCAGAGGGACACTGCTGACCGCAACATGTTCAAATATTTAGTTTGAGTTCAATTTATATTCCTTAAATTAGTTTTTTTCCAGTTTTTCCAGTTTTCATTATGGTTCTATAGTGAAGGAGTTTTATTCATCTTTTATTTTTACAGTTCTTTATCATATTCAAACCAGAGTGCGTAGCTTTCGCTAGTAGGCAATGTACTTCCCCATACTACGTGAAATAAACATGATGCCCCGTGGTTTTACAATACATGCAAAAGGCTCTCCTTTTATGGAACCCTTGCTGCTTCAGAGCTTCAACCCAAAGGATTCAGAATCCAGACAATAATGAGAGGCAAGAGCCTAAAATGTCACAGTTTGGCAGAGTTACCAGAGAAAACACTGAAAACTTTTTTAAGTATTGATTGATTTGTTGCAATTACAAATACAGACATAAATGTTTTTTTTTACATTATAAGAGTCAAGATGAAGAGCATATTTACAGACTCTAAATGTGCAATCAATCTAATTATATCTGCATTAAGAATTATTGAATTAATAGCATGCTTCAGGAACTTCTGAATGCATACTGTTGAAATTGGTAGTTTTACTTTCGCTGTCCTGCTGAAGCCATGAGAACGCCAACAGCCACGATGAACATCGACAACATGCCCACAAGTAGTACGTATGTTCTCCTTGATGATCTTCGATACTCCCCAAACAGTAGTATACCCCAGAAGGTGCTGACCAGTGGGAGTGCCTGCAATACAAAAAAATGGACTTGAAAAATGAGGAAATCGAGTTTCCTGTTTCCGAACTGATTAGGAGTTAATATGATAATGACTAAACTGACCTGGACTGCATCTGCTGCAGCATAGCCAGCAGCTTGACCTCCCATAAACTGCAGACCATTACCAAATCCACACAAAAGGCCAGCCAAAAGGGCCCAACCTCTACCATTCCAGTCCGATAAATATGCCTTGAATGTCGACTTGGGCAGATTCAACACAGGGCGATATAAGAAGGTGATGTTTAGAATGACAGCAAGAACAAAACAGGACACTGAGAAGTAGAAAAAGGCTGTGTAGACACTTAGATGTGGCACACCATGTCTTAATGTGTGCCATTGATCATTTGTGGCCAGGTTGAAAGCCGGAGAAAATAACGAGAAGCAAACTCCAGCAAAAACAGTGATCGCCAAGCCAATGAAAGTTCCCTTTCCAATTACCTGCACGTGCAAAGATGTAACAATGTAAAATGGAGCTGTAAACATTAAGATATACATGTAAAAGGATATGTGTCGCACAGATTGCTGCAAGTTTATCCTGTTTTAACCTGAAATAAGTACCATTTTAGAAGAAAAGGTGTTTAGTAGACTAGTTAACCTTGATGGCTCTATTTTTCTCAAGCTCTATGAGAAAATCTGCAGTTCCAAATTTAGCCTTTTCTTTAGTAGCACCTCCATTCTCCAGATCTGGAAAATAAAAAAATAAAAAAATAAAAATTTAGGTCATAGGAGGAAGAATAAGGTAATGCTGTGGAGTCAGGTTGGTTACCTTTTCCACTTGAGTTATTAGTGAGATCATCCTCCGTCCTGTCCAAGTTTAGTTCAAGATTGGTGTTAGCACTAGTGCATCATTCTTTATTTGATGAAGCTATGTGAATATGTGAGATGTTGAATAAAACGCATACATACACATTAGAAAGCTTTGCTTTGTTGTCAGAAGCATTGGATGAATGAACAGCAGCGCCTAAACAAACGGCAATCAGAAAGCAGGCAACGCCAGGGAAAAGAATCTCTGCCCTGTTGATTTTTTTATCTAAGAAGTAATTCACAGTTGTGCCTGGATTAGCAGAACAGAGATTTTATACACTTAGGACAAGCCACATAGTCCAAAACCGAACAAGTTAATGCATAGTATCCAGATATAGTTTACCTATGACCACAGTTATGCTTGCAGTCATCACTTCAGTCACGGATAAACCAACGAATGCCCAAGCATATTGAGTTGACAGGTTCCCAAGGCTAAGAACAATCCCACCAACCATTGCAAAAAATATACTTGGCCAGTTATGCTGCATAATTTATAGAAACAAGAATGATACATTGATGTGCTGTTTAACATTCCTGGTTAGGTTTTGGACACGGATAGAGCAACTTAATTGCATAATATCAAGAAAATGAATTCACATAAGTTGACAGTGAATTATTAAGCATAAACGCAAAAGAAGAGCGTTTGCCAAATTACCTGAGATAGTTGATCCACAAAATTAGGCCTCTCAATCGTGCCACTTCCAATTTCGCCAAATGTAAAAGCAATAATAACAGCAGCCAGCAAATTTGTGATTGTATAATCAAGATACGTATGTTGTGGCAAACGACCACGCCTTTCTAGTAGAGTAAGAATAGCAGGCCATGTACCCAAGAAGAGCAAGGCCAGGAGCATACATGCTATTGCACCTCCTTTGCTCTCAACCACATACATCTCTAACTCTTCAGAATAAAATCTATGGGCTACTTACTATATGTACCAGTGAAGGAACTCGAATATAATCCTGTTCCTGTCAAATAAAACCAACAGAAGAAACTTGAAGCATCTTAGAAAAAAAAAATGATCTAAAGGGCAAAGCCAAGAGCACGAATTCTTCGTCCCCACAATACCTACCAGTACCTACTACCTAGACTATGGTTACTGTACAGACTTTCATTTAGACCAACATATTTATCAACAACAACACCTGAAATGCAAATGCATTCAGTAAGGCCAATTTCTAACCCAGATGAATTATGCCACACTAAATCTGATCTAACGTGAAAGTGCAGTTAAGGAAATCAGTTACAACAGAGAATCAATGAGAAGAGTCTTGTTCATTACCACGATATAACAGAGAAGTACCATACCAATACATCAAACAACAGCTCCCTCATATGAAAAAAATTTCATAAGCACTAAAGGTTGAAAAACAAGAAACCCATAAACTATTTAGCATAAAAATGGAAGGCATTTACCTGAATACAGCAAGAAATGATGCAATATCTGTACTCTGAAGGAACACCCAGATGATCAGAATCCAAAGTTTTTCATGTCCTAAGCAAACAGAATCCTTGAGAATATATATAGTATCTCACTGCAACAGACAGATTCAGTATTAAAAAGCAAGATGCAAGCAAACAGCGGCCTTTGAAAGGTAGGTGTAAACTATTCTAGGAAAATGATGAATGGATGGTTACAGAGTTGACCCAGTCATATATAGAGATTCCAAAACATCTCGTCCAATAATGAACAGGTAATTCACATTTCTTAAAATGTCTTCTTTGATGATTGATTATATGATGAATCTAATGTCAGTTGTCAATTTGTCAGATTCAAGAATCTGACTGACTGTTATAGCTATCTCCGGGAATTTTGAGTTTGTTCCATTTTCCTTATCTGGCGGCACACGATCACATGGGGTCGGGGGAATTCACTTTTTGGTTCTCTAATTTATGAAATTGCGCTTTTCGGCCACAATATATAGTATTTGCATTTGGTAGTATGACTATGATAAAATCAACCTATAAGGTGACGACTGATATGTGCCGATGGGGATGTAGCATACAAATTGTTTACCGTAATATTGGTTCCAATTTCCAAGTTGGTTCTTTAGCTATTATTAATTGATTGATAAAAAAATAAAAATGAAAAGGTTGAAGAAGTCATAAATTTAAGTCTTAAATTGCAATTTTGATGCCCATTCCTTGTACCAAGTTGCTAAGATAATTGAGCCCACAGTTGAAAGCTAGCCGAGCCAATTTTAAAATAAATGGAGTTGTTATTGATCGTTGATTTTAGTATTGTAAATTAAACCAGCGCCCCATAACTTATATGTTATCCTCATTTAAGCTACTTGGTTGGGTTCGAAAATTTAACTCACTCTATCCTCCGGGTCCTTGTTCCAAATTGCACCTTCAGAATCATTTATATTTGATTCCTCCAAAACGAAGGACCGTAGAAGATGGAGTTGTATATTAGATGTGTAGATTTTCGATAGTAAAACGTCATATTTTATATGATTTTTTAAAATTAAAATCCGTACTTTTTTTTAATTGGATAGTAATAAACTTGATTATCAATTATTTTTACATCATACAATGATTACAGAGTGTTTGACTCTCCATTTAGCTATTTTAAGGATGCCCAAAATGCATTAGCTTTGAGGGTCTTTTATCTCCCCAGATTCACTATTCACATTTTTGGACTCCAATTTCATTTTCCATTTTATTTCAATCTCATTTTCTCTCTCTCCCCTGGGCTTCATCTCCACCCTTCATTTTTCACTCATCATCCATATCCATATCATCTATACCCTCAATTCTCCTTAATTTCCGTACCTGGTACTAAACAAAAAGATATTCTTTTTTAATCATCATTATTACATACTCTATACATCTATATTACTTCACAAATACATCCAAACCTAATTTTCTCCACATCCTTAACTTAGCGTACTATTCATCATCTAAAGACAAATCTTTAAAATGCCCCCTAAATGGAGAGCCAAACACTCACTTAGATCTTGACATCGAAATTGGTGCATTCATCGGTAATTCGTTGTAAATCGTATGAATTGGGCATCTTCCATACATAACTGCCTTTGAAAGTGTGTAGGTTGGTCGTTACTAATGACAAAAGATCTCATAGCGTTCATTATCAAACAAGACAAAGTAAGAACCAGAATCGGGTTTCATGAAAGTATCTACATTTAAAAGTATACGACTAGCGGAATAGAATTGTAAAAGTAAATTCTAATCTAACAGCATTTACCTTTACGGATAAGGTAAAACATACTATATTTTTACGGATAAATTAGAACATCTCTATCTATCTACAAATACTGACTTATTCAAATGAATCGTGAATAATTCACCATCCGTGTGGGATGGAATCCCATCATAGAGTGATAGTAATACCGAATTTGGAAAACATTCAATAATAAATAAATGCAATTGTACATTTGAGATTGGTTTATTTATGTAGGAATTCTCCCATGTGAGGGACTAGAATAATAATACAAGTAACATAACATAATGAGGCTATTTGTGAAATTGATCGAGTCCCATTCCCATTCCCATATCATGCAACTTTTGAGAATTGAGATCCAGCCTACAATACTACAGTAACAGTTGGGCCTGGCGTATAATGTTCATTTTCGTGTCGGTCTTGTAAGATAATTAGGGTCCAACTCAATTTGAGTGGAGAGTGTATACATGTATTTATACAATATGCTACAGCACTATTACAATTAATTAGAAGATACAGAATGATCTCATTAGATCCCAATAATCACGTTAGTACTATCTATCTACAACTTCAGAAGATATAGTAGTATCTTCTGTGATATCTTCAACACCCCCCAAGCGAAGTGTGGGATTTGGGCCAACGCAGAGCTTGGAACGGAAGAATGTAAACAATGGTCGAGATAAGCTCTTGGTAAAGATATCTGCAAGATTGAGACGGGATGGCACAAATTGAGTGACTATACGTCCAGCCGTAACAAGTTCACGAGTAAAGAGATAGTCAAGCTCAATGTGCTTCGCGCGCTTGTGAGAAACAGGATTTCCAGTTATGAAAATAGCACTCTTATTATCGCATAGAAGAATAGGAGTTGACTTGAGAGAAACACGGAGATCCCTGAGGCAAGGAAAACACACGGCAACCAAAACGGCGAAAATTCAAGTAAGATGGTGCATTCCCAAACAAGCACTCAAAAGGAGAGATATGACCAAGCAAAGGAGTCGGTAAGCGATTAATGATATACACCGCAGTTGCAAAGGCATCAAACCAATACTTCAATGGAACCCCAGAATGAAAAAGCATCGCTAAGCCGGTTTCAGTGATATGTCAATGTTTACGTTCGGCTCTACCATTTTGTGCGGGTGAATGTGGACAAGATAATTGATGATGTATACCGCAAGCATGTAAGTGATCACGGAACTGATGACTGACAAACTCACCACCGCCATCACTTTGGAACGTTTTGATTTTGGTGTAAAATTGATTTTCCACAATACGCTGGAAGCGAATAAATACATCATAAAATTGATCTTTGGACTTTAAGGGAAATACCCATGAAAAACGTGAGTAATCGTCCACAAACACAACATAATAGCGAAAACCATGAACGGAAATAATCGGAGCAGGACCCCAAAGGTCACAATGAACAATGTCCAAAACTTGAGAACAACGTTTTTCATTAATAAAGTAAGGCAACCTATGACTCTTAGCAAGTTGACAAGAATCACACAAAACCGGATCCGATAACACAGAAGAAACTGACAATAAACCTTTTGAATTCAAAAACTTAATAACTGAGTGCCCAACATGGCCTAAACGAGCATGCCAAAGCTTGTATGAACCATGGAGGCGTTTATTCTTGATATCAGACCACAGAGCAGAGTTGACATGTTGCAAAACATAAAGACCACCTTCACGACGACCGGTGGCTAGTGGTCTTCTTGTTTGACGATTCTGAATAACAAAAGAGTCAGCTGTAAACACTACATCAACTGGAAAATCCCGAGTTAATCGACTTATAGATAACAGATTCCGGGTGAGATGTGGAACAACAAGAACATTAAGTAATTTAACATCAGGAGATATATGACAATAGCCAGTGTGAGATATAGATAAATTAGCACCATTACCAACAATAACTTCATTCTTACCATTATATGGGATGATTGAATCAAGTGATGAAGAACTAGGAGTCATATGAGCCGAAGCTCCGGTATCAACATACCAATCAGCAACATCACTGGATTTCATGGAGCATGATGCATTGAAAGCTTCTGCAAGATTTGCAGATTGCGTATAGCGCTCGGGACACATATCAGCACGATGGCCTTCAACTTTGCAGATTTGACACTTAGGAGTGTAGGTACGCCTATTATTACCTCGGCCGCCAGAATGTGAACGACCACCGCCACGGTTACCAGAACCATGACCCCGCTGGTGGTACCGACCAAAGGTATTGTGGTGCTGTCCCCCACGAGAAGAAGATCCGTGATGGTTGCTGTAAAAGGCAACCGGAGGAGCGGAGTTTGCTTGCTCCACATTGGGTTGCAACATTTCAAAGGATTCCGCTTTCGGAACAAGATTAGCAACAGAAGGTAGATCTGGAAGAGACATCTGCATGTGAACAAAGGTGGTGAAAGAAGATCCGAGACCCCTAAGGTAGAGATGGGATTTATCAGTTTCATCAACCGGGCGGCCGATTGCTGCCAATTCATCACATAGAGCCTTGAATTTCTGAGAGTTGACAGAAACAGGGTGTGAACCACGCTTGAGATCGTGTAGAGCTTCCTTTAGTTTGATTTCACGGGCCTTGGAACGATTCGCGAAAGTCGACTCGAGAACAGTCCAGGCTTAATGTGAAGTTTCGCAACCAATAATGGCTGCCATGGCTTCTTCTCTGAGAGTGGTCTTGAGGAAGGTTAGAACACACTGGTCGAGATAGAACCATTCCAGAAATTCAGGAGTGGAAATAGGCTTATTTGTGGTGGGATCAGTGGTTGTGGCAGGGGCTGTTATAGTACCATCGACATAGCCCATGGAACGGTGGCAAGCAAGGGCGGAGACAACTTGAGAACGCCACACAAGATAGTTTTGGGTCTCAAGTTTGATGGGAGCCATGTGAAATATAGCAGAAAAAGGCATGGAAGAATCAGAGTCAGGAGAGGGAGTGGTGGAGCTAGGCATGGCTGAAAGCATAGGTGATAGAAATTAGGATGTGAACCTGGTAGCTATACTCCCTCCCTCCGTTCCATTACAAGCTTCCAAGGGGTTGCTTTATCTTGGATTAAGTAATAATAATATTAAGGAAGTATAATATTAGTTTGTGTGGTGTATTATATTGATAAAGTTGTAAATATTTGATAAACTATGAAAGAGAAGGTATAAAGTGATGATAAAGTAGGAAATAGAAACAATAAATTATTGGTTAGTGGGATAAAATATTTCCATTTTTAGGTTAGGAATATTGTAATGGAATGCCAAAAAAGAAAGTTAGGAAGATTATAATGGAACAGAGGGAGGGAGGGAGTACCATGTAAGATAATTAGGGTCCAACTCAATTTGAGTGGAGAGTGTATACATGTATTTATACAATATGCTACAACACTATTACAATTAATTAGAAGATACAAAATGATCTCATTAGATCCCAATAATCACGTTAGTACTATCTATCTACAACTTTAGAAGATATAGTAGTATCTTATGTGATATCAGCTCTGTTTAGCGTTAACTTATCAGCTAGCTTATAAGCTCTAGAAGCTTATAAGCTCGCGTTCACGTAACAGACTTATTGTCAGGAAAAATAAGTTTGTTACGTGAACGTGAGCTTATAAGCTTTATTTTTTAATAAGCTAGCTTATCATATTCCATATTTCAATTATACCCCTAATAATAATAACGAAAATTATAATAGTTTAGACATAAATATATTATTATTTTTATGTTAAAATAATAATAATAACTAAAATAATAATAATAATAATAATAAATAATAATAATAATAATATAATAATAATAATAATAATAATTCATTGTTTATACATAAATATATTACTATTTTTATGTTAAAATAATTCTAATAATAATTATTATACTTATTATTATTATTAATATTATAAATAAAACTAATAACACTAATAATGAATAACACAATATTTGTTGTCATATACATATATATTCATGACTTGAAAAATAATTATTTAATTAATAGTTTAGACATAAATATATTACTATTTTTGTGTTAAAAATAATAATTATGATTATATATTATTATTATTAATATTATTATCAAATATGAAAAATGAATGAAGAATAAAACAATATAATATGAATGTCCTTTTATGTCATTTTATTAATTAGCTTATAAGCTCATTCGCTAAACACGTAAACCAAAATCAGTTAGCTTATCAGCTCATTCGCTAAACACGTACACTATAATCAGCTAGCTTATCAGTCAGATTATCATCTGCCTTATCAGCTAGCTTATCACTTCTGTTATTGAATTCCCTTATCAACTACCAGCTAACTTATCAGCTCCAGCTAACTTATCAGCTAGTTTTGCTAAACACAACCATTTTCAACAGGTCTCAGTTTCCATTGGTTAGTTTACTTGAAGCAAGTTGACTATTCGTCTATTCCTTCAAGGTTCAAAAGTTCTAGCCATAGAATTAGAATGCCGGAAAGAATAAAGGATCATTCTCTTATGTACATATGGGAGTTAATCAGCACACTCTCTCTCTCTTCCAGATAAAATGAAACATTATAGTTTTGGACAAGAAAGGTAAACATAAGTGATAAGTAGATTAAGCGGTGGTAATAAAAGGCAGTAGGAAATACGATATGCATTACTTCACAATGGGTGTGATATGGACGTTAAAGATATATAATGATAAGTTTGCGTCCGGATATATTGCATATATTCCATTTAGACTAAGGCATGTGAAGTGATTTATTATCTCATTTTAAATTTTTTTATGTAATTAAGTGGGAAATCGGAGCTTGTAGCAAGCTCCGATCTGGAGCCAGCTCTACAAGCTCCGATTTGGAGCCAGCAGCAACAAGCTCCAGATCGGAGCTTGCTGCTGCTCCGATCAGAGCTTGCTACAAGCTTCGATCGGAGCTGCACTCCGGTACCAGAGATCGGATTCCGGTACCGGAGGTTTGGACAAGAAATAAAGAAAATAAAAAAAAATGAAAAGAAAAGAAAAAAGAAAAAGAGAAGAAAGGGAAAAAGAAAATAGAAAAAAGACTAAGGCATGTTTGGTTCTCAAATATGACTAAGTCAGTCAACTAAATTGTTGAAATTTGGATCCATATGTAATTGTTGAACTAAGGGGGGAAGATATGTGATTAGAGACTCCCGTTAGGGAGGTAGATGTAATATTTCCTTTAAGTAATTATCATTAATTTTTTAAAGTAAACACTAAAATATGATTTTAAGCTGTTTAAAGTTGCTTTTTTCTTGGTTTAGCAAACACGTATTACTCTCTCGAGCACTAAGATAGTGGATACTGGATACCAACTTGAAAATAAGCAATCTAGATTCAAGAACCAATAAATTAGTCTTAGAGCATACAGGCATGGGCTCAGAAACCCCAAGCAGGGGTGGACGATGGCTTATCCATATGCATTTTTATGATAGATGTTAGTAGATGGTTTGGCAAAATATAAAGACTAAAAGTCTAAAACAGCACGATTGTGTATGTTAGATGGTTTACTTTTAGAAGATGAAATAATATAGGACAGCTACACTTACAGACGGAAGAAAATTGTAGGCTACTTGAAAGGAAAAAAGGAAACCAAAATAAAAAATAAAAAGAGGAGAAAGGGGCATTCCGAGAATTGAACTCGGGACCTCTCGCACCCTAAGCGAGAATCATACCACTAGACCAAATGCCCTTTACGTTTTCGGTTTCCAAATGGCATTATTTTGTTATATTTTTGTATTCTAGACCACAAATGTGCACATTGGCGCCTTGTCTTTCAACTCTTTCCCATCATTTCTCTTTGGATCCAATCTTCTACTTCAGTTTGCTATCTCATCCACACCCCATAATCGCAATTCACAATCGTTATCGAGCAGATACGGGCCGAATTCTACCCGGCCCATCATGCTTGTCGCTTCCCATCCCGGAGCTACGCCAATTTTGGGCCCGAATAAACTCAGCAGCCGAACCAAAAGGCCTAACTTCAAAGTGTTCTCCTGCAAATTCCCTGATTTTCTTCCACCACAAGTGGACAGTATTCAAGACTCCTTTGCCAGAAATCTAGCTTCCAGAATTGAGAGGCTTCCTGTTAATGTAAGTTGTTATCTTTAAGTTTCTTAGTATGTGATTATAAATATATAATAAATAACAGTCTCATCTTCTCTTTTCTTGTTTCCTAGACTCTGCTGTAAGTTTATCTTAGTGGGTATTTTCTGTTTTTTTAGTAAATTATTCTTATTTGTCTGTTAAGGTTTGTTAGCGGCTGTGCTTGATTAGATGAAGTAGAAATTGGAACCAACATTTAATTTTGCAGTTTAATTTGGCTCTAGAATTGAGGTTTTATTTCGGATTTATCGAATATTTCAGTAGACTTAATTGAGGGAATTAGACATCTATACAGCCAAATAAGCGAACAAGGGCCGAATGTGATAAGTAGCAGTATGTAAATAAAATGAGGTAGAACAAAGAACTGTATGAAGCTATAGAATCTCAATCCAAGAGTTATGTTGACTGAGAATTATTTCCTCTTTATATGCAGGTAAGCTTTTCGAAAGAATGTGTGATGAGTAGCTGTGTAAAGCCGAAAAGACAATTGCCTGACATTAGTCCCATTGTGCTTCTTCATGGTTTTGATAGGTTATGATCCTGCAAATCTTACAAGTTTTTTTTTCTTGGATTTTTCTCTATTAATATGTGGTTTCGCAGTTTATCGCTTCTTATTCTTCAGCTCCTGTTTAGAGTGGAGATATACACTGCCACTGCTCGAGGAGGCAGGCCTTGAGGCTTGGGCTGTTGATATTCTAGGATGGGGATTCTCTGACTTGAGTAGGTTTTATCCACTGAGTTTTTCTCAAATGTATACTATGGTTAGATGTTTCACGAGTAACTAACCTCCTAATTCCTCTGCATTGTTAGAGAACCGCCCTTCAAGTAATGTAGCTTCAAAGCGCGAGCACCTCTATCAGGTCTGTAGACTCTGTACTTTATATTTGCTTAGTTTTCAACTCAGTGTATTGTTTTTTTTTTTAATAGTCAAGAACTATGTTTAGTTCATTATTCTGCAACAGTTCAAACAACAGCTCAATAGTACATATTTGATGATCATTATGATGTGAACTGGATTGGTTTTGCAGCTAAATCAATGGATAGTGTCAAAATGAGAATCTTGTGAAATCTAAACCAAACTAAAGCAACTAAAGCCTCTTATGCCAATAAAATTGGGGTAGGCTACATGAATCAATAAGAATCACGGTCACGTGCAAAAATCAATCTTCACTATGACCTCACGCGTATCTCTTAAATGTTAGGTTCTCGTTTATTTCCTTAGCCTCATATCTTGTGAAATCTATGCTTTCATTGATAATTCTGGAATGAAAGTAGTAGTTCCTCTCATCCGGTTGATAAATTTGTTTTATCTTTATAAACTGTTGCATCTCTGAATTATAATATATAAAAGATGTTGCTTAGCAAAATGACCGTTACATATCTATGTGCATGAAATTTACACAAGTGTTTATTGCTTATTTTCTATAGCTGTGGAATACCTACATCAAGAGGCCAATGACGTTAGTTGGGCCAAGTCTTGGGGCAGCTGTTGCTATTGATTTTATAGCCAACTATCCAGAAGCTGTAAGTATATATATATATATATATATATATATATATATATATATATATATATATATATATATATATATATATATATATATATATATATATATATATATATATATATATATATATATATGATTCCATGTATTCTTCTGTATTATTAAATTTTCTAGCTGTTCTTTTCTTTCTTTCCTCTAATTAACTCAGTTGCATGATTATATTTCAAAAAAAAAAAAACTCAGTTGCATAATTCAGTTGCCTGTTCTTCCTTCTCCTTCAGGTTGATAAGCTGATTTTGATTGATGCAAGTGTTTACGCTGAAGGAACAGGCGACCTTGCAAAATTACCCAAAATTATGGCTTATGCAGGGGTAAGTTTGCCTTAATATGTTTCCTTATGTAGTGTTGCTTAAATTATTCATCAGAATTTTTATCTTTCATTTGTTTGATTGAGAATTTTCATAAATAATTTGATTTTGGACTGATAACTTATCTGACATAAATTATACTCTTATACTGGTTAAAGCCTTTAAGCTGCAGTAATGACTCATTGCAGTCAAATATTTTCCATGATAATAGTTGTTCTGGTGGATCTTTTATGCTCACATACAGTCATACACTTGGTATTTAACTGTGCCTCTCTTTAACTATTGATCAGGTGTCTTTGTTAAAGAGTGTCCCATTGCGTTTTTATGCTACTATGTTGTCTTTCAATGATGTATCATTGAGTACCTGCTGGGACTGGGTGAAGGTAAAGCAGCTTCCTTTACATGGTCCTCCTGATTTCTTTTTGATGTGGTTACATGAAACGAGTGTATAACTTAAATCATATTCTCAGATTGGACGTCTGCATTGTCTACTACCTTGGTGGGAGGATATGACTGTCAACTTTATGATCAGTGGCGGATATGATGTTCGTTCTCAAATAGAACATGTATGAAATCATTTTCTCCATGCAAATCAGAAGTAGCTTTACAATACTCCTACTTCCGTTCAAAAAACAAAGTTATGTTTCCTGTGTATGGACTCGTCTGCTGTTGATACGTGCTAGTACTAAATACTGCAAATGCAGGTAAAGCAGAGAACGCTCATCATATGGGGAGAAAATGATCAGGTCATCGACAATAAGCTTGCAGTAGTAAGTATAGTACTAACTTATAGTTCAGAGTTTTTGGCACATGATGAGAATATATATGAAAAAGTAGATACATACGTTTGATTAATTTGTGTGATGCAGAGACTACATTGTGAACTACCAGATGCAATTATACGCCAAATACCAGACTGCGGTCATATTCCACATGTAGAGAAACCGGTTGCTGTTTCCAAGTTGATTACCGAGTTTGTTCGAGCTGGGACCGAGAGTAAAACAGTCATGGAAAGTTTAGTTTGATAACTTGTTGAAAAGGTTTGTCATTGTTTCATAAGAGTGTAGACATTGGTAAGGAGTTTGATTTTATTAATATATTTTGATTTACACTATGTTCCACAATTCTGTTGGAATATCTGTCCCAGAGGAAATTGAGACAGATATACTTATTCAATGTATATACATTTGAGACATCATATGTCTGTGTGTAATTGCTTACATGTGTGTTTTCATGAGCTATAATGTTTGCCAATAAGGGTGTGAGACCATGAGTGATATAATATTTATCTAAATTGCTATTACCTCCGGATTTTTTTAACCAAAATTGTTTACTTTTATTTCAAAACATCCAATCCAGACGATCCCAAATGGAGCATTGTTCCACAATTAAAAAACTAGCCTAGCATCTCACTCTAGACTATTAACTGTATGTAAGCAATTTTTCATCTCCTACCCAACAAGTTTTGACTACGTGTTTGATCCCCTCAATAATATGCATATTAAAAGGAGCTTGTCCAAACAACTCGGAGTTTCTTGTCCTCCATAATGCAAGCGCGCCTGTGTAAGTGTCATCTTCAAGAGGAGCGCTTGCGTTGATATACGTCCACTTTTGGACTTGCGGGCTACGGTGATTGACCCATTGGGCTCAACTTCCATTTGTCCTATTGGCCCATTTGCAGAACGGCAATGACATAACGAAATTTTCAGTTGTCAACAGATACTATAAAAAGACTAAATTAGCCCTTTGAGTCAAACCTATTTACATCATCAAAAATCAAATCCACACACACTTTTCCCAAAGCTCTGCCAAAACCCTAGAGCTCCTCCATCACTGGCCACTTCACCATCTGATCTCCCCCACAGATGAACTGAACTGATAGTACTAAAACCAACTAGATATATACATACACAAATTCGTATCTATCCATCTCAATAATATGGCGCCAATGGTATCCCTGGCCAAAGTACGGACGTGGATCCGCCCGGAAAATTTCAAATCCATCTCCACCTTCGTCCATCTCCGGCAAGAGGCGCAGCTGTCGGAGCCGCCAATTCCTCCTCCTCCTCCGCAACAGCAGTCGCCTCTGCCTCCTAACCCTGCCACCGGAAGCCCCCTCTATAACGAGAGCTGGCGGAGCCCTAATCCGGCTCAATTCGACACGTCGATGATACCTATCAGCTATGGGCTTGTGCGCTCAAAAAGCATCGCGAGGATCCAATCGCATTCGAAGACTCTGAATAGTAAGACCTTGCAGGATGAGTTCGGGAAATGGGCGTTGGAGCAGCGGTGGTCGGAGATGAAGGAGCTGTTTGAGTCGTGGATTAGGATGTTGGATAGTAGTGGGCAGCCGAATAAGCCGGATGTGAGTCTGTATAATCAGTACCTGAGGGCCAATTTTATGATTGGGGCATCTGCTGGTGAGCTGCTTGATTTGGTGGTGCAAATGGAAGCTTTTAATATTAACCCCAACACCGCTTCGTTTAATATTGTGCTTAAGGCGATGAAGAGGGTGGGCGAGGTTGCTGCTGCTGAGAAAGTCATCCAAAGGTTGGATATCTTGGTAACTGTTGTTCGTTTGCTTTGTGGCTAAACTCGGAAACTATGCTTGCTTTTAGGTCATTTTGTACTTGTATTTGCATAAATATTGACCAATTAGAACCTTGTGGTGTGTATGTATGGATCGTGGCCACTCGCATTCTTTTAGATGTTCTGACTTCTGATATTAGGTCATTCTAGATGAATTTGCCTAGTATTGAGACCGATTTCCCCCTTTAAGTTGGAAAAGATTTCCTAATTCAGGTACTGATAGATTAATGAAAGTTAAACTTGGCATTTCCATTTTGTGATGGGGGTGCTTATGGACTGTGGCTACTGGTATCTGTTATTTAGTATCCGCATTGTAGTTCTGAGGTGTTTGTTTCATAGTAGTAGGATTCATGATTCTGTTTCCAATTCATGGAAGCTTGAAATGCACTTTAGGGTGAAATGACAGAAATCTCAAGAAGTCGGCCTAAATTAACTTCTTTTAGGAATGTTATTGTTTCCCTACATTCATGAACATTCTAAGTAAATCGTGTAGTTTAGCTTAATATTTACATTGCTTTATTATTTTCTATAACCACACACAAAAAAAATATAAACACTTACTCTTTCTGTATTTCTTGAGCTAATCAATCTTATCATTATTTACAGAGAGAGTTGTTGAGTTAGTTGTCATAAAGCATTCCATTTAGTACGGAAGTCATTATAAAAGTAACTGAAATTGCATCAATTTGGTATCACATGTTCTTGAACATTGTTTAGGACTTTAGGTTTCAAAGCTCTCATTTTATTATCTGAACACATTGGGGAAGTATGTAAAAATATTCTTGTAAGTACTTTGTAATACAGTATATGATTCAGTAGATAAATGCTGGAGAACAAATTCTGCAGCAAATATATTCTGTTTCTATAAAGGATGTTCCGCGATTGTGAAATTTGGATTCTTAAGTCATTACTGATTACAAATGATAAATCATTAACAATACTCATGAAATTTTGTGTATACATTGGTTAAATGAGAGAATTACTCAATGTGAGGCTCTGTTAGGTAAATAACTGGAGTGCAAACAATAATAGAAAGGAGCAAAGTGTGGGAAAGGAGAATGGCAATCGGTTTTTAAACAAAGGGGGCATTTATTTTTTGAGGAAATTTTGATGGAGATTGGTAGCTTCTTTGCTTGTGTTTGCAAGAAAGTGGTTGTGAAACTCAAGAGGAACAAGTTTTTGTTTCTCATGATTATTTTACTGTTAATAGGCCAAGGAGCGTTCTATCTGTGTGATATTATCTTGAAATGTTATTTCTTTGAGTTTTGTGTTTTATTTGTGAGATTTCCCGGGACGTACTAGTGTCTGTCTGTTTACTTTTGTCAATCCTTCTACATGTGTTGTTCTACTACTGTTTGTACCAATAAGGCAACAATGATCTAGATAAAAGTGTCAAGACAGCCTATTTAGGTGCAAAAGAAATATTTATATCTATCCTTCACCAAAATCCGTCTGTTTTCTATATAATTGGCATGGAAATTTGATGTCAGATGACTTGCTGGATAAGAAGTTAAGACTTGGTAGATAAATGTCGTCTCAGTCATGATATGCTTCTCTTTCCATTCCTTTATTTTTTTCTTTTATTTTTCTCTGACAGTAAAATGTCAAGGTTCAGCAGCATCTATTCTTAACCTGCTTTATTGAACATTAAGGGTGATTTTTTAGGATTGTTTCCTCCTTTGACCTGATATTGTTTCCAATTTTTATTTGTGTTTGTGTGGGGCTATCCTGTACTCATAAACTTGCGAACATTCATATATAAAGAGGGTTGGATGTGTGCATAGTACATTTTTTAAGCTGAAAGGTCTCCGGAAGGGATTAAAGAATAGTTTAGCTGTTCAATGCGCGTAGTAGTGGAATGAAGATTTTCATTAGCACATCTTTGTCTGTTGCAGTATCTTTAGTTCTCTCTGTGGCTTCGTTGTTTGTCTGGTGATCTAATTCATATTCACAATGAGCCTGTATTATGTCTTGGCTTTGTCAAATGCAATGACTCGGAGGTCTTTGTTTTATGCCGTATCTGTGTGTGTGTGTGTGTGTGTTCTTTACATTGGTTGCTAATCTGTGTTCATGGTAGTAATGCATTTACTCATCTTATGGCCTCTCTCTTACTCAATGTACATAAATATATTTGTCACAGAATTTACTATTTGAATGGTAAGTCTTTACTTTATTGACGCCAGGATGCTTCACACCGGAAAACAACACAAGGAATCTCTGCCTGATAGCGACTCCTATGACATAGTGCTTGGGATGCTTTTTTCTGCAAACAAGATTGATTCTGCCCTCAAGTACATAGATCTCACGCTGAAATCTGGATATATGCTGTCAATGAATGTCTTTCAGAGTTGTGTGAACAGTTGTGTTACTAATAGGAGGCTGGATACCTTGGTATCCATCATAGAAAGATGCAAGGTATATAACAAAGTTGTTTTTCTTTGAATACCATGCTGTATAGAATCCCCGTGTAGTTTCGTATCTGACAATGATTGTATGGATTTGCAGACTATGGACAAATTTATATGTCCTCCTTGGTCAACTTGCAATTATATTGCTGATATTGCTACACAGTCAGATAACAGTGAGCTAACATACTTAGCTCTTGAGTTCATGGTAAAATGGATTCTCCAGGGAGAGAAGGGAAGGACTGTGTATTATTCTGTAGATGAAGGGTTGGTTGTCTCTGCGCTTGGAACTGCGGCTAGAACATACAATGCTAAACTCCTGGAGGGTTCCTGGGCTGTTCTCAAACGATCATTACGCAAGAAGAAGGTTCCTAGTCCTGAATGTTACATTGGGAAGATAAATGCCTATGCTAACATTGGCAATCTGCAAAAGGCCTTTAGTACACTTCATGAATTTGAGACCTCCCATGCAAATGCTAACCAAGAAGACGGAGAAGGCTTCTTCTCCCCATTTTATTCTTTGAACCCGCTGGTCATTGCATGCTCCAATAATGGCTTCAAAACATTGGATCAAGTAAGTTATTTTGTCTTGATGGCTTACGCTCTTTGTTTTTTATTATACAGTGAGAATTGAGAGTTAATTTCACGAAGTGTGTACAAATAATTTGAAGGATGCACATGAGCAAAGATTATACGTACCCAAATCCCTTCACCAATTCCCTTCATTACATGTTACATTCCACATGTTTGTAGATAAGGGATGAAGATTGTTTCATTCTAGTTTTCTTAATTACTCTGCTGGAATACTTGGGAGTATGATCTCACGTTTACGCCAGTCTTTATGTCGAAGGTTGGTTTCAGAGGTAAATTAGTAAGATGGCGTAGAAGTTCCTATTTTTGTAAGTGCCCTGTTGATGCCGTGCCTGCCTGAAGCTGCTGGTACATACAAATTATGTCATGGGGATAACATCATCTGGGATTATGCAGACTTTTCTCTAGTACGGTCACAAATGAGTATATGACATTCTAGTATAATGCTATAAAGGTGGCACTGGTCTAGAAACTTTAATCGTAGAGTATGTAGTTGGGAGTGGCAAAATGGGGGCTATCTTAATTTGTATATCGTGGAACAGTTTTGAATTCCAAGTATGCTGTGCTGTGTATACATTTTGGATGTAATTCTCTTATTTCATCAATATGTCTTCATCTAAAAGTGCAAAACCACTGTGATCACCCTTAAAGTACTTCGATCAGAAATAGATAAAATTACAGTATGGAGAAGCATTATTCGCTTGCAAAGATGTAATGCGTTAGTAATGTAACTGATCTTGCTGTTAAATGTAACGCTTTGAAATATGGTATGCAGGTTTATTTTCAGTTGGAGAATTTGAGTAAGGCTGACTCTCCATACAAATCTGTTGCTGCTCTGAACTGTATCATTCTTGGCTGTGCAAACATATGGGATGTTGATCGTGCTTATCAAACCTTTAGTGCAATTGATGGCACTTTTGGACTTACTCCTAATGTTCATTCTTACAATGCCTTGATATCTGCTTTTGGAAAGCTAGGCAAGGTAATCCTGTTCTCTCTTTACTTGTCCAAAAGAAACTGCAAATACACCACTACATAATTCTCGGTTGGTTTCATCGAGTATTTGAGCTGAAACCACCATAACCTTAAGTATTGTATCCTTCCATTTCTTAATTATTAACTGTGTAAATTTGTTTTTTGTTTTTGTTATTAATTCTGCAGAGGGATGAAGCTGTAAAAGTATTTGAGCATTTTGTTGGATTAGGTGTGCAACCAAATATGACTACGTATTCTCTACTTCTTGATGCTCATTTGATTCAGCGAGATCAAAAAGCTGCTCTCTCTCTAGTTGATGATATGGTAATTAAAATGTTTTGCGTAATTACTGTTTTTTCACTATCAATGTATACTATCTAGCTCTGATATGGGATTTGAACTGAGCAGATACAGGCTGGACATCAACCATCAAGGGAAATGCTAAAAAAGATCCGTAGACGATGTATTAGAGAGATGGATTATGAGTCTAATGACAAAATTGAACCCATAGCCAGACAATTTAATATCCGGATGGGAACAGAGGTTCGACGGGACCTACTGTTTAATCTACAGTACAGCACAGATTATGCATAAAAGTAAGCATCAAAGAGTCCGTGTGGCGTGGTTTCATCGTTGCAGTTACATAACTGTTCTAATCAGAGATTGATTGCAAGATATATTGCTTTTCTGATATCTAGATTTGGCTCTTGCTGCTTGTCTTTTCAGGTCTATTTGTGCTGCACTGTGCTGAGGTGTAGGCAGCCAGCTATCCCCGATTTTGTTTCTGTTTACTTTTATCAACCTTCCCCTGTAAATTATGGGATGCCCTGCCTGGTACTTATCGGGGGCCTGAGCAGTATGAATCTTGCGAGATTGCTTCTACAGTTGATACCAATGTACTCATTAATTGTGTTGCATGGACCTGTTTTCTAGGGAAAAAGGCTTTTTGACTTTAGAGGATTAGTTAGTAGCATGAGACATTCTGATTACTGTTAGTCGACTTTTAAGCAATGAATAATCATCTCAGGTGAAGGTCTACAAATCTCCACTCCATTTTTTTATTATTTCTTTTTTATCTCCTTTGTTGCCACCTTGTACTAGACTAGTAATGTGGAGATATTTCATAATTTCCTGAAAGAAAACTGAGAAAAGTCTGTATTGGTAAGTTTGAAGTCTTTATATCATCTGTTGCACCAGAATGCCATAGGCTAATTTGTTTTTGTTTTGAGTTGAATTTCGAGAAACCACAGTATCTTAGCTTTTAGGCTTGAGATCTATGACAGGGCTATAACTTCAGTTATCTCTATGAATCAGAATGATCTATACTCTTGTTGAATCATGAAAAAAAGTGACATGAATGTGGAATTTTCAGAATCATAGGTGAAACTGAACAGATTTCATGAAAAACACAGTGCTGCGCATTGTTAGAAATATACAACGGCTTGTTGAGTTCAAGTTGTGTTTAGTCATGAATCGTCATCCTTGGCGTTTTCCTTTATTCCGGGAAGTTCAAACTTCAATCAGTATGTGTACTTGTCTGATTTCTGATTTCGTTTGTGCATCCTCTAAGATGTATAAGCTTGAGCAGCCTTCTGAAAAGTTAGGCAGATTCATGAGCAGCTTTCCCAAACTAAGCCTAGCAATGCATTTCCAGAAAAGAACCTTACCCGTTTTTGTTCTTCTATGTTTGCTTTAATGACTGAATACATTGCAACGCCTGCAATGGCTATCCCAGTTCCTATTCCAGTTTGTGTGGAGATCCTGTTGCCTGCAGGTTTTGATTTATTGTGATTATAAGCATCATAGAGGATGGAATATGGTTCTCTTGTGATAGCATATGGGAAACTTCGATGCTGGTCTTGCCCCTTGTGCACGGCGCACCCACTAGACAGAGATCGAGTGGGGCTTACATGGCCCCATGTTTTGGTGCCCAGAGTGTTTTTGTCTCGTAGGTGCAGCTGGGTGCAGGACCAGTATCGAAGAAACCCAGCAGATGATAGTTTCGAGAAGTAAACGATCTGTGTTTAAGCATTAGAATTGAAGTATGATAATTACCGAAGACAACAATGGAGAACCCAATCACGAATACGCGCTTCAAGACATTTCCGACAGCGTGTGTAAGAGGAGCAACTCTTTCCAGTGTGTTTGTAGCTACCTGCATAAGTTACATGCGGATCAGACTGAATAGATAAGATACAAGCAAAACTTAAGCTAAGGGCTTCTGGAGATATGTTTGTTTGTCTTGATGATGTTTGTTACCTGATTGTATAAATGATAGAACAATCCAATCAAGAAAAGATCAGAAACGAACTTGTTCATCCCAACTTTAGCAATCGCATCTTTGAATCCATACTGCATTAGCTGGGGACCCTCAATCTACAAAGTCAGGAAATAAGAAGCTGATATCCTTTTTCTGCAGAAAAGTCGAAAATCTGTATCCTACAAGTTGATATGGTACCAGGATTGCTGGAGGGAGGCAGAACGCGAGGGCTATGATTGAAATGTACGCGTATATGTTTGTACTGTCCATCCCTGTCTGTTTATAAAAATTTCATCAGAGATAGAAGAAATCAATATGTTCTTTGTTTCATTGCATTCGCAATCTACGAAGAGCTGAAAGATTTTACCATAGCTTTCTTTGAGTAAATGCTTCTGTAAGTAAAGGAAATGTTGGAAATCATTGCACTGATGAAGCCAGTCCAGTTAAAGGAGAGCTCTGTCAGTGATGCCATTGACACACCTGCAGTAGGATTAAACAACGTTACAGGCATCATTAGGTGAGAAAACCGGAAGCACTACACTCATCGATGAATGCACAGAAACGATACCTGAAGACATGTATGTAAATTGACGAAAGATAAGTGAACTGTTTACGTACCAATGACGACAGGGGCTAATGATAACCAAAGGGGGAACGGAATCGAATGGCCTAAAATGAACTGGGAAGCACCGGCATTGAAGAATGGCTCCAAGGCTGGTTAAAGTAATTCATCAAACAACATGAGCTGATGAGTATGAGAATTGTATAGAAGAGTAGTTGTTAATAAACAAGGAATTTGTGCATAGGTTTTCGGTACCTTTGATGGTATGTGTGAACGACACAGCAACAGCTGCGAATGATACATTGGACATGACATGGCCTAATGCATGACAGACTGCTACTGGCAAGAGGAGCCCGAAAAGTTCCTTATTCATCGGCTGCTCATGTAAGTCACAAATTCAAATTACAAAAGACTGAGAAAATAACTATATTTGATCATCATAAGATTGCTGTTCCTTAGAGAACGATGATTTTATCACTACACTTACAGCACGTTTTGGTAGGCCGACAGACCAACTAATCAGGCAGTAGACAACTCCAACTAGAAGATGAATAGCTGAGACAAAACTGTTTCAAAAGATAGGCAATCAGTCTCTTGCCATAGACACGACTAGACCGAACACTGAAGTAGATTAATCGAGCAAATGTAACACGGAAGACTTACTATGGATAAGGAAAGTAGTTGTAGACCTTCTTGTTGAGTATGTTGAATATGACATTCAGGAAATACCTGTATCAACAAGTCAACAGTTTGTTATGTATTGATTCTTGGTGAAAGTCATAATGCAGCAACTAACATGTTTCATACAGCAGATCATTCACCTTGAGTAACTTGTGAGATACAGATTTAGAAAACACATGGACTTATTTTGGCCTAATTGTCATAAAATGATCAAGAAACCAACAAGAGCAGAGTTGCTCACCATGTAAAGAAAAAGAATCCGGTAACGAGAGCTGGAAATCTGTCTGCAAAGCTCTTACTAGGCTGAGCAAACCTGTCAGTAACATAAAGTTCAGTTTAAATGGTAACAACTTATAATTCCCTACAACAAAACGATGAAACAGATAAGTAACAACCCTTTTGCAATGTCACCATTATCATGAGCCTCGTGTGCATCCGCAGCAGCAGCTTTTGTGACATAAGATTCATCAGAACCACGACGCCTTAAGAAAGTGTCGTTTAGTCCTGCAGGAGTTATCAAGGACTTGGAGGAAGTTTCGACAGGTTTGAAACAGAACGATCTCTTTCCGGATAATGGTGAAAATATTAAACTGTTAGCTCTTGAAACGAGTGAACATCTGCTGTTCTGTTTGTTCAAACACGGAAGCCTCCATTTTCGGAAACCGGAAAGATTAGCCGAAACTGAAGCCATTCTGCGAAAATGGGATGTTTTGAGAATTTGGTATCAACAAACAGGCTTGATGATCAGATAGAGTTAAAAAGAATAACCTTGGAATCAACTGTTTAATAAGTATATGCTTTGATGATTGTGACTTGCAAGAACAATAACGTTCACATCAAAGCTCTTTTTTAGCCGAATTTTGGAGATAACAAAGCAAGAAGTTGTTGAATTATTGCAATTTTAAACAAAACTAAAGTATGGCAAAACAAGAAATTAAGTTGAGAATAGCAAAAGATGATAAAGAGAGCTTGAAAACATCAATTTCAAATGTGTAAGAGTGACATAATAATGGAATAGGATATAACTTCTATCTTTTCTGTATAATTATTTATTTATGAGTTCATCTTAAACAAACAGAAAGGTACTAGTTCTTTGACATTTACTAATAAAATCGTTATCAGCATTTTGTCAATGGCTTTGAAGTTTGATCACTAGGCTTATTGGGACAATACCTTAACATATTTTTCTATGCACCATTGCAAGGCATATGCTTTTATTATACAATTAAAGAATTCTAGTAAAATTTGTTTTAAACTATTGGTGACTTTCAGGATGTAAGCCTATTGTGATTTTAATTTGGTGTCAAAAGATATACTATACACACACAGAGTAAAGTAAAGGCTATGTTCGTTTCACCTTAATTTCAATTTTAATAAATTCAGTTCAGTTCAGATAAGTTAAGTTCATTTCAGTCCAGTTCAGTTCAGATAAGTTCAGTTCAGTTCATGTTTATTAAGTTCAGTTCAGATCAAATTTTTTTTATTATTTTTTTAATAATAAAAGTTATAACAACTAGATTTTATTAACGATTTTTAATAATAAAATTATTATTATTATTATTGTAATTATTATAATAATAATAATTATTATTATTATTATTATTATTATTATTATTAATATTAGGATTCGCGTCATACGATACGATATGCGTGTGATGCATTGAAACTTGACGTGACTATAACTGTTATGTGATGTATTTAGGCTATGTTTCTTTCGCCTGAAAAGCAATATTTATTTGTGAATGACATCTATTTAAAATTTTAAAACATTTGGATTACAAAGGGTTCGAGGAATAGATGTTCGTTCGACAAGAGAAAAAGACTTAGGATCATCGATCTTTCCTTTTTTTTATTATTTAAATTTTAAAATTTTACTTTATAATAATTATAATTTCTTTTATGTTATTTTGAAAATGATGCATGGTTGAGTGGACTTTTGTGGAAAGAAATAAATTAAATAATAATATACGTTTATTTATTTATTATCTCAAAATATTGAATTAAATAATTCAAAACAATAGATCACCAAATTGAGGTCATTGAGTCAATATGTTCAACATAGAAAAAAACAAAAGTACATTACTACTCCTCATAACAAAAGGCCAAAAAAACAAAATAGTAAAAAAAAAAAATAGTACTGATAACAAACTAGAAGCATAGTAGAACCGAGCCATTTAATATTAAAATTATTTTTATTTATTATTATTATTAATATTATTATTGTGTTTTAATTATTATTATTATTATTATTATTATTATTATTATTATTATTATTATTATTATTATTAAGTTCAGTTCAGGTTCATTCAGTTCAGTTCAATTCAGATTTATTAATTTCAGTTCAGTTCAGTTCAGTTAAGGACCTTAAGGTTTATTAAGTTCAGTTCAGTTCAGATAAGTTCAGGGGTTTTCAGTCGAATCAAACAGAGCCTAATTCCTCCTCCCATTAGAAGGTTTCTGATGAAGACTTGGAAAGTCCCGGAGCATCACGAACTAAGAAGTCTTCTCGTACAAGTCGCATGGCTAGGGTTTAGCCCTTTCTTAGTCACTAAGAGTCCAATCTCGTAGAAGATCTACTAATTAATAGAAGATATCTTCTTAAGATTGGTAATTATCTCTTAGAGAATCTTTACTTATCTTTTCCATATCTTTTCATAATTATCTTTTCCTTATTTATTTTCTTTTCCTTTTCACATTATACTTTCTCCACTATATAAGTGGCGCCATAGTTCATTAATAAACATGCTTGGTTATTGATAATTGATATGCCTAGAGACATATTCTCTACCCAAAGACCTGTAAAAGGCACATCCTCCACCATGGAGCAACCTAGGACGCTAGGTGCCGCCCGGACCGGCTTAGTCCGCCCAAGTTCTCATCAAGTGGCATCAGAGCTACAGTTATGGGAAGAAGATCTGTACTACGATTCTGCTGATGAATTTGAAGAACGGATGCTACGCAAGTTGAGGAAGATTGATGAAGAAGTAAGGGAGATGGAGGAGTTGGTGAGAGGGCGGCGGCGGCGGCAGTAGGGCCGAGGCGCGCGCGCAAGATGGAGGAGGGAGAGAGGATTGGCGACCGGAGAAAAGAAGGGAAGAATATTCAAGGTTCAAAAGGACCTCCAAGAAAGAAGAAGAAGAAGAAGAAGAAAACAAGAATGGTCAAGGGTTTGCAAAACCCCATAACTCAAATCAAGAGTTTGACCGACAATGGAGGAAAGATTCCACCATGGATGACGACCGGGGCGTTTACGAGACCCCATGGTTAAGCACGGAGGAAAAGAAGACGGGGTAGGGCGTTGCCCCGCCCCTAAGCGGACGGACAGCAGCGGAAATGATGTTGCTGCTGTCAGAAACAACAGCAGCGGCCGAGCTGCTGCTGTCCGCAACAGCTAGCAGCCGGCCGCTGCTGCTGTACGACAGAGGGGACCAAGGTGAAATAAGATTTTTCCACCAAGGTGACCACCACGACCCACAAGACTTTCCTTCCCTAACTCTAAGAATATTATCCCAAACATTTCCATACTTAGACACAAGAACTTTGACCCACAACGAATTAGAGTTCACTAGTAAACCCCACACCCACTTGCCCAACAAAGCATAGTTGAACATACGAAGATTTTTCACCCCTAACCCACCCAACTCTTTAGGAACACACACACTTTCCCAACTAATCCAAGCAACTTTTTTAGCACCCCCCACCGAACCACCCCAAAGGAAATTCCTTTGCAAAGAAGTAAGGTCATTGATAATTGCGGAAGGAGCCACAAAGAAAGATAGGTAATAAAGAGGTAGGGATCCAAGAACCGATTTTAGAAGGACAATTCGACCTCCGAATGAAAGCACTTTGTTGGACCATTTTCCCAGACGTTTCTCAACTTTATCCACCACTACCTTCCACATTTTTGTGCCATTTTCCTTTTCACCGATAGGCAAACCCAAATACATGAAGGGGAGTCTTTCAACTTTGCAATTCAAAAAAGATGCCCATCTAGCCAACAACTCATCATCAATGCCACAACACAAGAGGCTACTTTTATTAAAATTTATTTTCAGCCTGGAAACTCCTTCAAAACACCTCAACACACTCTTCAAAGTCACAATATTCTCCTCCCAAGCCTCACCGAAGAAGATAGTATCATTCGCGAATTGAAGATGGGAAATGGCAACCTCATTCCTTCCACTAGATAAGCTTTGAATAAACCCAAGGAACAAGTGGAAGCCTTAATTGTGAAGTAATCAATAAAATTAAGCCAATAAAATGGCGGCAGATGGCCGTATAATAAAGGCCTGGGCTCTAGGCGATGGAAATGATGACATTAACATTATTATTATAATTTTATATTTTAATAGTCGTATTAATTGCACGTGCTTATTTCGACTTTACACCTACGACTCAAATATCAAAATTAATATATATTCGAAAACTATAAAATCGTACGGTTCATATTACTATATCCGTACTTCTATAAGGCTTCATTTTGATATAAATTGGTCAAGTTAAACTTATTAACGGACGGCATATATTTAATCCCAATTTAAACCCAACAAAAATATCCGAAACCGCTTGTCATAATTTACTGTATAAGACTTGTACCATCAGATTTTATCCAAAAATAAAATATTATAATTAATTTAATTTCTATTATCGATAATAAATTCTTTCTTAAGAGGGTTAAAAGGTTTGGGCTGTTACAGAAAAACTGCAAAACAACCCCAGAATTTATGTGAAGCTGCGTAAAACAGGTACAATGATTTATAAAATAAACCATTCACTATTTTACTAAGGTACCTTCACAAAAGTTGTTCCAAATAATATATCGAACAATATTATCAAGGAAAATAATACGTAATGGAAAACTTTCCATATTCGCAAACTGGTCCCTGAACTTTCCTAATATGTTTCAACGCAACCCTTTTGATTCACTGAGTGAACCAAACAACTACATAAACACATATGAAACATATGTAAGTTCATAATTATTATTCCCAAGTGAATAACAATTACCTAAGTCACCGAAATTGCAATTACTGAAAAACTACAATTTGGTCCCTGCACTTTAATTGTTCACCGAAATGTTTCCAAGCGCTTCTCACAATTACATACACATATCCTAATGAGTATGTGAACTAATCAAACATAGTTCAAAGTGTTATAAGTAATTTGGTAAAAATTACACTTTTACCCCTATACTTCAATTGGTTCACATAAACATATTTGATGTATCAATCAATTGCATACATGACCCAATTGTCATTATGTGAACTAATCGAACATAGTTCAAATTACCAAAATATAATTATTGTAAATTATAATTTTGCCTCTTGTACTTCAGTTGACTTATAGCATATCCAATACCTCAAGCAATTGCATACATAACTAGAAGTTATTATGTGAGCTATCCAAGTGTAACTCAAAGTAATATTTCTTCATTCACACATAACACATGTCAAGTTCATTTGTGTACGCACATATAAAAGTAAACACATATATGTCGTTGTCGTCTTATGCCATTCGTATCAGTCTGTATAACCGCAAAAGCAGGACGATGGACCTATTCTCAAAAGGCTAGCCACTAAGTCCACCACAAGTCGTTCAGGACCTAGAACAATGTGATCCTCTTAGTACTTAGTAGACATGATTAGTTCCACTATGTAATCACGTCTGACATCCCATCATGTGAATAGTACTAATTCACACGATTCATTTGCATGGTCCATTGATATAATCATTACTCCGTGACGTGGCCAAGTTTGTATAACCACTACAGATCCTTCGCAGATGACTCATAGATTGAATATAGACAAAGGCCGTTAACCTTGTTTCGTCCACCTCTTATCCAAGAATACCACTGAGTTCAAACGGAGAAATCCAGCTTCCACAAAAGAAAACTTGAGCTCAGGACTTAACAACCGTATGTCGAACCAGCTTAACAAGGAAGTCGATCCTACGTCCTCCAATTACGGAGTGAGTGAATCTAGTATGTCACAAACGTTTCCGTCTACACATAATTAGATAGGCTAAGAAAACAGGACTGGAGACACACGGTGATGAACACTCCATGTAGACTTTAAGGTTACCATAACTATGCGCATTAGTTCGTTCATGTGATAACCAGTTACGATCTGTCACTTCACGATCATCAGTGACGATACTAACTTGAACTAACTGAACCAACCAAACTTAGCGGCAATTGGAGTGAGTTGTTCGTTTCTCGTCGTGTCCAGGTCCCATATATATGATTCCCCTACCCATATGAAGTGGTTCCTATTGATCTCGCTCGATCAGTCATCCTGGATAAGCCAACCCCTCTTAGGTGATAGCCATCACCGAGGTATAAAATCCCAACAAAGCAACTTTAGATCCTCATGTCCCAATCCTAAAGACATGATCGTTGCTGACCAATTTTACATACAACTACAATGTAAAGTCTTATCCTATTGTATACAATCAAACATGTATACCAGACTTATGGTTACTAAGATGTATGTCCGGATTTACAGATAATTGTTTAAGTACTTGTAACACTGAAGAATGTAAACAAGGCAAGCAAGGAATTCTTAATTATTTAATTCGTATTAATTCAAATAACCTAAACAGTTTTATTACAACGCACTAAGGCGAACTATTGCTCGACGGTCACAACTCTACCAACATGATTTTCTCCTTGGGACCTTCTTGAACTCATTAAATGCCTTCTTGAACTGCGTGTGGATGTTGAATGCATTCTTGAACTTCTGGAATTCTCCTTGGACTTCTGGAATGCTGTGCTCCTGAGATTGTGAGTTGTGATTTTCTGGTGGAGAATGAACTTCTTATATAGGTGTGGAAAAAGAAAAGGACCAATTATGATTGGTCGATACATATTTGATCTTATATGTATTTGACCCTTGCAATTAATTAAAAATTACATCAACTTTATAACGTGACAAATCATGATTGGTCACTTTGACACTTCTTTTCTTTCTGTGTTATTAAAGTAGTTTTAAAATCTTCACAATTTCTACGTGGCACAATTTGATAAATCACAAATAAAAACATATTAAAATCATTTAATTTGATGATTTTAGTAATTTATTAGACATATTTCGTATGTCTACACGGGCATGTTTGATTTTTAACCATTTACAAAAATTGTGGGAAAACTATATAAGGTTTTAACTTTATGGTCTGTTTGGTACAAATTGGCGATCAACTGTGTACATGTGTATAAGTTGTGGTGTGTTTTGGCCCATTTTAACCCGGATGTGTTTAATTCTTTGTATACCGTTTGGTAGCACCATAACTTATGCACATGTACTTAGTTGACCGCCAATTCGTATGCCTCCCAAAGTACAGTGATGAAGTTTCATACATGGGGGGTCATGTATGAAAATTGGTGTGTTTTGGCCTAATTTTCATACACCGTGAGGTAAGCCTGCGGGCCAAAATGTATAGGAAAAATCGCTACCTCACAAATCTACCAAACAATGAGGTAACATTTTTCTGTGGGCCAGATAGTAGATGTGTAGTATTATTTGACCAAAACACACTCAAATACATCAAACCAAACAAGCCCCTTACCCATCGTCCTACTCCAAAGAAAATGATGAGCTAATTAGGAATCATTTAATCTCAATACAAACATAATTCACCAGACATATCAGAGAGGACACTGTTATAAACGAATGCCCCAAATTACACATAAACCAGCACATCGTTACTCTAACAACAATTAATCAAAACATGAGATATGAGAATGGAATGAAACTTACTGGAATGAACCCTTGTCAAGTTTGTCCCGAAACCTAAATGAAGCGTCGTCGTCATCACCGGAATCCGCCACCGGAATTAGGACGAATTGGACTCTGGTTTCCATAGAGCATAGAAATTGAGAAAAATTGGTACAAAAACCTAAACCACAATTCTTCATCGATGCCCAACCAAAACGAAAATTCAAAAGATAGATATAAAGAGGATTTAATTCCGAATTGGAATTCTGAATTTCAGACGATGTCCTGGCATATAGACGGATAAATCGTGATTTGTCGATGTTTCTTTCTTCTCCATCGGTTTAACAGCAGCAGAGAGATAAAATGACAACAATATATAATTAATTGGTCTTTCCAGGGATAAAAGGGTAACGAAAATATCTTTTCAGGGATAAAAGGGTCACGAAAATATGGTTTTTCTCATGTATGCAGGTGGTTTTTTTTTTTTCATACATGGGAGGGCATGTATGAGTAATCGTACATGAAAAGCCCATTTCTCATGTAAATCCCAGCTGCCCGAAATCTGACCAAAAAACTCATGTAAGTGGCTTTTTTTGAAAACCAAACACAAAACAGGTGTTTTTTGGTGGGTCACCACGCATTTTTCATGTAGTCAACCCTTTTTTTGGAAAACCAAACACTACATAAATGTGTAGTATTATTTGACCAAAACACACTCAAATACATCCAATACCAAACGAGCCATTAACATTCTCATGGTAGTCTAGATGGCATAGGTCCATGATCGTCTATCCAGAACAAATATATCAAATTAGTGATCTTCCTAATAGTTTATATCAAATTGGTGATATATGGAAAATTTACTACAAATTAGTGTCTAAATATGTGAAGACTAAATTAACCATATCTATTTTAAGTAACCTATTTACTATATACTAATATATTACTAATTTTTAGTTTATTTATTAGATTTATACATGCATCCACAATTCAAATTCTACCTAGTAATAGATTAAAATCGTATCAGACTCCTTAAAACTTGTGTATAGATCGACAATTATTCAAATTCACCAAACATCTAACCCAAATTACAAGCATTTTAACAATTGACAAGCATCAACAATTTCTAATTCCAAAACATTTTCTAATTCCAAGCATCATTCAATTTTCAAGCATCATAATAATTGACAAGTATCTACATATTCTAAATCCAAACATCCTTTATTACACCTCGATAAGCACCGACATTTTCCAAACTGTAAAACAAGCATCACCCGTAGCGCCACCGAAATTAAGCCAATAAACACAGTTAAGTGAGAGTGATGATGCGTGATATTTTAATATGTATTTGACCGACTAAGATTTACGTGAGATGGTGTGGTTAGTCTGAAAAATTTATCAATTCTAATTAACTTAATTAATTAATTAATTAGACCTTGAATGCTATGAAACTCCAGATGATGCCGGATCAAATTTATGCTTATATATTTTGATGATGATGAAATATAACCAAGATTGAATGAATATATTATCTTATTTTTAAGAAAAAAATTAACCTTATTAATACTAAAATTAGAAGTATAATAATATTAAAATTAAGAGAGTATCACCCATTGTAAGAAATTATTTAATTTACACTAATTTGATTTGGTTGAAACTATTAAAAGTATCACTAATAATTTGTAATTATTCCATATAAAAAACTTCTTCTTCTTCAGGCAAGTGAACTGAATCACAAAATCCGAAAATTTCAATTAAACATTTAAGTAACCATATTTTTAAAAATAAATAATCCTACAATCTCATTTCATTTACTAATTTATGCGAGTATAGTACAGTTTTTTAATTAATGGATGCAATAACATTTGGTATCATCGTAGGAGTAATTATCTTATTTCTGTGTGCCGTTTGCATAATCTCGATCGAAGGCACCTGCAGGAAAAACAACAGTGCTCACTCTTAAACCTCTGCTCATTTTAAACCCTATCTAATTCGTCCTACTGAAGCTACAACAATGGCGGTTAATTTTACCAATTGGCGCCAGATCTGCTGTTCCGGCGTGTTTGCCGTGTTACTGATGGTGGAATTGGCGGCGGCGCACCAGTGCAGCCATGGGCACCACCATCACCACCACCACGAGCATGATGAGGTGGTTGTCGAAACGAAGCAGTCGCAGAAGCGTTTGCTTCCTGAGGAGATTGCGGAGGAGGAAGATCTGAGGATGATGTCGAGTAGTGAATATGATCATCATCATGACCATGGGACTCTGCATTATGATGGCGTGAAGCTTTCTGGAATTGGTAAATAAGTGCTTTTCATTTTTCAGCTGTGTTATGTTTGATTATACCTGGAAGGTGTTGGATGTTTTGTGTGTTGGTTGAATAGTCATGGTCTTAATAATTTGAAGTAATGTGGTAAATTGTGATTTACTGTATGGATTTTTTCAAGTTAAGATCATTTGGATTCTAAGAACGTTTTGGATTACTCAATAGCTGTATAGATGATTTTGGTAATACTATTATCTCATCTGTATAGACTGATGTTTACATGCTCTGGAAGACAATGTAGCTAGGATTTTTCTCATTGGGCTTTCAGTAGTTGATTTGTAATGAAAAAGTCATATATGTTTTAATTACACCTAATTGTTTGGCAGGAAAATCATGTTCAGAAGATCTTTAGTCAAAAGATCTAGAGCACATATATAATTCATTTGTAAATATCTAATTTAGTCTTCTTATTTTTGTTTGGCAGGGCTCTGGGTCAATGCTATGGGCTGTTCATTATTGGTCAGCTTGGCTTCCTTAATTTGCTTGATCTTGTTGCCTGTATTCTTTAGTAAGTAGCCTCAACAACGCTAGTTACTTCTGGAAAGATGTACTTTAACTCTATATCATAGCTTTAAAGTGTTTTTGAATTTGGATTTTTGCAGTACAAGGAAAGCCCTCAAAGGCCATGGTTGATTCTTTAGCATTATTTGGGGTTAGGTCTCTTTTACCCATACCCATTTTCTCTCCTTTTTATTTACGCATAATATCATTCAAACAAATTTGTCTGCTGCTGTGGTTTTTGGGTGAAGAATGCTTACTTTGTGTTGATTAAATACCATAACACTTTGTTTTGTAGAATGATTATTATTTATTTTTTTATAAGAAATGTGCTGCACTCCAAAGAAGTGGTTCTAATGGGGTTTGAACCCTCAGTTCCTACATCAAACCTGAGATATTTGCTACTTGGGTTCTCCCGAATATTTGAGAAATCAAGACATGATTTGTAAACAAAAAATGGCATAAGCTGATGATCATTGCTATTGGATGCTTTAATGCAATAGCTTACCAGCTACAGCTCACTTTGAGAGTTTGAGGGGCTCATTAATAATTTCTGGCAGCTACCAAAATCACTTCCAACCTACACCTGTTGCTGCTCTCAATATTTGATAAGAATTATTGATACTTGGTCTGCGAAGATAATTGCCCTTGAAATAGTAGACATATATAAAAGAGTTCCAATTTGAAGTCTGTCTGATTTCAATTTTGGTTATGATTAACTTTCAAAGACGTTTGGAGATACATAAATATACTGCTCTTGGTGTTTAAAGATCCTATGAGAAAGAAAACTCATTATTACTATTACACTATAATGTAAAAAAAATTAAAAAGAAGAGTGATAACGTTTTGCAGGATAAAATATATCTGACAGTTGAGTTCTAGAAATACCGACATTCTTTTGTAAGCATATAGAAGTAACATCTCTGCATTTTGGCTATTAAATTGGGTTTATGTGAAATTGTGAGTACAGGGCCTATGATGACTTCATATAGCAGTTTGTATATAAAGATTCTTTGAAGGAACTTCATCTTGAATTTGGCATGTATTTTTTGCAGGCTGGAGCAATGCTAGGGGATGCTTTTCTTCACCAATTGCCACATGCTTTTGGTATGAATATAAAGCTAGATGTATCTTAATCAGGCCTCTGATGTCTATATGTCACCCCTTTCTGAAAATTGTCTGATGTTTGTAAATGAACCTGGATTTGTCAACAACTTCAGTACCTTACCCTGGATAATGTGTTTTAGTTGGAGTTTATTGATGCCAAATGTCTATTATTAATTTTTGATTATATAAAGCTTCACAAACACTAAAACTTCTATCGTAAAGATCCGAAGCTCGATCTAGAATAGTTCGAGATTTTTGCTAATAAGAGCACTCAACTCGTGCTCGAATAGATTAGACCGAGCTTGTTCAAAAAGTTGTCTACTCGTTTGCTTCCCTAATCTGGTAGAACTTCATCAGGGAATAGTTTTACTTGCATGAGTGCATAATCAGCAATAGATTTAGGAGTTTGTTAGAGCTTGGCGAGGTTGTGTTTTGCTTAGTAAAAAATTGGATTATTTATGTACCTTTGAAAGATTGATATATCTGCAGATTTGACCTTCCCCAAATATTTGACCTAGTAATCTCATTGTGGAATGACCATCAAATGGTTATACGATGTGGCCTTGGAGAATGGAGAAAGTACATGTTTGATTTAGTTTGCTAACTGGTTAACCAAAATGCTTTAAGTTGTGCTTTCTCAAGAGAGTCATTTCTGCTTTCGTTTGGTAGGTGTTCTGTGTTTGTTTAGTTGTTATGCATATTTCACCAGCTTTACTGAACTATGACACTAATATCAAGCCTTCCTGTTCCTTGGGGCATTTCTTGTTGTGCAGGTGGTGGGCACTCTCATTCACATGATCACGGGGATGATCATGACCATGTTGGTGCATCTCATTCACATTCCTTAGAAGATCTTTCCGTGGGATTGTCAATATTGGGTCAGTAGAAAGGTCCATATTTTATATGCATCATCTTTTATGGATTAACATGCGTGACTGAATTGTTCAAATCTAAATTTAAGTTGTTTTGGTTTTTTTATTTATTTATTTAAAAATAATTGTTTTCCTCTCTAATGCTCTGTTCCAAACTAATTTTCTGTCTATCTTAACAATGTGCATCAGAAATTAGTATGGCATCTTGTATCATTTTGAGTCCAGCTACATAATGGTCCTGGTTCTTGTATCACTCTAATCGGCATATAGTATATCAAGGAGATCTTTGTTAGACTTTAGAGTGACATTTTTTCTCAAAATTCTTCATTCATTATTAGCAGCGCTAGTTTTTCACTTAAGAGAACAAAGTACTGTATTCTTATGTGGATACAGGATTGACAAAATGAATAAATGAACCTCAGTTGTCGAGACTGTGTCCTATGCTGCACTGAAAAGTAGTGAGATTGTAAAAACCCATCAACACAAGCATCCTCCTCTCTTTCTTTAATGAAATTGAGTTGCTTCCTTCTGCAAGAACTTCATATACAGAATCTATGGTTTCTGTATTTCACTTTCAGAAATCAGAAGTAGCTAAGGAGCTAAGGAGATTGCATTTGGGTTTTCTTTCTTAACCGCTTTAGCTTCCATGCATCCCTAGTATCGTGGCCTGATGTTCACCATCACTGTTGGCACACTAGTTTTAACTCTAACATTGATGTTCCAAGGAAAAGTTGGAACATATGAAACAAATGTATAAGCAATCTGGATACTTGATTGCAGAGTAAGTCAAACTTGAAGGGCAAATGTTGGACTTTATTGTGGTTGCCTTACTAAAGAGATGCTGTTATCAAATATCATAAACAAGAAATGTTTAAAGTGGACTTTTACCTGGACTTGATTCATTTAATGAGAAGAATTGAAATAAAAACTGCTTGCTTTGTAGAAATTGTATATCGTAATACGCACCTCATTATGAAAGATGCCTGAGCTAATACTTATTTTGCAACAGTTGTTTTGAATTTGAAATGATAAAATGCTACTTGTTTGTGTGACAGCTGGAATTGTGCTATTTCTTATCGTTGAGAAAATTGTGAGGTATGTTGAGGAATTCTCTGGAGGTGAAAATGCTTGGGGTCCTGGTCACCACCACCACCATCATCATAAGCACTCGGTCAAATTGAAGGATGACAGTGACATTCACGAAAGTCATGAAGGATCGTCCAACAGTGAGGAACATAGGTTATCAGAAAATGCGTCCAAAAGAAAAGAATCAGACATTTCATCTGCTAATGTTGACTCCAGCGTAAAGGATGGTTTGCGTAAGGTGCAATTTTTTTGTGTATTATGATGTCATGTGGAACTGTCCTGTACTTCTGTAATTTCAGTTTTACCTGGCATTCTCATTTCGCTATCTATTCAATGAGATACACCTGTCAATGTAAAATGAATTTCATGGGTGAAGATGTGCTACGTTGCTACTACTTTATGGCTTGATACTCACGTAGCTCACCTCTTGACTGAAATCTAGCCTTGATCTTTTGGCACTTGCAGAGAAATACAGCCGCTGATGCTGTTGAGGGAAATGATTCGGGTCCTGAAAACGCCCCCAATGGTACCATTGAGTCCACTAACCAAAACGAACTTGTCAAGTCACAGTCAAATTTGGTGTTTGGTTATCTGAACCTCTTCTCAGATGGAGTGGTACGTCTTTCTGAGTTACCTGGATATCCTCTTTTGTAGAGAACACTGAACCTACCAGTCTAAAAGTTGTGATGGTTTTTATCTATGAACTTTATGAGACTTATTTGACTAGGAAACAATGATGTTTCTGCATGCATTCTGTTAACTGGCTCAGCATAATTTCACCGACGGGATGGCTCTTGGGAGTGCTTTCCTTCTATATGGATCAGTTGGTGGATGGTCAAGAACTTTGTTTCTTCTTGCTCATGAGCTTCCTCAAGAGGTTCTGTTCTCCACTTATTCGCAGATATGTTTTTCGGTGCATTTGGTTTGAATATGTAATAGTACTGTAGCTGGTTTATTAGATATCCTACATATGCATTATTTGCTAAATGGTGGGAAATGTCTGTATGATGTTGGTGTAAAAGTGGGAAGTGTCTGTATACAAATTACTTACACCCCTAGGGAAAATGCCATATACTACCCATGTAGAAGCCTCGTCACAGATTCCCCTCCATCTTTTGAACAATAACATCTGGGGTTGAAATTATTACATCTAAGTCCTGAAAGTGCCTCTGACTTGTTTATTAACTTGGTCATTGATTTCTTCCTTTTTTTTTCCTTCCATTTTTCTTGTTTTGTGTGAGAGAGAGGGAGAAAGATGTTCTGTTATTACATGATTTTGGACTAGTTTGTGTTTTTTTGCAATCAAACTTTAGCGTGATGGTGTATGAGGCACCGATATGTGAGGGCGCTTAGCTCATCCGTATTTACACGTCTAGGATACTGATATGTTCATGATGGATGCATATTTAAGCATATCATTGATGTATCCTTATCCTACTTTTTTGGATTTTGACATATACGTGTATCTGTCACCGTATCGGTGCTTCTTAGTTGGTCTTTCTATTATTTTCTTTCATCCAATGGTCTTTTCTCAAGGCTTGTTATAGAATAATATATTTATGCTTATATAAAGGTTTCATATTCTTTACAGTATTTATATGTATTTTGTGCAGATAGGTGATTTTGGAATATTGGTGAGGTCTGGGTTTAGTGTGTCAAAAGCACTCTTCTTTAACTTCCTCTCTGCACTGGTGGCATTAGCAGGAACTGCTCTGGTAGGTAGTCTCATTTAGCTAAAATGATTCGTTCGACTTCAACTTTATGTGCACATACTTTAATTTAAGCAATGCTCCGTCATACAGGCCTTGATGTGGGGAACTGATCCTGGGCAGTCTTCATTGATCGAGGTGGGATTAAATATATTATGGTGCAGTGAATTTTACATTTATTTACTTTTAGGTCAATTGCATATTTATATGGGATTTCTGATCCACCCAGTAGTTAAAAAAAAATAAAAAATCTACAACTCCCTTCAATTTCTTTTTTCAGTCACCCACACCTATTTTACAAAACATACTTCTTAAAATCATAGTGTATCTATGTGTGTCTACATTTTCAGAAGTCTGTGGTCTTTCTACCGTGGCGGTAATTCAGGTGGTAAGGCTAATTAAACATAATGTTGATACTGAATGGTGCAGGGACTCACAGCTGGTGGTTTTATATACATCGCCCTTGGAGTGTTGGCCGAGATGAACAGTGGCACCTCAGCTTTAAAAAGTACAGCAATCCAATTATTCGCGTTGATGACGGGTATGAGTGTTGCCCTTTGTATATCACTTGTAGAATAATTGTACTAATACCATTTTGGTGTTCCTTCCTGCCTAAAAAAATATACTCCTGAGGTTCAAACTTCAAAGCTTTGACATGTTGAGGAAACCAGTGCATGATTTAATGTATCATTTCTACTTTCACTCATATAGTCTGAATGTATGTGTTAACTAAATGGATCTGTATAGAACATTAGTACTTACAAAGAATCTTTACCACCTACAGAATGAAAGCAGAATATAATCAACTCTTTCCTTGAATTTTTAGCTGTTCTAATTTCAAATGCCTTTCTTCCGTCTCTATTCTAAGCTATACGGATCCTGTCCTGATTGGACTTTGATGGCAAATTTATGATCTGCTGCGTTTAATTTGATTTGATGTGGCACATCTTTGTCTATAAGGTTTACCATTCAAGCTTCCTACGTTTCTATTTGCTAGCTAGCTTAGTGTTACTAGTATCTCTATTCTCTATTCGAATCTTTTAGCATGCTTCGGCCAGTCCTACCTAATATGATTGAAGATGTTGATGACTCGGATGAAATATCTAGCTCTTTTTGTATGTTGTTTTATTCTAGTCATTATTAGCGTTATAGCATGTACCGCCATATTTTACACCACTAGCATTTGCTTAATCAATGCACAGAGAATCTGACAACGGAATGCAGTTCAGTTGGTAAGGTTTAGAAAAAAGGAGTGGGAAAAAAAATAAAAGGATCTGGTCTTTGTCAGATGAAACCAAGATGTACTAACACAAACAGGATTAATACCCGGCCTATCCTCCTACCCGGGTGCCCCAAGAACAATGATCTTGTAGCTTCTTAACATTTTAGGAGATCAACATTGTTACAGAGATTCAAAAGGTAAAAGAAGACATCAGGCGATAGGATAGGACAACAGGGACCAAAGGCATACATAGAAGTAATTGTTGGATATGAGTGATGGAATCATCTAGTCTCAGTGTGTAAATTCGAACTCTGGAACTCCTTAATGTCTAGACTGATTCTTTAAGGCCTGAGAGGAGGATAGCTTCTTGCAGAAGGTTACTTAATTTGCTTGGTCTCCACGAACAATGTGAGGCCTCTTGCGTGGTGTTCCGCCAGGAATATCTACAGATTTCCTCCAAAAGCTTCGTGCTGTTCCTGATGGAATATCTACAGACTTTCGCCAAAAGCTTCTTGCTGTCCCTGATGGAATATCTACGGATTTCCTCCCAAAGCTTCGTGCTGTTCCAGCTGAAAGATCCACAGAGTTCCTCCCCATGCTTCTACAAAATCTTTTGTCCTGCTAATAGCAAAAACGTGAGCATTACTACACTCGAGGAAACATATAACTTAAACAGCAAAACACTAAACTCAAAAAGGGGTGTGCAATCATCAATCATGAACTGCAAAGATAAACTTACGATCCCAACCAATGTGCTTGCCGAAGGGCAGTCCACCGGCCGGTCTTCCTCTGGTGGCTCCACCGGGTGGTCGACTGGCCAAAACTCAATGTAGCTTTCTGGGGTGTTCATGTTGGTGATGTTCATCTTGTCCCCCAGCCAGGTTTTCTTGCCTTCTCTGTCAACCTAGTAACACATTTCAAGCTTCAGAAAAAGTTTTGATCGAGTATGTATGTACAGAAAAGAAAAGTAGTAGTGGGAAGAGAGAACTTACAAATTCATACTTTCTTGGGAAATCCATATGGAGTAGTGATTAACAGAAGGGCTACCCGTAGCCAATATATATGTACTACTATGTAGAGAGATTAGTTGTGTAAAGGGAAAGAGTGAGAGTGCACTAGTGAAAGACAAAGATATAGTAGGCATGATCTGATATGATATGATTGTGATATGAAGATGAAGTGAAGAAAGAAAGAAGATTCCCACAAATTTGCTCCTAACTTTGTTTTTAACCTTTCATTAACTTTAGTCCTTTATATGGGTCCCTTTGGTTTTTACTTTGATTTACTTTAGGAGGAGATCCACCGATTTCTTTGAAAATACACGCCAATATTTCATTTTTGCGTTTCTTTTCTCGGAAATTGTTGTCTTTGAGGCAAAGAGAGAAAAAGAAAGAGAACAATATGAGATGACAAAAAGAATGCCAACTTGTAAAGTAGCATCAGTACATAGCCGAATGGGGCTTTTGGAAGCCAGATCTTTTCTTACTGTAAAAAACTAAATATTATATGATGCTTTGTTTAAAACGTCACTCATTTTACAAATTGTAAAAATACAAGAGCGACACTTAAAATTAGAGGGAGTACGAGTAGTTCGAAAAAACTTCTTCTCACATTTTCTTTATTAAAAAACTATCTTTGAAAGGTTCGAAATGTTTAATTAGTTTGGTCGCCACATATATTGATGCTCAACATTGTGCATTAAACCTCCCAAACTTTCAGTAATGTATGTGTGATTCGTATTCCCAGCTTCATTTCTGAGGGTGAGGGCTTAACAGAGTCTGTAAACAGATTGACAAAATGAAATAGTACTATGTTAAGCAATAAGCCTTTAACAGTGTTTGGTAAAGCACCAAACAAAGGTAATTCACTGATATAGTATATCTTCAGCGAACATGCAGCAAGCTAAGGAGAGTGAAATCTGATGAACGAATGGCCTTCAAGTACTGGACTGAAAGAATCTGCAAATTGCTACTAGTACTATGTTATTACCATTAGCTTGGAATCTTAACCTACATAATTAATGTACGGTTCTAGCTAGCTAGTTAGTCTCTAGGACGTACATTTCCAAAGGCCCATGATACTTTATAATGTTTTCTTTCGCACTGATCATTGTAGCAAAGAATGTGAAGAATCTGTATATACAGTATACAGTACTACATTGGTTGAGTCTAACTGAATTGATCATCTAGAAATTGGAAGTTAATGTTGCAGCCAACATAAATGGATGTGCGGGCACTTTTGCAGTCATATCAAGGCACATCATGATGATGAGCTTTCCTCCAATAAGAAACTGTTCTTGCAGAACTAATATAACTGAAATAAATTTCTACAAGTTCGAGTTTCTTTTAGATGAGATGGAATTATATCAGCACCAACTTATTTAGGGACGGACCCAAGATTTGAAGTTTGGGCCTTGGGGGGAGGGCGATTCTGAAAAATCAATATTACCCATTTAAAAAAATTCTTTTTAAAATGTTAAGGGAGCAGACGCCCCACGATGTCCACCCCGGTTCCTCCCCTGAGCTTATGGTTATGTGTTTGTAGACTAAAGGGTGCCTACTTTGGGGTTGTTGTTATGAACAGATCATACATGAATTTAGTTTGTAATCTATGCTCATTTGGAAATTAACTGATGGTGCGTATTGATGAATTACACAAACCCTGTGATCGATTTTTCATCTATCATGAACCAAAAAATTTAAAGCACATGAATATAATGTCTCCTTGGTTCACTAATTTATGCATGTATTTAGGTAAAAGAAAAAAGGAGAAAAAAAGAGTCAATTCACTAAACATTAATATCCACAGCTCCTGATCTGTAGTCTATGTAATTTTCACTCACACCAAAGCACCAGTGCTTGCTTCCAATTTCTCACTTGTGCTTTGATGCTTAGTTTTTTGTTTTCCCAAAAAAGAAAGAAAAAAAAAGCATCTAATTAATTGTTCAAAGAAAAAATAACAAAAAAAGGTCACATCACAGAATCATAAGTAACAAGAAGTCTTTGTTTGTAGTTTGCTCATCTCCTCTGGATGCTAACACCATGCATCTTCATCAACATAATTTGCACTCGTCCTGCATTTGTAATCACAATTTGGCAATGTTATATAAAACCTCATCATAATCAAGAATATGAAGATATTTCATATCCATAATGTACCTCTAGTTTAATGATGATTCTTTCCAACTATTCACCCTCCAAATTCTTGATACTAAGACAACCCATCACTTGTAATTATTTGGCCCTCCAAACGCTTGGCTCTGTGATGAATTGCTAGTGTTCCCACCCTGAGAATCCAACGAAGCTGCCACATCCATCTGCCCCACCCCGAGGAAGTCCCTTGTCAATCTTCCGTCTTGCTCCAAGCTACCAAAGCCAGAAGGTGCCCCACTGTCAAACACGGGAAGCTTACTACTTCCGTTTGCATTAAATCCCGACCTCTCGCTGTATTGATCATCATCTAGCCCTTGGACATTTGTGCCATACACTCCACCAAACATTGACGTGGGGCCGCCACCACCACCAGCAATGGATGTCATCAAGTCATGCAGATGCCCCCCTCGGTTATCCCCAAAGACCGATGCCCCTCCAAAGCTATCGGCATTGAGAGTCTGTTGGTAGGCTTCAGGCTGTTTTCCAAAGCATTTCATTAGTGAATTTGAAGCACCAGCATTGTTTGAAGTGGTTGAGCCTAATTGTGCAGCCTTTTGAAGCAAGGCGGTCGCTGACATTTGTGCCACGTTCTGGTTATGATTAGTAGCCTGCGGTGATGTGCTGTAGAGCGACGACATTGATGTACTCATAATATTGCCTGAGAAGATCACGTCGTCATATGCAATTTATGAATGTCATATGATCCCATTAGTAATTACAATTAGACATTGTAATTTTTGCGAAAAGAATGTAAACATTGTAATATTTGCAAAAAACATGCATGGAAACTTGAATCTCTTATGTACCTGATGTGAAGAGGTTGGAGTCTTGGCCACCACCAGAATGGTGACCGCCATTCATTGCACCTGTATTGCTGCTGTTGTTGGGGAAGAAGCTGAGATTGAAGAGGCTTGGGGGTGCGGTTGAAGAGCTACCATTGGCATTCACCTGGAGTTGAGGGAGTTGCATTAGCCCATGAAGTGATGATGACTTGTTAGTTTGCATCAATCCAAGTGGAGGTTGGTTCCCTTCATGGTTTGGTGCATGTGACTGCATGAACATGGACTGTGAAGGCTGCATATTGCGGCTAGATGACTGGCTCGGATGGAACGTTGGGCTCATCAGATTGTCGAGTTGTGGGCCAGGTCGGCTACTGTTGCCAAGACGGAGCATGTCATGATGGGCGCTGGACATAGGCTGGTGGTTCATTTGATGATGGTGGTGATGGTCTTGTGGTGTGGGCATTTGGGAAAGGCCTAATAGATGACTCCCAATGCTGTTCAGTGAAGGTGGGTTCCTTGCACTCTCTTGGGCCAGCGCGTCGCAGAAGGCCCGGTGCGTGATGAAACTGTCACGCCTGCGAAAAAATAAAATGCGAACTTTTAACTCTCAGCGTATGCATACATATTCGTATTAGTAACCGATGTTCAATTGCAAGCATGTAACCGCAGAATCATACAGTTAGTACTCCGTAAAAAAATGCAAAAAAAGTACCAAGGTCTCACTCGAGGTGCAAAAACAGAATCATCAATAAATGTTCGGCACAGTTGCGAATTGCTAAGTGCTAACTATAGTTTTACGGTAAATTGTAGACCTTGTGGCTGCTCATAATTGAACACGCTTGACAAACGACGGTCAAATTCAACGTTATAAATGTAAAATCGTATTAGGGCACCAAGCTAGATGCTTGTGAGTTTTTAATTATTATCATTATTTTTTTTTAATCTAAACCAGGCCTATCCAGTACATTTGGACCCCAGTATTCAAGAAATATCTGTATACAATAATCATGCTGAATGAAGGATATATAGTGTTCAGTAAATATTTCAACAGGTACCATTTTAGTTTATTTACTCGTATTTACTATGATTTCAACATAGATAAATAGTAAAAGTAGAAGAAGTCATACATGTGAAACTTAGGAATAAAGAATCTAGTTGGTAGGATAGATTTATAGACACAATATCACAGAATGCACAAAAGTTGAAGAGAAAAAAGACAAGAGGAATGTGATAGAGATGTTAGGTGTGAGAAGAATTTCTATAATTCTAGCAAACAATACTTTTTTCGATCAACTACCCCATAAATAACAATTTCACAAAACTCACCAATTCATCATTGATTTATTAACTAGGAAATTTTTTCACCAAAATAACAAAATTCAATCAATGCCAAATTCTATAGCCATTGTGCAACTTATATCTGGATGGAGTGCGAATGACACGATTGGTTTTTAATTGAGCTGGTTTTTGACCAATTAAAACTCGTCCTTGTTGAGCATTCTTGCACTCTTGTTGACCGTCATTATCCCATTTCGATTATTAATAAATTTTTAGCCCCTTAAAAGAAAAAGTAGTTTTGCACCTAAAACATGTAGTAGGAGAAGACAAACCCAATCACCTAGCTAGAACTATTTTTTCTTTTCTTTTTTTAAATCCACGCAGAGAAAAGGGTTTATTAAAGTGATCAGAAAACAAAGTTTTTTAGCTGAAATGTTTTCTTGTAGAGGAGACCGCCCTGTAATTCTCCAAACTAAGGACTTCTCAACCCAAAAAAAGGTGGTCCGAAACGCTATACTAAATAGTAATACTAAGGAAAAAAAACTCTTTGACCTATGCAAATGAGCTCCCAAACATCCTGAACCTTAGATAGAACTATTAATTCTATGTTAATCATGTAAACTTAAATAGTCGATCTTGAGATTTAAAAAGCTAAGCTCGACTCCAATAACATCACTAATGTCACTAATGTCACATGGTTATAGAGTTATAGTAAACACAAGAGGTATCGATTTTCATAAAAGGCCAGAGAAGCTATATATATTTGGTGTTGATTCGATGTAGAGAAAGATATGGATGGTGAAATGATGTTTGAATTGAAATGAGGCTAGCTAGGTGCATTATTTAGCATGAGAATGGAAGAAAGTGCAGAGAGTGTAAGCCATACAAAAGAAGAGATATAATAGTGATAGTAGAAAAGATAGATTTATATATGCAAATATGAAATGTAAATTGACATGGCAATATATAGATGAAAGAAATAGAAGCTGGTGCACGTGAAGAGCTAGGTGAAACAATAAAAGTGGTAAAAGGAAAATGGAACAAAATGTGGAAATAGAATGGAGGGTACAAACAAAAGGACGGATGTCCCGATGATAATAAAATTATATGAGCGAGAACAAAGAAGAAAACAACACACAGCAAAAAATCAAAACCAAATTATATATTTTTTGCTCTCTCTATAATATATATTCTCGTCTTTCATTCATTTTCATGGCGTTTTGTAGCTGCAGATATTTCACGTGTTGACAGGCTAAATTCCAACTAACAAAACGAAGATATATATGAGAGCATATTTTTTCAAATTTCAAAGCATCACTATAAATTCCTTTTTTTCTTTTCTTTTCTTTTCTTTACATGTCGTGTAATATATATTATTAACATGTTTGTTTGTGACCAAACTAATTTAATTATTTATAATTGAGGTGATTCTTGATTAGATAGGTTTCAGATCGAACTGAAGAGCACTAGTAACTAAAAACTGAGTTAGTTTCTATTTGGCCTTTACTATTCACAAACTTACAAAACATAAATAAACTTACATGCCGGGGTAACAACAAAATCTAGCTACATGCTTACTTTGGTCATTTTGTACGTCTGTTTTTTTGGGTCATGACAACAATCAGTTTTAACCGCATACATATCTCATATATATATCTATGTATTTCTTTATATATATATATATATATATATATATATATATATATATATATATATATATATATATATATATATATATATATAAATTACAATTACATTAGTCCTAAAAATAGGCCACAACTCCATGTCATGAAAAATAGGATAATTCTAATTTATTTAGTTTTAAATATGCCAGAAATATAATAGTTTTTCAGTGAAATTCTAACTTAAGTATTTTTCAAAAATTTAGGAAGATGATTTTTTTTCATTCAAAATTACTCCTGATTACTAAAAGGATATAAAAAGTACACTTAATTATATTTCATTAAGTAAATAGTGTTTTAATTAAGTATATGCGCGGAGTAAAATTGAAGAAGCCAAAATGTACAAACATACATTAATTTCTTTACAAAAGTTTTGAAAGCTAAAGAATGTCATTTTATATGACAATATGATGGAGTTTCATTTTAACTGCATTTCCTGAATTAATTATCAAGTTAACCATTCTAAATTCTTTCAAGAAAAGTATTATTTTTAGAAAGAAAAGTTGTTTCTAGGGTTATTCAAGGAGCATTGTAGAATGTTCAGTAGCTCGGTTAATTAAAATTTGATGTCACCCATGTACCACATAGCTAGTCGGTATGGCACGGGCGTTACATAACTTACTTTCTCCCATTGTGTTTTGAAATTTATTTTTGTCCTTTTACTAGTTACCAACTTTTTAATTTACACCTATTTGCCACTAAATTTTGTACACGAGTGAGCGTCAAATTGAAATTCCCGAAACATATAACCGCCGTAGAAAAAAGATGGTATCATGACAGCTTTTTCACCCTCATATCACACTGAATGAAAGAGAGAAAGAAAAGAATCTAAGCCCTAAAAACCAAAAACACCCCATCCAAATTTATTACTACCTTTCTTCACCTAACCTGCACCTTACATTCCCTCACATCAGACACATTCATTCCATTTCTCAACACCACCATAAAAACCATGCATAAAAATTCGAATTTAACTTAATTAATTAATTATTATTTTTTACCTGGAGAACACGGTGCCGCAGTCGCACCTGTAGTCTCGGGTACCACAGGTCTTGCTATGGGCTTTCCAGTCGGACTGGACGGCGTACTTCTTGGAACATTTGTCACACTTGTACTTTTTCTCTCCATGTTTCCTTGAGTAGTGTTTTTTGATCCCGGTGAGGTCACCTAGGGCTCGTGAGGGCTCGTGGTGCACGCACGAGGGTTCGGGGCAGAGGTATACCTTGCGCCTCACTTCCTTGTTGGTCTTTTGTTTGAGCTTCCAGGGTAAATTGTGTCCTCTTCTGTGAAGCTGGAGGTTTTGTTCTCTCTGGAACCCTTTGTTGCATACTTCGCAAACAAATCGGTTTGTCGCCATTAATGTCTTTGGAGATAACGCTATAACCTCGGCATCTGGATCTGAAAGAAAAAAAAATTCAAAAAAAAGGAAGAAGAGAAGAAGAAGAAGAAGAATCTTTAAATTTCCATTATTATTAGATGACGAATACGTGGTGACAAAATATACAACTTGGTGTTGCGGAGACACTGGGACATCTAATAAAATTGGAACGATACAGAGATGAGATTAACTTTTGAAAGGATGACAAACACAAATCGAGTAAAATTTGGTTTAGAGTGACCAGAAGTTCCATTTCATAAAATCTCTAAGCAAATTGTGGTTAGGGTTTTGTTTGGCTATGCAAGAAAAAGCTTTAATAAAGTACTATTAAACAATTCAGGAATCGATGAGAATTCACATCATCTATATCATGCAGAGAACTAATATATATTGATTAGAAGTAATTAAACAAAAAGTAAAACATGAAAGGATGATGAAACTTGCTCGGATTTCCAGGTTGGTTTCTTCTTTTCTTGGAGGGTTGAGATTGAGCAGAAGCTGAGGCTGAAACTGAAGATGGCCCTGATGAAGAAAGCTGCTGCTGCTGTTGTTGTTGCTGCTGCTGCTGATGAATAATCTGATTTCCATTGATTTCGTCGTCCCGCATCGCAGCGAAATTGAAAGCTGGTGAAGAAGCTGCCATGGCCTTGTTGTGTTGCTTCAATCTTGATATAAACTTTTAACACTTCAAGAACCAGAATCTACAGCAAGAAGCACACCATAGATGTGATGAAGAAATTAGAAACTCAGCTTAATTTCCTCATACAATTAAACACTTTTTTCTTTGTCACATAGATTAATTCAAGTAACAGCTGAAGAAAGTGATGCTGGTTACATAATCGGTGCAGCAAAATTTAGAGAGAGAAAGAGAGAGGAGAGAGAGAGGAGAAAGGAGTGAGTATGAATCAGCAAAGGTCAGATAGAAAGCTATACTAGCTTTTTTTGTTAAAAATAGGAAAAAAAAAAAATCATTTTCTCTTTTTTTTAATGCTACATACTACTGTATTGTTAAGTGTACATCAGTACATGTAAGTATATACCTGGCTTTCAGGGAAAAGAGGAAAATTTCGAAAAAGATGCTACTACTCCTACTTGGTTTACTTTGTACAGCTCAAGCACTAATACTCTGTAGTACATTACTCATTTCCTACTCATACGCTCCGTTTCAATAAATTCTTTACTTTTAATAAGTGCGTAGTATTACTGTGTTAGTGCGTAACAGGTAGGATCTAACATAGAAAATGTGAGTGATTAATGAAGTGGGCGAAAAGAGAAATTTTTGAAACAAATACTTAGGTATGGATACCATTTTATTTCAGTAGACTAGATTTGGAACAATTTTTTTCACAAAAAATATGTTAGATATTTTCTTGTATGCATTATTATTATGACATCATGATTGCCTGTGTGTCAAATTTGTGTCAACAAGTGTCTGTCGCATGTGTCGCCTTGTGACACACTTCTGTAATTAAACTAGCTAGTTAGAATAGTTTGGCGTTTGAATGAGGATGAAATACACAATACATAAAACAAGAAGACTTGTTGATGCAGAAAGTCTTAGTTACACTTACACTAGTTAATTAACTAGCAACAACAAAAACTGAGGCAAGAATAATGGAATCTGGAGCAAGAAAAAGCCATTTTCAAAGGAAGAAAAAGGATGAGAAATTCATAACAATATCGATATGACCTACGTACACTGTAATTTTCAAAAAACATCTTCTAAGTATAAGCAACAAACAAGTATTTTCATTTTTCATTCTCTTTTTTTTTTTTTTTTTGGAATTAAATTAGTACCACACGTGCCTGTATTTCCGAATATTTCAAATACTACAACTAGTAAAGTGTGTACACGCGTTAGCCACATGCATAATTGATTTAATACAAAATTAAGTGTCATCGAATGAAATTTGAATGCGAGTCAGTGAGAAATCTTCTAAATGTTAGTATTTTGTATAGCCTTTTTTGCTTAATTTATGCAAATGAGACATACATGTACTCTGGTACACAAAATTATATTTAAAAATAAAAAGGTTTGATTGAATATGAGATGAGAGTATGGAGACTTGAAGATCGATCTGGACATGATCAGTTAATAATGTTTAGTGATTTTGGTTAATTCTATGTTGTTGCTTAGGTCCATGGATTAGTGTTTTTTGTGTGTGGTGAGGGTGGGGAATAAGGGAATTCGATCCCCGCTCAAACAAGTATTTTAGGCATTTAGGCTTAATTTCACCGAATTTGGGCGTGACAAATCCCTTGTTTTTCTTTTCACGTCCAATTAAGTCTCCTCCACGTAAACTAATGAGATTAGTTCACATAAATCAATACACGTGTGTATGTGTGTGTAAATTGATACATGATCTGTGGGACCAAATTTTGCGGACAGAGCACTTAGTGTGGGCGGAACACTCGCCTCCAACGTACACACATCACACTAATTCTCCTAAGACCGTGTATCAGTTTACACACTAATTCCAAAGAAATCCCTTGTTCTTTTCTCCTCTAATTGATTCTCCTCCACGTAAATTAACAATCATGTGAGTTCACATAAGTTAATACACGTGTGTGCGTGTGTGTGTGAATTGATACACGGTCTATGTTGGGGAGAGGGGGAGTTTTCCCGCCCAAACTAATAAGTGCTTTGTCCACAAATGTGCATCAAAATGTACTGCCCTTATAAATTCAAGTTTAGAGATAGCTAAATGTCACCCTAAATAAAACCTTCGAGCATGTCTTGTTGGATAATCAAGACACCCCACACCCTGATCTTGCACAAAGAGGAAAAATGCTTTCTCACTTAGCCATTGACATATTAAATGACTACTTTTCGCACCTCACCATAAGTTCAACTTTTAGTAGATTTGGACTGGTATCATGATCTTTGGCTCACGCGGCCAAACCTGCATTTGGACCTTCGTTGCGTCAACAAACTTTGTAAGCATTAAATAGGGACATTTTTATGGTTTCTTTGGATGAAACATGGTTCGAATCTTCGATGCTTTAACAAACTTTCCAAACATTAAATAAGGACATATTTTACGGGTTTGTTTGGTTGAAACATTGTACATTAGCGATGAATGGAGTAGTAACCGACAAAGAGTTAATGCTTTAGGGTTAATTTCATCAAATTTGGGCACGACAACTCCATTGTTTTCTTCTTCTCGATGTAAGCTAATGAGATGAGTTCACATAAGCATACGTGTGTGGGTGCGCGTGTACACATAAACTAATATGTGGTCCTATAGGACCAAAATTTCAAATAAATAAATAAGTATTGTATGAGGACCAAAAATGCAATTTTTGTATTTTGATTCCTCTGTAAAGATAGGATGTAAAATTTGCAACTATTAAGAAGTTCTTGTCTAAAATTTTAATATGGAGTATATTTTAAAGTTTTTTAAAAACCTTGGGAACCCACAACCACTCTAGGTAACATTAGAGTTCAAATAGTAAGCTGAGAACCTAGTAACCGCACAAAGTGATATATTCAAACTCATTGGCATGGATATACACAAATTTGGTCCCACTGGAATTTAAGCTTGTGATTGTATATTAGCTCTCTCTTTTAACTAATTGGACGGACCACATACCCTTGCGGATTTGAACTTTTGACTGATAATATTGAATGGTAACAAAAACATATATAAAATCGATAATATTCAAACATCAACTGCTAATTTTGCATCTAATGCCTAATTGTTATCGAACGAGAACAAGACAGAAGAAAGAAGTTCGGGATCGAAGTAGAAGGGAGAACTGCCCGATCGCTTGGTTGCTCCTCTTTTCCCAAGCGGGATAAAGTTCATCGAAATTTCAATGTTTTATAGTTGGTCCTTATATAAATATGTTGTTTTTTTTTGCTTTCAAATTTCCATTTTTTTTTTCCGTTGGAGCTCAATTTAAAATGAATTTTAATGTTTTTACATTTTAAAACACTAACATGAATGCGTTCAACGGGTCTATTCCGCATTAATTTAGAATACTAACTTTATTCGACGGGTGTATCTTGTAATAATTTATAAAACTATCTACATTCGACGGGTCGATCTATTCCGCGATAATTCTGAAAACGAATTGCATTTGACAGGTCTATTTTGCAATAATTTAGAATATTAACGGTGTTCGACAAACCTATTTGATCTGCAATAAGTTAGAAGACTAATTATGTTCGACGGGCGCTTATTGTGGAGTGATTTAGAACACTAAATGTGTTTGACGAGTCTATTTTGCAATTTTTTAGAATACTAACTTTGCCTGATATGTGTATTTTGCAACAAATTAGAAGACTTAATGTGTTCGACGGGTCTATTATGTACTTCCTCCGGAAACTTAATAGTTTTACACTTTGTTTTTTGTTGACTTTTTTATGTCCGGTTTGACCTCAAATTAATCATAATTGATTACGAAAAAATTAATTTTAAAAGTTATATTATACAAATATAAAATATAAGTAGTATACTTTCATAATATAATTTTTAAAATTATTTTTCGCAACGAGTTATTATTAATTTGAGGTCAAAGAGGACATCGAAAAGTCAACAAAAATAAAGTGTAAAACTATAAAGTTTCCGGAGGAAATAATAATTTGAACAATAGCTGCTTTCGACGTGTATATACCGCAGTAATTTCGACTAGCGTATTTCATAGTGTTTTAGAACACTAAAAGTGTTCGACGGGTCTATTATGCAGTAATTTAAGAATACTAACTTTGTTCGAAGGGTGTATTTCACAATAATTTAGAGACTTATTGCGTTCGACGGGGTCTATTATGTGATAATTTAAAACACTGATTGTATCTGATGGGTCTCCACAATAATATAAAATACTAATTGTGTTAAACATGTGTATTCCGTAATAATTCAAAAGACTAGCTAAACTGCGTTCGATAGTTCTATTATGCGATAATTTAAAATATTAATTATGTTCAACCAGTCTATATATTCTGCAATAATTTAGTTCAATAATCAATATAAAAATAAAAGAAAATGTCATTAATTTGAAATTTTAATTGATTTTTATTTAATCATTTGTGAATATACTATTAGACGTCGAATTTCAAAGGGCTATATACTATATAATATGTTGCTCAACTATGAATTTGGTGGGATAAGTTCAACCATGTATATTTTGAGCGGGACTCTTTATTGATCTGGACATGTAGCGTTGTTATTATTATTAATTTTATGTTATTTGCAAGATAATGTGATATTTAAATTTATCATTTGAGAATTACTATTTCATGTCGAAACTCGACCTGGTTATTTACTAGTTTCTTTCGTATAAACCCGTACGCACACATCTCAAAATCTAAGTAAGCAACTTCATTAACCATCATTCCATAACGAACAAGCATGTACCGAATCTTTGATTAAGAGGGTCTCAAACAAATTGTATCTCATCCATCCCTAACCCATAAAATATTAAAATACTCACCACAAAAAGTGCATGGACCAGTTCTTATGAATTATGAACTATTAAGTCTTGTTGTAGCTCCTCCTCTCTCTTGCAGGTTGAGTTGAGCCGACGACGAGACGACCCCATAATGTGTCTCCTGTCCATATGCGGCGAAGTGGCCCCACAGGGTCATCTCATCTTCTTCCTTTGGGATCTTCTTCAACACCCCAAGACAAATTTTCATTTCATCACCTTTCTCTTTACCAGAATTTTTATATTATTATTTTTATACATCATCTGCACCTTTCCTTCTTTCCTTTCCTTCTTCCTTAATTTCTTTCGGCCTCTCTGGTCAATATTTCCTCAGACTTTTTTTATTTCCAAATATAATCAATTAATCATTCGATATTTGTAATTCGCAGTGTGTTTGTCCGTTTATACCTAGATCGCTCGATAGCTCTGTTTTTTGCCTAACCGATTTTCCTTTCATTTATTGTGATGAATTGACACGTAAGGTACCCGTAATATGTTCAGGCGGTTAGAAACTATTTGACCATCATAAATTCGATGGTAGCTAGCGGTCATAGTTGTGCACCTACATGGCATAATTCAATGGTCCTAAGATTATATTTATAGATAGTATACATAAAATTAGAAAGTGAAGGGAGGTCGAGTGGTAGGGGTTGGTGATTTGAACTGTGACGAAGTCATGAGGTAGTATAGACATTAGTGTGCACTGTGCAGTTAGATTTGTCATTTAAAAAGACAACTCGATTAATTTATCAAGATGGTATTTATATATATTGTAATTGTGACTATTTTAGTAGTTGGGTTAGGTGTTGTATAACTCAACACCTATATTTGAAAACATACCACATTTAACTTTTTTTTTTTATAGTTTTACCTTTTTTTTAGAACACTCTTTCTTTATAGAATACTTATAGTATTTCCCTAAATATTGCTCCTAAGTAGTCCCTTATAATTATTTAGGATATCAACTCCATAGATGATAATTACAAATCTCCTACGAAGTATTATTTATGTTTAGTGATGAAAAAGGACACATGAAGAATTTTAGTGATAATGCTACATGGATAGGGAAGAAATAGGGAAAATCAAATGAGTACTCATTTATGAAGTTTTTTAGGAAGTTCCAAATTTAGGATTACATTTTTGTGGGCCCCAATGAATTTAGGAGTCCTAAGATTGTTAATTTTTAACACAATTTTCTCAATTTCATCCTAAATATAGGATTGAGAAGGTTTTAGAACTCATATAAGTAGTGCTCGATCTTAAACCTATAAAATTAGGAAGAAATCCGTACGGTGAGTAATTTAAAGAAGGAAAAGGCTTTTTAATAAAGAAGTCAAATTAAAGAAACGCTTTCAAGAATTGAAAATTTCTTATGTTGTTCTCATCAGTACAAGTCATGTCCCGGTGGTATTCGATTTTTGTGTGACCACTATCTAATCCCCAAGGTTTCGACAAAAGAGAACAGATCGAGCAAAGGAATTGATTACTTTGAGAATTACTACCTCCGTCCAAGTCAAAGCTTCTCATTTTATTTTGTTAATTTTTTTTCAGTCACAAAGTACTCATAAATCATATAGGAGAAAAAAATGAAAAAAATTATATTAAAATAGTAAAAATGTCAAACTATTTTATTATAATTTTTCTAAATTTTTTAATCGATATGATTTAGAAGGAATTTACGACCCAAAAATGGTCAACAAAACAAAATGGAAAACATTTGACCGGACGGAGGGAGTAGTTCTTTATTGTTTTAGTTGTTTTGTTCATATCTTTCACAATTTCACAAGTGTATAATCTTAGCTTAAGCAGCATTCTGAGTGATAGATTTGATGGAATGTATCTCCATATCATAAGCGAGTGACGTGTGAAATATATCTAAGAGAGAAATTGGGAGTTCAAGCAATTTTACGAAAGATTTATATCTTAGAGATTTTCGCCTTTCCTAGCATCGAGCAGTTGAAAAGTCATCTGAATATTTGCAAACAGCTTCTTATTTACATACTGTTGTGCAATTACTATATATTATATGTGTTTGTTATTACTTGCATGTTACAGCTGAATCCGTGTAGTTGACCTAGGAGTATTCTTTTACATATATTTATTTTTCAATAAAATTGTAATAATTGCACATAAACAAAATGTAGAAATGATAATATACGGTAACACCAAAGAATTTATTGTACTCACTAAACTATTAATGTGAAAACTAAAAACTAGTAGGAGTAGTGACTTGAGCTGGGAATGAGGGGGTATATAAATTGAATGAAGGCAAAGGCAAGAAGTAATTATGTTAGAATTTTTTTATGCTCTGTGTATATTAATTCGTACTCAATAAAATTCTTTTTGCCGTTTGAAAAACAAAAAGGTAGTCCGTGGTTATGGAATTATTGTCAGTTCCGATGGAGAGTCCTTTGCAGTTAGCTTATAATTTATTTATTTTTAGAAAAAAAACAAGTTACCGTATTTGTTTGATGCAAAGACAAAAATTAAACTTTGTCAAGAACAGTTGGGGGGGGGGGGGGGGGGGGGGGGGCGAACTAAAACAAACGATCAACTAAAGTGGCTGCATGCCTGCATCTTGGGATTGCAAGTTTGGAACAATACTTGAACCTCTACTTACGGTGATCCTGGAGTGACTGGCTAGGCTCCAACTATATAAAATCAACCTCAAACTGGACAAACTGCTAATGACCAAAACAATAGAAACATTAATTGATGATCATTTTGACTCGTATATATTCCATCTTCCTCTATTTTCTAAACTTTTACGAACTAACCAAACCATCTGAGTAATATAATCAAACACTTTTATCAACAAAACACGAATAAAACTAATAAATACATCCAAAATCAGTCCAAGAAAAGGATATATCTCTTGAACAATAAAATTCCTAGTTGACTGCCATTTACTTTGAAACTTGCTTAACTAATGACCGATAGGAATTAAAAATTCTGAAATCTCATGAGACACTATCAATTCGAATTAATATATGAATGATCCACTTGGTTGAATAGTTGTAAATATTATTTTGGGGACAAGATGTCACATCGATTTGGAAAGGCAATTTTGTTTAGTGTTAACTAGAAAAAGTAGATGTTGATCGATGGCAATGTAATTAAATGACCCACAACATTGACCTAATCCAATCAATCAATTTGCATAAAAGAAATGTTCTTGTGCACCAAACGGAATTAATTAGTTTGTTTCGTTTAGGATAATACTTATATAGCTAGCCGTAGTGATCAGTAACAACAGACAGGGACAACAACTGAAGAAGAGTGAAGACATACGTACAGGTGCATGTAACTAGCCCTACATAAAATATGGGATGTTTTTGCTTTTAGTCTGTACAACAGACTATAAGCGTGTATTATTATTAGGGGATTTTTTGTTTTCAAAAGGGTGAAATGAAACGAAGAAATGAGAGATCGAGCATTGTTTGTTAGATTGTTATGCCATCTTCTCATTCGTCTGAACAGAATTGATTTGAACTGAATTGAACTTAAAATAATTAATTTTCAGATGAAGACAACATAGCCTTAGTGTTTCTTAATCGATCAATCGGTGGATTTTGTGGTGAATTTGTTCTTACTCTACACAATTTCTAATTAATTTACCAAAGTGACATGAAACACCTACAAGAAAAAGCTCACCGTTGTGACGGCTTGTTAGCCACAATCAACAATTTTTGCCATGATTTTACTGTGTCTATTGAAGGGTAAATTTTGTAGCGCAATATGGCTAGATTAGCTCGGATGTAGTGTTAATTAAATAATTTGATAGTGATTGTACCTTTTTTCTTTTTTTTTTTTATAAACATGCTCAATTTGATTTCAATTTGATTTTGAGAGAGGGGTTTAAAATAATGGTTTACAAGTATGGACGTGAAAAATCAATGTCCTTCATTAAATTTATTGTCGAGCGCTAACACTAGGGGGTTAGATAATTGTAGATTTGAATGGATCATCGTGATCTAGCCCTAAATTTCTTGCCGGCGGAAGATTTTTTTTATGATAGATAACTATGGCGCTAAATGTGATGATTCTGTTGAATCTGTAAACCTCGCGCCCTCTCCAAGTATACCACATGAACTAATTTTATGAAAAATATTTTACATATATTTGTTATGTTCAATTAAATTTTATCATGTGGATACCACATGTCAATTTTTGTTTTTTGTTTTTTTTGAACAAATTAGCGTTTTATTCCAACTGAAACAGATCAAGTACGTACAAACTCCCACATCTAACTTCAACAACAAAACAAACATCTAAAATATAAAAGTCAAAGAACATCCAAAGAAACTAATATCTAACTACTCTAGGGTATCCAACAAACTTCCAGCAGTAGTCTTTCATTGCTTCAAAGAACAAGCAGCGCACCAGTGAAATATGAGCCACCTCCTTGAGAATGACATCCATAGTCCTTCTCTTATCCTGAAAGATTCGATAGTTTCGTTCCAACCAAATTGCATAGCAAAATTCTGTAATGACAGTTTTCCAAAATTTTCTCTCTGGCTTCTTCCCATGGACTGCCGGCCGCACGTCTTCAAGTTTAACAACAGCTGTAGGAATATTTCTTCCTGTCCAGACAAAGAGAGCATCCAATCCCTCTTTAATTGCCTCACAACCAAAGAAAAGATGCTCATGGATTTCCACCTCCGTAAGACAAAACACACACATAGGATCCACTTGAATGTTGATCTTATTTAACCTGTACTTCGTTGCAAGCCTTCCCCACAAGGCTAGCCATAATATTTCTTCTTGTCCAGACAAAGAGAGCATTCAATCCCTCTTTAATTTCCTCATCCACTTGAATGTTGATCTTGTTTAACCTGTCCTTCGTTGAAAGTCTTCCCCACAAGGCTAGCCATAATGTGAATTGTGCTTTTGGTGTGGACATGTTATTGATCAAGACCAACTCACGCCATGGAGTCTTGGGAGCAGCAGGCCGTATGATATTGTAAACCTTAGCCATATGAAATTTTCCATTGGCTAACTGAATATTCCAATCAGCATTCCCCTGGACTAGACTTTGAACCTTCAGAATTTGTTCGAAAAGGTATGAAGCCTGTGGAGGGACGACCATGCTATAAATATCACTGTCTTTTACATAATAAGCATGTAACCACTTAATCCAAAGCTTGTCAGCTTTAGAATTAAGTGACCAAAGAAGTTTCAAGATACAAACACGATTCCAAGTAGGTAAATGTACCAAATTCAGCCCCGCTTCTAATTTTGGATGGCAGAATGCTTCCCATGCAACAAGAGCTTTATTGGAATCATTCACCACTCCAGACCATAAGTACTTCCTGCAAATACTCTCCACTAACTTCATCACCTTCTTAGGAAAGTAGAAATTTTGGTTCCAATAATTTTGGACAGCATAGAGTACACTTCTCATTAGTTGCACTCTCCCTCCATAACTAAGAAGCTTTGAGGTCCAATGAGAAACTTTAGCAATCATCTTTTCAATCAAAGGTTGATATTGTCGAATAGATAATCTTTTCACATTAAGTGGGACTCCAATATATTTAAACGACAATACACTTCTCTTAATTGAGCTCGTCTAACAATCTCAGCCCTTCTTTCCTCATTTTTAGTCATTTACCCCCGCAAAGTAAATTTCACTTTTCCTCTGTTCGCTATCAAACCAGAAGTAGGACTGAACAACTCGAATTTCTTTAGGAGGGTATCAACAGAAGCAACAGTCCCTTTTGAGAAGAATAAGAGATCATCTGCAATTGTCAGGTGTGTGATATGAAGTGCATCGCATTTTGGATGATACTTAAAAGTAGGATGATGTTGTAGTGACTTCAGAATCCTACTCAAGTACTCCATGCAAAGTACAAAAAAGTAAGGTGTAACGACCCGACCAATCCGGCCGGCGTGGTTACTCTTGGACGGACCCACACACGTCCCCACAGTATGATATTGTCCGCTTTGGACCTGAACCCGCACGGATTTGCTTTTGGAATCACCCAAAAGGCCTCATACCATGTGAGAGTGGTGATCTAACATATATACCCTTTATTCCACTCACTCTTAAGCGATGTGGGATGCGGGGCATTACATAAGGGGAGACCGGATCACCTTGCCTCAAACCTTTTTTACCGGGGAAAGGATCGCAACTATCCATTCAAGTAAATCTGGTACACAACAGTAGTAAGATAGGTGATGAGCCAACCAACAAATAAGTGAGGGAAACCAAGACTTCTCAGTAGCTGTTCCACAAAGTTCCAACTAATGGAATCATATGATTTTTGCAAATCCATCTTAATCATGCATCTTTGTGATATATTCCTGCGACTATATCCTCGAATAATTTCTTGTGCCAAGATAGTATTATCATGAATATAGCATCCAGGAACAAAAGCAACTTGTTCATCTCCAACCAAAAAACTCATAACTCTACTCATTCTATTAGTTAACACCTTGGAGATGATATTGTATAATACCGTGCAGCATGCAATCGGCCTATAATCTTTTATGGTGTTAGCAGTAGAAGACTTGGGAACCACATGTCAATATACTAGTAGTATAAAGGTGCAACTACAGAAGGCAACATGAAGAACAAATTACCCGATCATCAAAAGTAACAGAGCAAAGCTCATGAAATAATTATCCAAGTAATCATTTTGAAGGTTTTGAATGGTCACCTTTCTAGCCGTAGATGGAGCATAATAATAATAAATGTTGAAAAAAGTAACGCACAATACAATCTAGTTGTAAGAGCATATTTGTATGCTTGATGGTCATTTACAATATAGTAGTGCCAGGATATACAAATGTGAATATGCCCCATTTATCAATGTAAGCTAATTAGAGACTTTTTTTTATATGAAGAAAAAAGGTAGAATGCTAGACTGCAATGTTCTCTTGTGTATCTGTATTATGTACACCTTCAAAGTAACAAACTGGTCTTATCTCAAAGCTTGCAATACAATATGAGACCCTTAGAGCAACTCAACAACATATATACTACATTTATAACAAACACACACCTACGCCCCACACACATATAACTTACTGGACGGACAAAAATGAGGAGATAATATGTCCATTTCATTGGTAAATCTGTCGTCGTTGTTATTATTTACTACAAAAGTATGTAAATAATCAAAATATATAATTAAAAGAACAAATTAATTTTTACAACAACTTCCAATAAATAATATATATTTCAAATTATTGAAGATTAAAAAATAAACTTACATGAAAAATGATATTGACCGCCTCATCCACCTTCGACCTCAATCCATGGGTTAATACATTAACTCTCTCGCCCACCACCCCTCCTACCTTTTAAATGTATTTATTAGTCCCATTAGTTAAATTATTCCACTACTTTATATTCTTTTTAAATTCATTTAATTTAATTTGATGGCAAGATAATATGTAATTTGAAGTAGTTTTTAACAATATGTTCGATAAATACACAGATTTGTATTAATAAAATTTAAAAATGGTATAAGTATCATATCACGCGGGTATCCGCGTGTTTACTAAGCAAACATTTGAAAATATTTATTCATCCCTTACGAAGTTCAGTTTTGACACCTTCAAATAGATTTAGACTTTCAACTTCTTTATCATTACTCCACCAAGGCGTACCCATACCGTCAATAAAGATTCTCGGACCGTGGGAATCAATTGTTTATTTATTTATTGTTTGGACCCTACATATGGATAGATGGACGCGTAGCATACACCTTCCATTTTAATGAAGTCTACCACATATTCAAAAACCAGTCTTCCTTATCACAATTGAGGATAAAGTACACGATTGAGAAAAAATATGGATCTCCCCCAATCTCTTTATACCTTTTCACTCACACGCATACATGCATATATCGTATCCAATATTGCAATTGGACAACAATTACCATAGGAGCCTTGGTCCCTCACTAGGGCCAAGACCCGTTTCTCGAACCAATGATGTTCAAAATGAGTCAACTTTGCTAATCTCAAATGGCACTTAGATAAGGATAGCCTCGAATGAGAAGTAGATAAGTGGCAATGTACTCTTGATGAACGGAGCTTCTACGACGCCTCGCCTAATGGCGGTTAGTGCGACGCTATAATCCAATTCTCTTCATCGTGGAAATGAAGATCCTTCTCGACTAACAGACGGTGCTCCTTGCAGCCTTGAAGCTTTAAAAAATAGTATATATGAACCCTTATTTGTACCCTTTGTCCTCTTTGCCAGATAATATAATCGGGTTTGAAGTTTAGTCTTTTAGTCAAACCCTTTTGCACTATGCATTGACCAAAGAGTAACCTGTTTAACTAAAATGTAAACAAAAAGTTTTCTATAGTTACCATCATAATGGAAACACAATAAGTATTGAATTGTATGTTGCCCTGCTCCAAAAACAATTTGTTCATATTTTGCAATATAACTCGTTCATTTCTAGAAGTTCAAACTTATATGGACGTTCAAAATTTATTGATGAATATGGTTTTCTAATTAACCTTTGCTTTTTTAATATTTGCGTTTGTATATGGGTGTTTTTAGATTGGTTTTGGTTTTTTATTTATGCAAATGAACAATAGCCTTTTTTGATTTTATGTTCCATTGTTCTGTTTATGCATTTTTAATACTTGAGCTTGTAGTGTTTAGTGATTATTTGTGCTCATATCTTGGTGATGAATGTATTAGCTTTTGAATACAATGCACCATTGAAATAAGATGTATATCTCGACGACATTTAATGATTGAACTTGCGGTGTGTTGAATAGAGATGCCAGAAACTGTATAGACCTTTCGTGTTTAGTTTTGAGTTTTGACACACTATTAGTTCATTGCTAACTTATTAGTTCCATTAGTTAGTTGCTCCTACTACTTTATTTTTTTCTAATACAATTAATTTAATTTGACGGTAAGATAACTGGTAATAAAATAATAACTTTAAACAATATATTTCGATCAATACACAGATCTGTAGTAATAAAATTTGAAAATGGTATAACATGTCTACTTAGCAAATCTTTGAAAGTCTTTATTAGTCAATCAATTAGTTTTCCCCACTACTTTTTTTCTTTCAATTAAATTAATTTAATTTGATGGCAAGATAATATGTAATAAAATAATAGTTTTAAACAACATGTTTTAATAAATATTCATATTGTAGTCATAAAATTTAAAAATCATATACATATCACATCATGCGGTGTCCACATATAAAAAAATACTTGGCCATGTCATACTATAAGTGTTGCATATCCTAAGTTATATTATGAAGTACATCACTATGATTTTTTTTCCTAGTTTTGTAAACATGGATTTTGGTTTATGGGAATTGAATAAAAAGGAGCAAGGTAGGGTGAAATGTAATAAGTACTATTATACTCCATCCATACCAAAACAGTTGCACCAATTATTTATTTTGGACGTCCCATTAGAGTTGCATCATTTGATTCATTTCATCTCTTTGTCATATTTGAAAAATTTATATTCCATCAACACATTTTTGTGTCAATAAATCTCAATAAACCATCATAATTGAGTATTTTGCCACATTATAATCCCATGAGTGATCTAAAACATAAATTTCAAACGGGATATATATTTTTGACAATATGATTTAGTTTTAGAGAATATCTCAATTTTAAGTTGGAACTCGAGTTCCATCCAGTTCAAAGTTCAAACTAGCAGAGCATTTTCGAAGTTATTGTCCCCTTTCTTTATTTGTTAACGAAATCGTGTTTAGACTTTACAGTCGTCGTTTCCTGTCGATCTAAAGACGACGTCATTCCCAAAATCTGACAGCGCTAAATCTCTCTCTCTCTCATCTTCTCTTCTTCATCATTGCACTACCGATCCACTACTTCCCCTCCACCTGAACAACATCGAAACTCTGCGAACGGGATATAATGACAGCCTTTACGAAGCTCGATGATTCACCCATGTTCCAGAAAGAGGTCGTCATTTCCTTTTCACACTTGTTTTCAATTTTTGCATAGTAGTTTATACTTTCTATGAATTCTGTTAATTTTGTATCCTGTTGGATTTGATTTCCAGGTGCGATCTGTGGAGCAGACAGCAGATGAGCTTAGAGATCGATGCCAGAAGCTCTACAAGGGCTGTAAGAAATACACGTGAGCACTTTTTTCCTAATCATTCAATTTAATTTGTTACTTCTTCATTCCAATTTCATAATTAGCAATGCCAATTATGGATCAATGCTTTTAATCTCTTCTCTACTGATACTACTAGTATGTTATGAGGTCGATTTTGTTTTTTAATTTATTTATTTTTAAATGTCAATTTTGTTTATTTCTGAGAGCTGTATATCAATTCCTGTGTTTATATGATTCAGTGAAGTTCTTGGAGAGACATGCAATGGTGAAATAGGCTTTGCAGCTACTTTAGAAGCATTTGCTGGTGGTCTTGATGATCTTCTTGGCGTATCTATAGGTGGTAAGTAAACAAAACTATTTTGAGAACCCTCTTATCAGTTACTTGTGTTTCAAGATTCAAAGTTCAAACATTTTCCCTTATCCATGGTGACTGATTAGATCATTCATTTAGTTCATATATTGCAGATAAAGCTTATATTAGATACTTAGTGTTAGCCTTACAATAGTAAGTATGAACCGGAAGTATAGTTCACTATTCTGTCTGCTAAAAATTTGACTGGCTTGGTTTTATTTAACAGTTTCTGTTTGTGTCTTGACAGGTCCAGTTCTTTCAAAATTTATCGGTGCATTGCGTGAGCTTGCAACATACAAGGAGTTTCTTCGTTCTCAAGTGAGTATGTTATGTGTGCAATTACAAAATACTTGTTATCTAAATCAAATTCTGGAATGTGGATAAAACTTTGACATGCTCGTACCCAATTTGGTTTTGTATTGGGGTGTAGTGAAATAAGATGTGTGCATTCAATGAGAACCCGTGACACGGAGTGTTTGGGGGTGGGGGGAGGTGCAAATCGTTTATCAGAGATAGTTGATTCCGAACCATAAATTTTGTTTTATCCACTTGATAAGATCAATACTGGTCAAAACAATTTCAAAGTAATTGATAGATTTACAGCCTAATTATTATTGATACATACTGATAGGAAATGAGCTTGCCAGTTTCTCAATATTGCTAGTTTTACCATTTAGATCATACTTCTCTTTCTAGAATAATATGTTACCACTATCACTGTATACATTCCTATGAATTTTTTTTCTCAAATTATGGATAGATCTTGTGCTGCAGGTCGAGCATGTTCTCGTTGACCGTCTGTATCAGTTCTTGTCAGTTGATCTGCAAGAGGCAAAGGTAGGCCCATTGTGCGCCTGATGAAAAAGTATTGTTCTGCCAAGCATCATATGTGTTAAATTGTCCTGTCTTAACTGCCGTATGGGGTTTTGAATTCTTATGTTTTCTAGTTTGGCTACATGCCATTTGGTCTCTCTCTCTTAATTTTATTTCTACTTTTTTTAATACTTTCTGAAAGTCTTTTTGCCCCTTCCACCACTTACGTACTGTGGAATGTCCCAAAACTTTCTGGAACATTTATTCTCATTGTGACTGATTGGGCAGTTGAAGGCACACAAATTACTTTTATTTGCGTAACGGCCTAAAAACGTTATATATTCTCGATCCGTATTGTGTCAGATATATGTTACCCCGATTCTACATTTCCCCTTACATGCACACACCAAGTTAGTTGTTCCTTCTTTCATTTTTTTTGTGACCTTCGTTCTCTATGTTAGCAATTTTCTAAAAGCTATGTTATGTTAATGTTATAAGTGATTATGAGTTCTTTCTGATTGCCACCTTTTTCGTTAAAATCCTATCAGAATTTCCTTCTGTTCTATTTCGGCATCTTATCAGAATGATTAACTCTTGATTCACTTTTGGATTCAATTTGAGCAGATTCTTCTGAGATACACATTGTAAGTATCTTTATTTTTTTTGTTTAATGCCTGATGCTTATCATTTGGGCTTTTGCAGGACTCACGTCGTCGATTTGACAAGGCCATCCACGCATATGATCAAGTATTATTATATCCATCAGAAATAACTTTTCAGTTGAATGCTTAAACCTTTTGTCAGAGATAAGTACATAATAGAGATGTTACTTTAAGTAAATCACTAGCTTTATATAATAGAAGTACTCCCTCAGTTTCATTTTAAGCTTCCTAAGGTTGACTTTTTTTCAAACTTTGACGACACTTTACTCCTAAATTATACAGTAAAAAATTATATTATGAAAGAAAATTAAGTATATTTTTCTAACATAACTTTATTATATACAGTACTAATTATGTGTAATTTAGAAGTAGTTTGCTGTCAAAGTTCGAAAAAAAGTCAACCTTAGGAAGTCTCTTGTGACTTACAACTGGGCAGGCACAGGCAGCAAGTTTCCATGTTCTAAATTATCTGAAGTCCCTTGTGATTCTAGAAACCAGTAACTCGCAATACACAAGCAGCTTCAAGTACAATAAAGGAGACTTTTTTCTCAATCATACTCCACAACCTGAAAACGTATTATGATGCACTTTCAAGTTTAGAACTTCCTGTTTGTCTGCTGGACACTTACTAAGAAGCTAATACCTCAGTAACATGTAGTATGTTTATAGTATTAATATGAGTTCTAGAACATCAACATATGAATAAGATAATTCAGTTGTCCTTTAAATTTCAATTACAAAGACTGCAGCAGTTGTAAGGCATTGCCCCCTTGGGGTACAAGGAAGCACAATCTAGTTGTACGTATGAAGTCAAGGGGGCAAATTTTATATGTGCTTTAAATCTCCACAATCTCATCTGTTTTGGGATGTTATTGCTGAACTGGTGACATATGCTTTTCGTGTCAGGCACGAGAGAAAGTTGCTTCTCTGAAGAAGACTGCACGGGTTGACGTTGTTGCTGAATTGGAAGAAGTATATATTTCAACTTCCTTGTAATTACATTCAAACATTCATGTTCATTAATTACATTGTGAGAATGAAGCTTCGGATTGCTAATATCGCTAGTAATCTGCTGAATGTATTTGCCACCATAGTTTCTGTTGATGTTTATGATCGTCAACTGCAAAGTTGAACTTATTTTTAGTCTCATCTGTTTCTGCATTGAACGTTCTACATGTTTGGGACCTTTGAACCATGAATTTATTATCAAGGTGTAGATGAGTTTTTGTGTTGTATATGTTCATATATTTGTAAAACTCGTCAATTGACAACCAAGGCTTAGAATATGAAGGAGGTGACATGACTATACACTCTATACACCTAAATCTGGCCCATATAAACTATGTCATATTATCTGTGTAGCTTTGTATAATACCTCACATTCCATCATCTTGCTTACTCTTTTACAGGATCTTCACAATTCAAAGTCAACATTTGAGAGAAGCCGCTTTAATTTGGTACTAGTTCCCCTACTATAAATTTCCTTTACTGTTAGATCATTGCTGCTATTCCATGACTTCAAGAATTTCAGGTGAATGCTCTTACTAACATTGAAGCTAAAAAGAAATTTGAGTTCTTGGAATCCTTTAGTGCAATCATGGATGCTCATCTTCGATATTTCAAATTGGTATGTTTTGGGTTACTAATTTGACAGCACCGGTAATTGGGATTGCTGCCTTTCATCTGACTAATATGTTGTATGATTTTAGGGGTATGACCTACTTCAGCAGATGGAACCTCTCATCAACCAGGTACTTGGATCACTGCCTGGGAAAACCTAATAAAGGGCCAATTCATACCGTTCTATATGTTAGTAGAGCCTAGTAACCACCCGACCACTTATGGCTTGGTACCTACCTATGTGTTACCTCAGAATGTAATGGGATTCCCTTTTCTCTTCAATAATCAAGCTTTTGAGGCGACTATTCTGGATCCTTTCTTAAACATTTTAAATTGCGTGTTTCTTCTTTATTAATATTGTTTATCTGGTTGTTTTGCTTTGTCTGAATCTGTTTGGAAGAGTGCTTTCCATAAAGTAATTAAACTATATTGGAATTCAGAAGTATCAGCTATCCTATATCATGGGAGAAGTGATCAATTTTACTAGTGCTTCCAAAATAAACCTAATGAATGTTGTTGGTATAGTGTATTATCCATTTTATTCCCTGCATTATATCTCATGTGCAAGGAAAAATCGACTTTTACGCACATTTTGCATGCAAAAGCAGCACTGCAGCACCATACCCAAATCATAGATAATTTGCTATATTAATGGACATTACTGGGTCATGGGTATAATTTGCTTAGGACATTCTGTACTTGTACATGGTACACTCCCCAGCTTCTGTATTATGAAAATCTTCATGTTTTGCTTTTCGGTACATGGTAATTGCAAGAGTAATCTTTAAAAAATGGCGTTGTAATCTACATGTTAGCTGATGAATAACATACTTGTCCGTTTTTCTAATACTTATACACTTCTATACCAGATCCAACCATTGGAAGTATGCCTATTTAATATCTTGTCTGTGCTGCAACTTCAGGTGTTGACATATGCGCAACAGTCCAAGGAGCAGGCGAATATTGAACAAGATAAGCTTGCTAAAAGGATCCAGGAGTTTAGAACGCAATCGGAGCTGGCCCAATTGCAGGCATCCAATGATGTATCAACTTCTTCAAATGCTATTGGTAGGAATGGGTTGGATACAAATGCTTACAAAAGCATGGATGCAATCATGCAGTCCTGTGCTAAAGGTGAGGTGAGTTGTCATATGATTCAGCAGCTGCATCACTAGGACCCATATTTTGCATATTTTGGAAGAAGAGGTTCACTTATTACTTTGGTGAATGTAAACCTTCTCTTCGGTTTAGAGCATTCCTGATGGGAAGAGTGATGTATTGCTTGATTGCTGCTTCCTCGTGCAATTATAGGTCTTATTGCACATTCTGTATGCATCTCTTTCCTCTATGCAGTCACTATATAGCATTTCTTCTGAGGGCAGATTCTCCGCATTGTTCTCTACCTTGAATCATCAGATATTAATTGCCTTAGTTTGCAGAGATTCTGAATTTTTCTTTCTTCGGATGAGCTTCCTTGCTTCTGTAACAATTAAAGTAGAAGAACACTAGCACTCACTGTTAAAAAGAGAATGAATGCATGTAACCAAAACTGATTATATATCCTCCTCCAGCAAATAGGATATGAGTATAAATGTCTGCACAACAACCATTAAAAGACATTGTATTCAGTTGGTTTTGATGTACAGGTTGTTGTGCTAGGAAGGCTTCACTGTGACTAGAGTGTTGGGTAGCACAGTGATGGTCGGATATTGGGTTTAGTGAAGATGTTACTCGGCATTGATGATCCTTCATTTTGTTTTGTGATTTATGGTAGTGTTATTAGTGACCTTTTTATTCATTTAGTGGAATTCAATTGGTAAAGTTTCTTTGAAGTCAAATCCTACATAGGTGGTTTAGGCATGATTTTTTTCCCCCTAGTTTTAACTGCATTTGAGAGAACTGACTAGCACTGTCCTTTTGTATGTTTTAAGACCTGATAGTCACTGAGGTCCGTAAAACTAAAAATGATCTGTACTTGTTATATGTTGTGGCTTAGTGGCCAATTGAACTGCAAAATCATGTATGGACCCCATTTGGTTGGCAAAGATGAGATTTTATATACTTTTATTTTTTTTATCTTTTTTTTTTCAATAACGAATGACAAAGATGAGTATTTGTCTGATGACCATACTTATTGCCTGTTGAATCTCAGGACATGAAGCACAGTGTTTTTGGCTATATTTTCTAATTTTAAATATATAACATAAAATATATTAAATTATCGAACTTTCTTATTTTATATAGGTGCAGACTATCAAGCAGGGATACCTTCTAAAAAGATCTTCAAGCCTGAGAGCAGATTGGAAGAGGAGATTTTTTGTACTTGACAGTCAGGGGACTTTATATTATTACAGAAACAAAGGTTCTAAACGAGGGGTATGCTATGATTTCTTACCTGGTAACTTGCATGGATCATTTTTGCTGGCCTTGGTCCCTCCTGGACCATAATTTTGTTCTTTTCTACTGTTTACTGTTTGAGACTCGCAGGAAATGCCACCATAAATCTAGTTAAACATTTGAGTTTTGTGGAATATTATTTTCTGACTTCCAAAGATTCTTTAGCTGCCTAATTTAATTTCATTACTTGATGAACCTTTGAGATCCTCAAAGTCAAAACTATATTATAGTCATGACTCACTATCTCTTGCAAGTGATTCTTCTCTTCCTTGACACTGATCTTCATTTAGACCCTCTTTATTTTCACAAACTGCATCCTAATTAATTCTCTTGAAGAGGCACTGTTTTTCCTCATATGTTTAGGTGCACAATCTTTTTGGTTTAAGTAGATTTTCTGATTATGCACATAAGCTGAAGCATCACTTTGTTTGACTTGGGGCTCTGCAACTCATGGTTCACACTAAAGTAATCCACCAAGTACTTGCATTATGAAATAGTAAATGAAATGTCCTGATTATTTTTGCAGATATAAGTACGTGCGACTTTTTAAATAAGTAATTTGTTACAAGATCATCCATACGTTCTTTCAACTTATCTGATCAGTACACATATCTGTTATTTCTTGATCCCTGCTCTCCCTATGTTAAATGGACAATTAGTATATGGTACCCCTTTTTCCACAATCATCATATTTTGTCAACATTTGTTGAGACATGTGACCTGGTTACTTTTTTTTCTCCCCAGGTTTCTCCATCTCATTCCTTCAATTCACTGGAAAACAACAATCGTGTATTTGGTAGATTCCGCAATAGGCATAACCGTTCGTCATCAACTGGAGATGAAAGTTTAAGTTGCAGTACTGTAGAACTGCAAACTTCAACAATTAAGATTGATGCTGAGGATACTGATCTACGTCTTTGCTTCAGAGTAATATCACCAGTGAAAACTTTCACCTTGCAGGTATTCATGTGATTATTTTTACTTGAAACATACGCTTTTGAGATGTTATAAGTATTCTTTGATGGCATTTTGTCACAGCATCTTTAGTTATAGTAGTTAATGCATAACTTTATCCTCTTTGTTGGTTTTCTAATATCAGATGTTAGAAAGGGGGTGGGGGTGGGGATGGAAAGGAAAAAAAAATAATTCAACGCTGGTTGATTGGCCTCACATCGATTTAAAGGGCTATCCGTCCTTCCTTTGGTGCAAAACTTGTGAATATTTCTCTTTCATGAATAAATTGTCCTGGTTATCAATACTTCACTATTTTCATTAATAATTTTGAGTACTTCAGCTTTTTAAGGAAAAAAAAGGGGCTGGGAAAAGAAAAATAAATAAATTGAAGGGCTCAGCAGTCATGGTCACATTAAAACCAGAGCCTCAATTAATATTATCACAAAAATGTCTGTTGGGTCCAATCATTGAGAAAACCTTCCTATGCTCGAAACTAATTTAGTTTGCAGGGAATAAGGGATCTTTACATTTCCCTCCTTGTGTATAAGTTCTCACTTCTATTTATTGAAGGTATATCAAAGAAGCTATCTTGGCCTTTTCTTTTTTTAATGCGTCTTTTTTGTTGTGTTACATGTCTGTATTATAAAATCTCCATTCTGGAATACCATCTCTTGGGATAAAGATGTTGCATTTTGTGCGGAAATCATATTGCTGAAAGGAGTTCTCATAATTATAAGTAGCTTTTTTTACACAAACCTCCGCTGGATAATGTTTAATTACGCATAGCCAGTGCTTCTTTAGTTCTTACTCTCTGAACCTCTGCTTTTGATTTTAGATTTTAGCCTTTAACTTTCTGGTAACGTTTAGTCGCCGAATAATGTCATAAATACAGATAAAATTTTAAACGGGGAAAAATTAATCAAAATTACACAAATAAATAAAAATTAACTAATATCTGATATTTTTTGAAAAACTTTGTTAACTTGGTCGGGTATGTAATAAATAATAATAATAATAATAATAAATAATAAATAATAATAATAATAATAATAATAATAATAATAATAATAATAATAATAATAATAATAATAATAATAATAAGTAACATTGCCAACGTAACTATGCAAACTAACAATTTATGTAAATATAATAAATACGTGGCAAGTTAACCTATTATAAAATTTACTTTAATTTTATTTACTTTCATTTTTAATTTTAGTTATTTTTAAATTTTTGATGAATTTTGTTTCTTGTTAAAACTTTTTATTAATCTTTATGATGTCATCTGAGGGCCTGAAAGTTATAAGTTAACATCCGGACTTGTTTGTGTAACACTTTACTAATGGCAGGAGTCAAAATGTAAGAAACTAACGGTGCACTGGTTTATGTGTAATTAGTGCACTATCCATGGGAGGTTTGCCTTATAATTACGGGTAAATTATAACCAATATTCTCCAACAACCCTGATAACTTGTACGTCCTATATGATTGCTGAAAGCTTGTTCTCTGGGTTTTATGTCTGAGAGTTAAGGATCATATATAATGGGCTGAAAGCTTGTTCTCTGGGTCTCAGTTTTATCTACAATTTATCTTCTATAATTCTGTGGATAGGCTGAAAGCGAAGCTGATAGGCTTGATTGGATGAACAAAATCTCTGGAGTTATTACGTCCCTTTTGAATTCTCATCTACAGGTGTAGCTTTAACATTTCCTGCACTAGACAAATAGTGTTTTAAATATTATTTAAGAAATATTCTTCTCTAACAGCCTCTCTTTTTTTTTTTCCAATTGTTGCAGCTGGATACTGCGTCGATTAATAAAGACAAAAATCATGATACCTATGGTGCATCTTTTAGTCAACGGCTTGATTCCAGTGGAAGTACACCAGACGATATGAGAGTCAATAGAGCAGATTCTGTTTCCAGAATTCTGCGGGAAGTTTCTGGGAATGACCAGTGTGCTGAGTGCAATGCTTCTGAACCTGATTGGGCATCTCTTAATCTTGGCATATTAATATGTATTGAGTGCTCTGGCATCCATCGGAATCTTGGTGTTCACATATCAAAGGTATATTTTATTGTAAAAAATTGCTCATGTTAGTCATGTAAAATGCTCTAGTATGATACGATTAAATAATTGAATCTAAAGATTTTTCTGCCTGAAAAGCGTAACAACATTATAATAGTGTTCAGCTCTTACCTTGCATTATCCATTTATAGTTTTCAAGCATTTATGAAAAAATTATGTACCCATCCACATGTTTTTTTTTTCCAATGTACTGGTTATACCTGCAGACCAGCAAAAGTTACCGTATTTTCTATTATGAGTAAACTACTCCAGTCAATGTAAAGAAATAAAATGAAACAACATGGTTCTGGTGCAGTTTTACCTGTAACTTGAATCTTTAAGCAGAAAGGGTTTTAGGAGCTTGATTGCCTATTAAAATCTTTTATTTATTTATTGAGGTGTGTGTGAGTGCATATGTGAACGTCTGTGTCAGTTTTTGTTACTCTCGGATGCGCTTGAACGTTCCTGAACTAAAGATACTTTCTTATGATTTGGACTAACTTATGTTGCTCTCAAATCTATAGGTAAGATCCATTACCTTGGATGTGAAAGTATGGGAACCAGCAGTTCTGGATTTGTTTCGAGCTCTTGGTAATGCATATTGTAATTCTATCTGGGAAGAGTTTCTTCAGCTGCAGTGCGACAGGTAAGTTTGCTAAAGCTTACTGTTGATATGAATGTCTCCTGGACACTATAATGCATTTCCTGGTAGTATGACCATATGAAGTGAAGTACTTACATGTGTCTAAAATTGAGAAAACAATGTAATAAACATATTTCTTTCTTCTTCTACAAATTTGCAAATATGAGAATAATTTGCAAGATGTATGCTTTGCAATGTATTTCTGGGAAAAGAGCCAGTGAAATTCTGTTACACTGGGTGTATAATTCTGTAGTTGATTTTTTGTCCAAACTTATGCAAAGTGGTTTTCTAAATGTGAGAGATTAACAGTAATATTTCCAACTCCAAAGTAGTAAATTTTCCATGGGGATTGCAAATAGCGCTCATGTAATCCCATATCTGGCCAAATATGTGTTTGTAGGTGCTTTAGCTGAGTTAGGGGAGCTTCTTTCTTAAATTTATTAAGGGCCATGAATTCTTCTGTACAGAAGTGGGAAATTACATCACTTAACATGTGCAGCACTCTGATATAATGCAGAGGCATTTAAAACTTTAATTATCTAGTGAGGATTTTTGTTAAAAAGTTGCAAACTCTTAGGTCAACCATTGTGTACATATTCTTATTCATCAATTTTTCTGCTCTTTCCATGCCTTGTGCTTATATGTTTCGCAAAAGAGTACATGACTTGAGTTCTACTCAATAATTACAGAAAAGCTGAGATGGAAGACTTGCCATTGGTTACAAAACCAGGACCCAAGGACGCAGGACATTTAAAAGAGAAGTATATTCAAGCAAAGGTACACAATTATTTTTCAAATTGGATGCTTGGTCCGAGAGGATTTTTATCTTTTTTTGGGACATTGTAGTCCTATGTGATATTCTAGAGCATTCAGCTACCATTTTTGTGACAATTTTGCTAAGCGTTGGCCGAGGTGTTATTTTGCCCGAATTAAGCACTTGGTAGTCACGTGGGCGTGGCATGTCTGGCCTGGAGAGTAACCCGCGAATGTTTAAACTAAAGAGGTAAAAGAAAAGAAAAGGAACAAAATCAATTCTTCCCCAGATTTGCAGAATATAGTCTTGCCACCTCATTCATACCCAACTACACAAGGCCTGCTTATAGTTTCTGCAATTGGGTATATAAAGCAAACCTTGCTTTGGTTTCTCATTTAACCTCGTGCAACACTCTGTCCAATTCATCAAAACTCAGCTACAGTTTCTGCCCTTCAGCCGATAATCACCCTTAATGTTCTCCAAGCTACAACTCTACTGTGAATTAGAATGACTAATTGCCCTTTGCCCCTTTGGTAGTAATTTTCCTTCATGTTTGCTATGGGTGCTTGGTTTTGGTGTTGAGACCTGGGCAGACGAGAGAAGGCGGCCAGAGTACTGGGGGTTTTCTGTTGTGTTATATGACATGATTTTCACATTTCTTAAGGAGAATCCCTGTTGTTGTATATCCAAATTTTAGCTATTTATTTCGATTGTATTACCAAACCTCCAGAAAACATGTTACTTAAATCCTACTCATTGGAGGTAATTATAAAAAGTCAAAGTGGTGAACCATATGAATACTGATGGTACCTTGGCCGGAGAGTGAGGTTGCGGACTAATCCTCAAAATTCTGACAACAGTTTACTATTTGCGCAATTCTAATTAATACCCTTGACTTTATGGTCCTATGTATCCGGGTGTCAAACTTTATGGTTCTTTGCAGGACTTGAGTAAAGATAAGTAAAGATATTATCTAGGTAAGCTGATGATATTGCTTCATTCATTTTCCTCGGTGTTGTCAATTAGATCCTGCTATCCTGGAGCATTCCCAGGCCTATCCGGGATAGATTCCTCTGTAGAGGGACAGTCCTGGTGAATTGCGGTGGGATAGCTCCGAGATAGTGAATTTTCGGGGCAAATGACCAATTTACCTTCAATTTCCTTGACTTGCTGGCCTATATGATGACTCTTTATGAAGAAATATGTGACTTGTTATTAATTTGGTTTTTGTAAACTTATTTTAACCTTACATGTACTTGTATATGTCCCTTCTCTAAGTTATGTTAGTATGATATATAAACTTTAGTATCCCGGCCATCCTGCTCCTCGCCACGCTCTACGATCCGGGATTGATAACATTGATTTTCCTTGTGCCTCATTTTATTCTTTGGAGTTATGACCTGGAAAATTTAATGCGCTTATTATTTTGCAGTACGTTAAGAAAGAGCTTGTAAATAAAGACATGAAAGTTTCTTCTTCAACCGTCTGGGAGGCAGTGAAGGCCAATAACCTGCGGGAGGTCTATCGTATGGCTATAACATCTGACATGAATATAATCAACTCAGTTTACGACGAAATTGGTGGTTACAATTTGTCTCAAGGTGAACCAGATTCGGACGAGAGCTCCAGTGGCCCTCAAAAGAAACAGCTCATTCCAGCAACCTGTGAGAAACTCAATTCCTCCAGCGATCCTGGATGTTGCCAACAGGGCTGGTCCTTGTTACATCTGGCCTGCGACGGTGGAAATTTGGTGATGCTTGAGCTATTATTACAGCTGGGTGTCAATATAAACAAATGCGACTTTCATGGCAGAACTCCGCTACAACACTGCATCTTAAAAGGGAACATTGAGCTGGCAAAGTTTTTCCTTAGAAGGTAAATTGCTTGCGATACTGCTTTTCCATACTTCGTGGCTCCAATAGCAAGAAACCCTTTCTAGAAAGGCTTTAGACTGTTATTATTTTCTTTTTAAATATATTTGGTAGATAACTGTTATGAAGCCAAATTTTAGACTGTTATGACTTCAATGTAGATGCAAGATATACAGTCGTTTTGAATACTATTTTATAAGCTCGAAGAAGTTATAGTAAGGAAATGACCATCACATATGCGCACCAGGAAATTTTGTCAGTTTCCTGTTTCTGTTTCATAGAGATTAAAAAAATATTGAAAAAAAAAAAAGAAGTATAAAAAAAGGTACTTCCTCCGGAAACTTAATAGTTTCCCACTTTATTTTTGTTGACTTTTTTATGCCCGGTTTGACCTCAAATTAATCATAGCTCGTTGCGAAGAAAATAATTTAAAAAATTATATTATAAAAGAATACTTCTTATATTAGTATAATATAACTTGTAAAATTAATTTTTTCGTAATCAGTTATGATTAATTTGAGGTCAAACCAGACATAAAAAAGTCAACAAAAACAAAGTGGGAAACTATAAAGTTTCCGGAGGAAGTAGTATATATTTCGTGTGCGTGGTTTCAATAGCAAGGCACCCTTTTTGGTATGGATTTTTTGATTTTCTTTTACATTAGATAGAGAATCTAGTGAATGCTTTATGAACAGGGAGAAATTGTAGGCAAAAATATAGCTATCACATATGCGCTTCATTGAATTTTTTAACAGGTTCTTTCTGTTCTGTAAAATGAAAAAAGCCTTTGATTTGAGTTTGCACATTGTTCTTATTCCATTTTATTTTTTGGAATTTGTGCACTTTTGAGGAGTATCGAGAATTGGTACTTTCTCTTTAGGTTGAATTAGCTTCAGACAATAATTTATCTTCTACCGTCAAAAGAGCAGCGGAATTAATTAGATGTTGATCATCTGTGTTTTAGTGTCTGATTATTATGATATGTCTTTGTGATATTATGAAAACCTTGCTGATTACCTATAAGCACTTTCCTCTGTTAATGCTGTTAATCAACATGTGATATACAGAGGTGCACGTGCATCAATAAAAGATGCTTGGGGCTTTACTGCTTTGGAAAGGGCTATGGAGATGGGAGCGCTGACAGATGGGGAGCTTTTTGTGCTGCTTTCGGAGAATGAATAATGAGGTTAGTTTCTGCACTTACCTTGTAAGGTATCCTATACCTGCTTTGTACTCTTTTTGAAAGTATCTCAGTTGCTAGCACAACTATCTTTGGAAGTTGCATACGTACCTGACCTGTCATCGTTCTTTTTCCATATCTTACTTTCTGCATTGATTATAGTGTTATCAGCTATCTGAACACATGAAAAAGTTTTAAACTTTAAAGTCATACTTGCAGAACAAAATATTTGGTATGTGAACTCAGGCGAAACAAAGATGTCTAGTCATGAAAGAGTACAAGCAATCTAATAGGGTTACCCAAATTTCTAACGACTGCCTGAGACATGTGAATGGTTCACACATCACATTCTGGAATGACTGTTGGCGTCTTGATCAAACTTAGAAAAGGGATTTTTCTACCTTGTAGTATTACATTTTGCCATCAATCTTGGGGCAAAACCGAAAGCAATTGGATTGTAACTTGAAAAAAAAATAAAAAATGAAAAAGAAATTTGTTGGAACTTATCCTTTACTGGGAAATAACGGATCTTGTAGGCTGTAGCCGATGTCCGAACTTTACAAGTCAAAGTGTTAGATTAATTAGGGAAGTTCTTTTAGCAAATGCAGTTAGTTTGAATGTTCTGGGCTTCCAGTGTATATCAATCTTATGTATCATTACTGCCTCCTTTTATCTCTGCAGATTTCTTTTGATTTATAGGCACTCTGTGATGTGGTTGTCCTCCGAAGCAAACATACAAGGACTGCTTGCTGAAGACGTGAAGCAAGTGCTGTTTGTATCCGGCAGGAGAACAATTTTTCTGGTGTTGTACTGTCTGGGACGGAAAGGAGATGTGGAAAAGCCAGAAATATCTCCATTTGTTTCCTTTGTATTTATTGCCTTTCTACACTTTTCTGAATTATTTTGTGTCCAAAATATATATATAAAAAGTTTATATTTGTTGAAACATACAGATTTAACATACCAAGGATGTTCCTTCTGTATTTCAAAAGTTAATTGTTTCCTTGTTTATGAAGACAAACTTCTCATGCCCTGTTATTTTTTCTTGTACAATCATAAAATAATTCACGGTTAAGAATTAAACCTTAGTAGGGCTTATTCAGGCGCCTACTTTCTACAGTAGCTTTTAAATTATTTTTACTGCTACTGCTCGGAGAGCATTTGCAATCGTGATTTGCATAGCCTTGTTCATGCCGAAAAGAAAATTCATGCGAACTTTTGGATGTTGACCCAGCCAGAGACGCAACCACATTCATTCAAAAAGCCTCTTAGAAACTGCTTAGTAAAAAGATAATTTATTTATGGCTAAGAATCAAATTCTATTGACTTGAAAAAAAACAGGAAAGCATATGTTACATTAGACAAGGAAGAGCAATTCAAGTGAGTTCTAGCCAAGTATTCAAACTCTAGTAATTGCAGGTTTAACTCTTAAATATTATGATAACCCAAACCACCGGTGCATCAAGCGATAGGGTTGTTTTTCTTTAAACAACTCACGTAGCCATGCAAGCATGAAGTCAAACAGATGCTTGCGAATGATATGGAAGGCCGGCTCCTTGAGATAGAAAAGTGTACGGAAGTGAACACACTTGCTTTGATGGAACAGCATACTGGACTCGAATCATACTGTTTACATTCCAAATATTCTTGAAATTCAATAGTGCGGTTCATCTGCAAGATCATAGGTACTTCAAGTCAATGTCAATGAGAAGACATTAATTAACAGCCGGGTTAACTGTTAGAACTGAAATAGAGTAAAAGATTACAGGCCAGATTAGCATACCATCTCCATCATCAGCATCATTGTAATCATCTTCATCATCGTCACGATATTCACCCTGTAAAAATGGTACAGCTATTAGTTATATAGTATACGGGTAGTGGCTATTTGTCAACATGCGTTCCATAAACAAGAACCAGAATGTAGACGGACATTTGTATCAAAATGTCAAGATGACTAAATTTATGGAAAAAGCAAATGAACTTTTATTCAGAAATGTTTGTAATTTACCACTTCATAATCACCGTCATCACTAAATTCTTCATCCTCCTCTTCACCTTCTAACTCATCTTCCTCTTCTTCTACTCCATCTTGGCCCTGAAAGAGAGAATTTGCAGGTTAAGAAGATACAACACAGAAAATTTGACATTGAGGCAGTCAAGAAAACAAGTCGGAATTGGGTCACAAGAAATTAGAAAGAGTGAAACTGAAATACCTGAGTTTTCTGTTCAAGCTTTTCAAAGAAGTCGAGTTTTTTCATGTCTGCCATACAACAATTTAATTTAATCATTTCATTGCAGTAAGATACAAATATCATATGCAGATTACTTTCTGTTAGTCATGCCCATATTTCTTTTCTAAGAAACCCAATGGCAAGATTAATTAATAATATTTCCTAATCTCAATGAATACCAATAGTACAGGAAGAAGAATCATATTGCCAAGGTTACAGCATGCAGGAAAACAAAAAAAATCTTGCTAAACAGGAATTCTTAACAACATACCAGGCTGTACGGTCCAACGTACTCTTTTGGCATGTGGTCCCTTATTGTCACCTGCTCAGTTCACAAAAGAACAGAATATGAAGACAATTAGTGAACCATGATGCTTCCTATGAACAGAAGAAATATGAAGGTAATATAGTTTTTCATTAGTTGCATAACCAGTGTAATCACGAACCTCTGGCAGCTAATTCTGCAGGAACATGATCCACATCCAATTTTATGAAATGCCAGAGCGGCGGCTTTGCCTGTTTTGCTTGCAGGTTCCTATCTGAATATCTTTCTATGTCTGCCTTCTGAATTTCTGCAGCCACAAACTTTCAGTTACATACTTGCATGAGCACAATTGCAACTAAAAAAAACTCGTAGTTTTGGAAATAACAAAGTACTAGAAACATTTCATTCATTTACACATATGTTACAAAAACAATTAAAATAGGTATAGAGTATATATACTTCGCCATATGCATCACTAATGCACTCTAATTTCAGTGAGCAAGTGATTCTATCACTCTAGCATTAAACTAGCAATCAATTCCTAATACTTCAAATTGGAATCTAATAGTAACAAATGGAAAGAAACTAACTTTCAGCACGGTCGGCTTTATCTTCATAGTAGTAAGGAGACGAATTCCAATACTTCTGCAGACTGGAAGACCACTTAATTAACTGTATCTTGGATGTTGAGTATTCTGCTCGGCCTAACCCCTCGATTTCCTACATAAATCCATCAGATAAATCATCTCAAACTGCAAACAGACCATCAACTTAGACAAAAAATTACATTGGCACACTGCAAACAAAATGTATGCAGTTTACCGGAAACAATTCGAATGACAATTGTTTCGCATTCCGTCCACCACCACCACCACGGCCAAATCCACCACGTCCTCCTCGGCCCCCTCTTCCTCCTCTGAAAGACATCTACAATACAAGTATGACTATTGAAACTACATTACTAGTAATAAGTACTACTCAAAAACAAAAAAGAAAAAGGCACACATGACATTACATTACAGCACAAGAAAAAGTGTCACAAGAAAGTTACAGTTGATAAACCTAAAAGTCCTTCTAACACCACAATTGACTAGTGTTGTGAACTGAGTACTTAAAAAAGCTAACTTTTTTACGAAAATGGTGATTAAACTCCACAAGGGGATTGAAACTAGAAAGAAACAACAGGGCGGCGAATGGTGGGAGTAATTTCAATTTTTGTGTATAGAGAATGGAATTTATCACCGGGAAAACAAAACAAAAAGGTAATTTTCAGCAAATTGATTCAATTAAAGAAGAGAAGAGGGCAGAAACATACAGAAAGCTCACGCACTTGATTTTGAGGGCTTTGCTCTAGTAATTGATTGGTCTCAGTTGTGAAATTGCATTTCTTTTGCTGATGTAGTCGAGAATTAAATCAATTCTTCGTATGAAGAAGTTGATTCATTTGTGGTTTTGTGGGAGAAACAAGTTTGCGCAGAGAGGAAGTGACGGCAGCACGTACTGTCTTGTGCTTCCAAGGCTAGTTTTGTAACTTGGAAATCATAATTATAGGTTAATTACTGTTATAGTGTTATGTAATTTTTCTCTTTTCATTAGAGCGCGAATTAAAGATAATCTCACATTTTTACTTTTTTTTTTTTTCTTTTTTTTTTTTGGATAAACACGTTTTTACTTCCGAGGCATGTAGTACTATATTTTTTTTTGCGGTTTTATGATTAATTTGATTCGTTAACACTTTAATACTTTCTAACAATAATGAGGTGAAAAAGGGCCAAAATAATGTATTGCGTCCATATGTTTTCAAACTCTCACAACCTAGATTACCTTAAAGCTTCTCTTACTGATTTTTCTTGGCGCTTTGAGCCCACTCTCGACCATTTAGATGTTTGAGGCGTTGTGGTCTAGAATTTTAAGTTTTACTAAAATTGCACTATTAGATCGATAGCTTAATTTCTACTATATGGTTTGAATATAATATTTATATATGTGCTAAATTGTGTGTTAATTAGACTTTATAATACAATAAGTTAAATGTTATTATAAAATAAAACTATATTTGTAAAATTTCCATAATAAAATGAAAATTTATGTATATACTATTAATACTATGCGTATTTAGGTGCTCCCGCTTCCTATTTTTTCTAATTATAATGCTTTTACCCTTTCTTATGTATGCGATCTTGCTCGAGATGATATATCTCACAACTTGCACATTGAAATGGAGCTATAGACCATTTTACATATTCGTGAAAAGGTGTGAGCAACTCCTTTTTTTTTTTTTTTAAGTTTTTTGTTTGCTTATTATAAAATTATAAAATGCTTGATTTCTTTTGAAAGTGAATAGTTGTATAAGGCTGCTCACTATGGTGAACTGCAGTTCACCACAGTTTTTTGGGTGTAGTGAACTGTGTGAACAACATTTCAGGTCACTAGACTGCTATGGTGAACTGGTTCATGCAGTTCACCACTCTTTTTTCTTTTTTAATTTTGTATTTAATTTTTAGGTTATTTTTTTATGGTAATTAATATTTTTAATTTCATATTAAATTTAATTTAAAATAATAAATATTTTTTATTAAATATTAATTTTTTTGATTTTTACTATAAAAAAATAATCAAAACATATACAAAATTGGTGTCTATATGTAGAGAAAATAAAAATAAGAGTGTTGGTAATTTTTTCAGATTTTTCGAATTTATTTTGTTGATGTTTTTGATACAAAATGAAAGACAAAAAAAAAAAAAAAAAAAAATAGAATGAATCAGGCGGCGACAAGTGTCACCGCCTGATTAAAATCTACTTTCTTTTTTGTTGTGAACAACACGCCACTGCGTGAACAACTTTGCTAGTGAATTGGGATGAACTGTTTGGTGAAATTGATTGTGAACCACTACAACAGATAAAAAGTTGTTCATGAGGCTGTGAACTGCTCCGTGAACAACTCTGTGAACACCCACAGTGAGCGGCGTAAGTATAGTGCAAGTGTGTAACTATTTTTATGATGAAAGTATAAATGAATTAGTAGAATTCATTTCCACTCACACGGCTAGAGTTTATTGGTCTAATTGGTCTTAGAGTGGTCATATCCATAATCATGGTAATTTTTAGTGGTGAAGACCCCATTTACACTCCATAAAGTTCCATCATATTGGCAAGTTACTCTTTTGACCCCTATACCAACTGTTAAACCCAAAAGGCCAAAACCCAGAAATTGTAACTGCTTCTTCTTCTTCTCCAAGCTGCTGCCAAACTGTAAAGATATTAGCATTTCACTTCTCAAACAATGTCTACATTGTTGTTATTAATGAAAAAAAAACTAATCTTCGGGATTCTTGTTCCGGTCGAAATTAGTGGGATTTGTTATTAACTGCTGAAATTGTGCATTATCTTTTCCATATTTTTCACCCTTGTAATTCTGACTCTATATATTGGCTGTAATCCCACCAATCAAAATCATCTTCCCACACAATCAAACTCTGTTACTAGCTAGCTGTGTGATTGATTGTCAACTTAATTCACTTCACTGGTCGATTCATCAACGCCGCTCAGGTCTGAATTTCTTCTTTTGTCTCACTGTATTACGGTTCACTTGTTGCTTGTTTGTCATCGGCTATATAGTACCAGTTTATCTTCATTTGGCTGTGGTTTGTTAGCTGGTATGGATAGAAATTTGTCTGGAAATAATAAGGATGGAGGATCATCTGATTTCTCATTAGTACTAGTGGGTAGAGTGCTGGGCACAAAGCTCATTAACTGGGATAAATCACTACCATACTCTCTGAACTATGGAGCCCTACATTTGGGGTTCAAGTCAAGCGTCTGCCTAAGCTTCCTAATAGGTTCCTTTTCTCATTCAAGCATGTCAAAGATCGTAACCGTGCACTCTATGAGGGGCCATGGCATTATAACTACAACTTGATAGTTCTTGCTCAAGTAGATAATACACCCGGAGGCCGTCCCGAGACTAGGAATCTCGACTGGGCTGATTTCAATGTTAGAGTTGCAGGTGTCTCCCCTTTGGTAAAACTACCAGGGAAATGGCTGAGATTGTTGGGAATCGTATAGGTAAGTTCCGGAGTGTGGATCTCAAGGGGGATGGGTATCATCCACATGTTTATTTTAGGATTAGGGTTGGTATTGATGTTACGGTTCCGTTGCAGCGAGTTTTGAGGCTTAAGCTTGGGACGGGGCGCTTGGTGCAGCTGAGCCTCACTTATGAAAAGTTACCGAATTTTTGTTTCTGTTGCGGGCTCGTTGGCCACTTGGTTAAGTACTGCCCGCATCAGTGAAGTTGAAGGAGAGCTGGATGAGGCGCAGTTTGGGTATGGAGATCGAGTGGTTACGGGCAGTGGTTCGTAGAGGTTCCGCCAGTTTGTCGAGTGTTGATAGACCTGAAGCTGTAAAGCTAACTGCTGTGGAGTTACTGATACATGAGAGCAGTGACCGCAAGGTTTGGCGCGCAAGGGAGTTGTTTAACATCCGTAATGATAACAGTGGGTTGGTTTCTTCACACGTTAATGTGAAGGAAGCAAAAAGTAATGCTATGTCGTTGTGTGTACTAAGGAAGTCAATTGAGTCGGACACTTTGAAGCCTGTGGCAGGGTCTTCTTCTGACAATAAAACTAGCCCTCTAGCGATACAAGATTTGACTTCAGTATCATCCCAGGGTGATCACCTTGAGTCGAACAGTGTTGTGGTGGGGCGACCTGATGGTAAAGACAAGCAGCTTACTTTGATATGGCAGTGTGAGACTGAGACACCTATAGATGCACATGGAAATGGAAAGACCTCAAATCCTGAGTTTTCAGCTACCAAGCAGACAGATACTTTGAAATCTCTGAAAAGCAATAAACGACTTGTCTTGCGTGAAAATGTGGTTGAGTTAGAGACTCCGAGTCAAATTGTCAGCGGCGAGGGATCGTCTAGGTCGAATCCAGTTATTGTTGTTAGGAACCAGCAGGTTACAGTAGTGAAAACAGAAGGAAAGCAAGGTCTTGAGCTGACTGGTGGAGTTGATAACTCAAATGTGTTGCTGGGAACTGGGAATGGTACAACTGGTTCACTCTTGTCTTCTAGTTTACATCCTATGGAGAAATTAGGATGTGGTTTATTAGGCAAAGAAGCTGAAAGTTCTCCGAGTAACCTCATAGATGTCCCACTGGTCAAATCTTTGGTTGGTTCTAGTAAAAAGCTCAAGACTCCAATAATTAAGAAGAAGTCGATGGCTGAGGGAGGCGCCATAAAGGATACAGTGGCAAGTATTCCAGGAAAGCGTAAGCCAGATAGTTTGAATGATGATCCAATGGAAATTTGCGAGCACCCTAGTAAAAGACATGGCTCACACATTGGTAATTGGGTGGGCTCTGATTCGGAATTTATCTTGGCGGAGGCTGCTCAGCAGCCCCGCCAGTCATTATGAGTTATTTAGCCTTGAATTGTCAGGGAATTGGGCACCCCTGGACAGTCATTTTCGCAAGATTGGCAGATTATCACCCTGCTATGCCTCACATCCTGGATTACATTAAGTATCCTGGTTAGTATAGCTTTGTAATGACTTTTTTGGTCTTCAGTGTATATAATTTGCCTTCATCCTACCAATAAGTTGCAATATCCGGTACCATGAAACAGTTGATTCTAGCTATAGTTCATCAATCCGTTCCGCTTTTTTGACTTGGCTGCAGATATTGATACCTGGCAAAGACTTGTTCGCCAATACCTTGTCGCTGCAGGTTAGTCACTTTGCCTCCAAGTTTCATCATTGAGCACACTGACCGGTGTTTGTACTTGAAAACTATCCTTAGTATCTACCAAAGACAATAAAATCATGTATTATCACTATGCTTAATTTTTACCATGCAAGTTTTCACTGGTGACTATTTTCTCTTTAATAGATTTCAGCTCTATATTATGAGTGTTCTTTTTCTTTATTTGTTTTCAACTCCTTTCCTATGTTGTGTTTTTGTTGTTTAGGTGGATTATTAATGGTTTCCAGAGGGTTTGCTGAGAAATATGAAACAAGAAGAAACAGATTTCAGGTACGTATGATTAGCATCGCGCGCTTTCAGACCGATTGGCATTAGTTTTGTGCGTACTTGTGTTTTATGTGTGGAAGGTGGACCTCTCAAGAGAGGTACTGGTACCACATATATCACGTTCTTTTACTCCCCTTTCAGTGTGCTTTTTCCCTATATAGTACTGTATTAGCATAAAGCAAAAATTAAGCAATTACTCCAGTGTTATGTTAGGTGCAGCAATAGATACAGTAGATTGATGCCTTTTCTTGAAATATGAAAACAACTTTACATTTTATCGTCATTACAATTGGACTGTACTTAAAAGATTGATTACTGCTGTTAGCTGGCAATATTGACAGCTCAAACCTACCTAACTCAGATCTCAACGACACTAATGTCAGGATTAATTGTTGAACATGTTTATTAATGGGAGTTGCTTATTGTAAGCTAAGCTAGCAACTACTGTTAATTCATTCGATCGGGTAACTTTTGTGAGAAATGAACTACTTCCTCCATAATTTCACAAAATTAAGGAGCAACTCACCCAGATAAAGGGGTCAGATTTTCCCATGATCGTAGTTTGAGTTGATCCTTTTGTTGGAAAATCAGATCAATTGCATACATAGACAAATATGGATTGAGAAAAAAAACATTTACATGCACACATCATGTTATAATGATAGGAGCGCAATTGTTAAACAATAAACATAAGTTTACCAATAAACACGAACATTGTTTAGGTTCAAACGTCATTTTGCATCATGTGATGTTTGAAACTTAAAAAATATTATGTAGTAGGTATCAGAACATTAGTAAGTGATGCTTCAACATTTGAAATTGAATGTAAGAGGATAAAGTTGTTTCCCTTTTTAATATTTTTAAAGTTTGTATTTTCGTAATATGAGGTCATTTAATTACTTTCCCCACAGTATCTGAGATTTATTGTTGCAATCTGACTTTTTGTCAACTTTGTCCCAGCCATTCCTATTAAATTAAAGCTAATAGTACGCCCTATGTATTTTAGATTTCCATGTGCGTGTGAATATGCGATAGCTTATAAATACCACAGGTTTTTCTCTCCTTCCTCTCAAATAAGCTTAAACGCTGAAACGCAGTAACTATAGCACCAATACACTGACATATATACATCTTCTTCTTATAGTCAATTAAGCAATGGCAAGCAGCACTAGAGACGTGAAGCACAAGAAGTTCCTCCCGAAGCGAATTATCTTGGTCCGCCATGGTGAGAGTGCCGGTAACTTAGACGAGAACATTTACAGCAAAGTGCCTGATCACAGGCTCGTGCTTACCCCTAAAGGCATCGATCAGGCTCGACAAGCCGGAACGGAAATCGTCAAGATACTCGATGACAGTTCCAAGCGTGACTGGAAGGCCTACTTCTATGTCTCTCCATATACCCGTACCAGGTCAACCCTCAAGGAGATTGCTCTTGCTTTTCCGAAGGGCAGCGGTATTGGCGTTAGAGAGGAATGCAGGATGAGAGAGCAGGATTTTGGTAACTTCCAGAATCCTGCTCAGATGAAGTTGCTCAAAATTGAGAGGAATAACTATGGCAGGTTTTATTATCGATTTCCTGAAGGAGAATCTGGTGCTGATGCGTATGACCGTATCTGCGGTATGTAACTACTACCTCCATTTTTCTATAAGTATTACAAAAGGCTCAACGCCCAGTTTCTGTACCGTATTAATTATATATGTATATGTGCATGTATTCCAGGTTTTATGGAATCACTATGGAGGGACATAGACAATGAGAGGTTCCCTCATGACGCGGAGAAAGAGGACCTGAACATTGTGATAGTGACACATGGGCTGGCGATGCGGTTATTTCTGATGAAGTGGTTCAGGTGGACAGTGGAGCAATTTGAGACCCTTAAAAACCCCAAGAATTGTGAGTATAGGATCATGGAACTGGGAGTTGGAGGGGAGTATAGCCTCGCGGTGTATCACGATGATGCGACGCTCACCAAATGGGGGTTTTCAGCTGAAATGATCCAAGACCAGAAGAATAGAGCATTGGGCCTTGAGCGCAAAGAAGACTGTTTATGGTTTGATACTTTCTTTCACCCAAGTTCAGAATTACAAGACTCCTCAACTGATGATGCAGCTGCAGCTAAAGATGGTGAAGTTGCAGATGGAAATAATTAGCCAAGTGATTATTACAGTAATCAATTTGTGTTTAAATTTGCATTTCTTGTGTTTTGTAATGTCATTTGTGTTGTGAATCGATCTTAATAAAACACGTTTTGTGTTCGTGAGATTGGACGGGCTTATATTAGACATATAAGATGGATCACGGGAGAATGACCTAGTTTTGATCTTCAAACTATATGTTGATCTTAGATTAAGCTGTTTGTAACTGTTTTTTTTTTTCCCCCCTTCAAAATTTACTTTCTTGCTTCTTTACAACAGAAAACTGAAACTGAGTATCTGCAGAAAACAACTGCTCAGGTCGTATAGGGGTGTAAATAGGTAAAAAATAACAATCCTGACACCAGGAAGTCTTCTTTGTAGTTATGTCGCAGCTGGATTCATCTTCTTGTAAACTGTTGAGCATCGGTGTCTATTCTTGCAACGCATCAACGTTGCTGGAACCCGAACAGAGTTCTGGCTACAGGGAGACAGCCTAGTGGTCGGAGTGAAGTGACACCAATTCTCCTGGCACCCAAACTATATATATGGATTCTGAAGCAAATTACAGCACCAAAACGAACAATCAGCACGATTTTGTGTTAGATATCCGACACGGAAGAATAAAGAACAAGCTGCAGGTTCATGTAAAGTACGCCTTTTTAGTTTTTTACTAGAAAAAGGCATTTACAGTTCATTCAAGTTTTCATATTGAGAGTTGGCCAACTGTTATAGTGTTATTAACAGATCGATGTCTGTTCTGTATCTAAGATGCTACTGTAAACGCAGTTCTGCAATTCAATCAATTAAGTTCTTCATTTTCATTTTTCTAGAGGTAGACAACACGCTTAGGACCCGTTTGGTTCTAAGTAGGAAAAGGAAAAGGAACATTTCCTAGGAAATCCGGTTCAACTGCTTAAGTAGGAAAACAAGTAGGAAATCTCCGCGTTTTCCATGTTTGGTTCACTATATTGCACTAGGAAATGTGGTTCAAATAACATTTCCTTTTCCACGTTTGATTCTCTACAAACTGACTAAAGAAAAGAGAAACTTTCAAATTTACCCTTCCGTGTTTTCTGAAAACCTTGCCGTTTTATATTAATTGAAGAATTGGGGGTTAGGGTTCATACATTCTGAATCGAGCATGAATCGTAATCGATGAAGTAGAAATCTCTGTTACGAATCCTAATTGTTAGGTCAAGCTCCGCGTCGATCGAGAGCGGCTGCGCGTGGAATTGGAGGCGATTGAGGCTTAGGTGAGCTACGGTGAGGTCTGGGTCAGAGGGCCAGAAGACGTAGGCGGCGGCGAAGAGGAAGAGGAAGGAGACGGGGGATAAGGAGATAGCGAGGCAGCGTGGGTAGGGAGGTAAAACGATGACGTATTGAGGGGCTTGTTGGGGTTGGGAGATGAAAGGCCGGTGATAGGATGGGGTCTGGGTCAGAGGGCCAGAAGACGTAGGCGGCGGCAAGGAGGAAGAGGAAGGAGACGGTGGATAAGGAGATAGCGAGGCGGCGGTGGCGGCGTGGGTAGGGAGGTAAAACGATGACGTATTGAGGGGCTTGTTGGGGTTGGGAGATGAAAGGCCGGTGATAGGATGAGGTTTCTTCTGCGGCCGTCATTGTGGTGTAGGTAGAAAACCAGGCGAGGGGAAATCTATTTAGATATTTTGGAAGGGAGGATGGGATGTAATTAAATTGCATACTGTGGGTATTATGGAGACAACATTTCAGATTTGGTGGGCAAAATTGGAATGTGAAAATATGAGAAATTTTGTCAATTTCGTTTTCCTGCCCTCCCCATGGAAAAGGAAGTAGGAAAAGAGTTGCACTTTTGTGCACAAAAATGCAAAAAAGCCTTTTCCGGTTGAGTTGGAGGAAAAGCCGGTCGGACCAATTAACCACATTTATTTTTTCGTTTTCCTACGTGCCAAACAAGGAAAATAGGTCATTTTGCCCCAAAATTTTTCCTTTTCCATGGCAACCAAACGGGCCCTTATTGTGAGTAGAAAACGGCATACTGTTTCAAAAGAAATCGCTTTTCTTTAACATAAATGTGATGTATACTTATGAAGACGCGAAGCACTTTTTATGTGATTTAACATTGTTCTGTAAGTTAGGGATTAGTGTAGTACATGTTTCTTAGTGAGCTGTACATCAAGAAACAGTACTTAGGAGCAGTTAATTTGTTAGGCAAATCCCAGCTACGTAAAGCTGTGATCTCTCTTTGTATCATTCATTTTTCATCTAAATGAAATCATTCAGTTCTTCAACTTCTCTCTTTTCACACTTATTGAGGTCTGAGATTTGGAATTTCTGAAATTTTTCGTGAATTAATTAAATTTTGTACAAAGTTGTGATTTTGGAAGATGTATGAAAACAGGAACTCTTCTTGTAACTTGAATATACTAGTACCATGGTTGAAATGTTTTTGTGATTCTAGAATTTCGAGTTGTCTAACTATGTCAATGGTAGCATAGATAGTACAATGGCTTTTTTTCTTTAAATTTATTTATAAAGAATATAACATGCACAACTATGTTTAAAATAAATATAGATGGTCTCCCACAAGACTTTATGAGTTTCTAGAAGTTCATGGAGAAGAAAAAAAATAAGAAACAGATTTCAAGTACGTAGTACACTTCACCTAATATGAAATAGACGAATTAGCATTAATCCTCCCTTATATAAATTTTTTCTCATTTTTTAATTTTGTACGTTCCTCACATACAATTATAATTACAACTTAACCATGCCATTCACTATTCTTTATTTTAATAATACCCCCAATCTCCATATTTATTTGCATCTTTACCAAAAAATACCCGGTAAAGTATACGCAACTTATAATAATTTATTCGGTTTTTACTTAAACATGGAATGAATCAAGTGAGTAGTGACGGTGGACCTCTCAAAGAGCGGTACTGGTACCACCCATCCATATGACGTGGCCTCTTCGGCCGGGCTAATTGAAACCACAGAAATATCTATCATATTGATCAGCCCTCTTTGTCTCCCAGCCTTTTTAGGAGTAAACAGTTCAAACGATTGCCATGTGCTTTTAATCCACTCTAGTACTGTTATTGTTAGGTGCAACTTGCAAAGTACTAGTAGTCTAGCACTGATTAAGTTTCCCCACGTCCAGCCTGGTTTATTTCATAGATATAGAAGTTGATAAAACAACTTTACTTGTTATCATCACAATTCGACTCGTACTTCGAAATCGATCATCGGTGCATTGCTGCAGTTTAAACTTATTTACAGCGGAGTAACATTTTTTTCACACTATTATCTTAACAAATTTAAACTTTGTCCCACAGGTTTTCCATGTGCATGTGATAAGCTTATAAATAGTACCACAGGTTTTCTCCCGTTCCTCACATAAGCTCAATCGCAGCAACTAGCTAGTTATTATATATACATCTTCTTTCTAGTCAATTAAGCAATGGCAAGCAGCGCTAGAGACACGGAGCACAAGAAGTTCCTCCCGAAGCGCATTATCTTGGTCCGCCACGGTGAGAGTGCTGGTAATGTAGACCAGAACATTTACAGCAAAGTGCCTGATCACGGACTCGTGCTGACTCCCAACGGCATCAACCAGGCCCAACGAGCAGGAACTGAAATAGTCAAGATACTTGATGACAGCTCCAAGCGCGACTGGAAGGCCTACTTCTATGTCTCTCCATATACCCGTACCAGGTCAACCCTCAAGAGATTGCTCTTGCTTTTCCTAAGGGCAGCGGTATTGGCGTTAGAGAGGAATGCAGGATGAGAGAGCAGGATTTCGGTAACTTCCAGAATCCTGCCGAGCCGAGATGAAGTTGAACAAAATTGATTGGAATAAGTATGGCAGGTTTTATTATCGATTTCCCGAAGGAGAATCTTGTGCTGATGCTTATGACCGTATCTGCGGTACGTGATTAATTAATACTTACTCAATTTCATTAATAATTTACTCTTCGGTCAACAGGCTTCATGTTTGACCGCACATTACTTCTAAATTGTACGATGCAATTCTTTTTTAAAGTTATATAATTAAAGTTCATAAGTTAGTAGTATTTTAAACTTTTTTTTAAATTTTTTTTATCAATATAATTTAGGTGTAATATACGAGTCAAACATGACAGCCGTTGACCAAAGAGGAAGTTTGTAATGAAATGGAGAAATTATTTACTACCTCCGTTTTTCCTATAAGTGATTTTTTAGGTGTTTTCACAAATATTAACAAGGACTCGCAATCATCTAAGACACCATATAACACTCTTTAAATAGTGTAACAAAACCTTACACCAAAATGCAAATAAATGATAAGACCAACTTGTAGAAAATAGCACAAAAGGCCCAAGGCCCTGTTTCTGTGCCGTACAAAAATGAAGTGTATATATGTCGGCAGGTTTTATGGAGTCACTATGGAGGGACATAGACAATGACAGGTTCCCTTATGACGGGGAGAAAGAGGACCTGAACATTGTGATAGTGACGCATGGGCTGGCAATGCGATTATTTCTGATGAAGTGGTTCAAGTGGACAGTGGAGCAATTTGAGAGCCTTAAAAACCCCAAGAATTGTGAGTACAGGATCATGGAAATGGGAGTTGGAGGGGAGTATAGCCTCGCGGTCTATCATGATGATGAGACACTCACCAAATGGGGGTTTTCGACTGAAATGATCCAAGATCAGAAGAATAGAGCATTAGGCCTTGAGCGCAAAGAAGACTGTTTATGGTTTGATACTTTCTTTCATCCAAGTTCAGAACAAGACTCCTCAACTGATAATGCAGCTGCAGCTAAAGATGGTGAAGTTGCAAAAGGAAATAATTAGCCAAGTGATGATTATATACTATAGTAATCAATTACTGTTGCATTTCTTGTGTTTTGTAATGAAATCTGTGTAGTGAATCGATCTTTAATAAAACACATTTTGTGTTCGTGAGATTGGACAGACTTTTATCATTGACATATAAGACGGATCATGAGAGAATGAACTAGTTTTGATCTTCAAAGTTTACCGGGGTAAGAGAGAGAGTGAACTAGTCCTGCGTTTGTGGTTTTTGGTTCCCAACTTTTAGAAGTTAACAGATCTGTTCAGGTTCCAGCGATTCTCCTGGCACCCAAACTATACAGATTCTGAAGCAAATTATAGCACTAAAACGAACGATCAGCAGGATATAATATTGATGTAGATATCCGACAAGGACAGTTCTTTTCGAATTTGCATACCACAATGTGAACAAGCTGGGAAGAGTATTGGTCAGTGTAGGTTTTGTAGAGTGGATCCACATAGTAATCCTGGACAAAGTCATTACTACTGACAGCTACCGAGTGTGTCCCTGATAATCAACGGTGCCTGCGTGCTGTTAGACACGTTTGCTAGCTTACTTTGGTATTCCTTGTACTAATACTCTAGCTGTTGTGATCATATTCGGGAAATTGCAAAACAGCCTGTTGTACGTTCAGGTAATATTTCTGAAAGAAGGATCAACAAGGAAATGCAACATATATCATGTAACTATCTAATGTCACCAAAGAAGCAGCACTTCATAGTATTCCAGCAGCACCTTCTTGTTGGACCGTCCCTGTTCAACACAGCCAGACAAAACTCTTAAATCATAAACACACACAGCAACATATATCATGTAACTTATCTAATGTTACCAAGACAGCGATTAATGAATACATATATACATATTACAACCAAGTGACTAACATATCACGTAACTATCATAAACGAATGAACAAGAACAACCAAGTGCTTGCCGCAGCGTAAGCCGTAATGTAATAAATCAAATGCGCATATATGCACATATTACATACCTACCAAGTGCTAGTACAATTTTATTCCCTCCCACTATTTATTCAACATTCCTTCAAAATTCTACGTCGTCTAGTAGTATTGAATTTCATATGTATTAGGACCGGAGGAGTACAACTCTCTAATACAATCAAAACAAAACAGTACAGCCAGCAAGCAATTAATTTTCAACAATCATCAACCAATAAAACTACTACTATGTTTCAGTCCAATACACCCCCCCCCCCCCAAATCAAGCAAAACTACTATGTTCCCCAATCAATGATAGAGCCCCCATCAATACTCAACAATCATCAACAAACAAACCTCTTAAACTGAACATGCAGAAATCAATGCATTCTCCGTTTTCAACGTTAGAATAAACTCATACCAGTTAAAGAACATGAACTGAAACTCTTAAATATAGAAAGATGCAAACTGAACTCATAACGCCAAATAATAGTAATATATATAGTATAACATACTGTACGTTCTGTCTTCCGATAGATCAAACAGTTTATCATAACTTGACCATTCAACTTCGACACTTATCGTGCACGGCCTCATATTTACTGTATGACTTTTTTCTTTCCTCGGCTGCATGGGAGCATTTCAACTCAACAAATATGAGCTCAACAAAGTCGAGATTCTTCATGTATTCATCCACAAATTAAATTAATGCGATTTTTTAACAAAAACCAACTCCAAATCATACTCTTCAGCCAGTGATTTGAAGACATGAAAAGGTACAACCCATTTGGGACAATCAACAGCATCCTCCAAGTGGAATTTGTACTTGATACCAAAGGGACTCAAAGATTTGAACTTCTTGCGTCGAATTCTTCATCAAAATGTATGATAGTCGGGAAATTGCAAAACAGCTTGTTGTTCAGCCGTTCAAGGAATGTTTTTAAAAGAACGATCAACAAGGAAATGCAACAAGAAGCTGGAGAAAAAGGAAGAATAAAGAGAACAGGCAGCACTTCATAGTTTTCCAGCAGCACCTTCTTGTTGGATCCCTAGCCTGTTCAACACAGCCAAACAAAACTCTTAAATCATTGACAGAACAACATATATCATGTAACTATCTAATGTCACCAAAACAGGCGAGCGATAAAATGAATGAACAAGAACAACCAAGTGCTAGCTGCAGCGTAATGTATAAATCAAATGCAATATATATACACATATTACATACAAACCATGTGCCTAGTACAATTTTATTCCCTCCCTCTATTTATTCAAGATTCCTTCAAAATTCTACGTTGTCTAGTAGTATTAAATTTCATATGTATATATTAGGACTGGAGGAGTACTACTCTTTAATACAGCCTGCAGCTAGTAATCGATTTTTAACAATCATTAACCAACAAAACTACTATATATGTTTCAGTCCAGTACAGCCCCCCAGAAAAACTACTATGTTCCCCAATCAACGATATACAGCGCCCCCATCAATACTCAACAATCATCAACAAACAAACCTCTTAAACTAAACATGCAGTAATCAATACATCCTCAGTTTTCAACAATGTTAGAACAAACTCTTACCAGCTAAAGAACATGAATTAAAACTATTAAATATAGAAAAAAAATGCAAAGGTGAACTCATAACGCCAAATAATAGTAATAAACTTCATATAAAAATAATACTAGTAAATATAGTATAACATACTTGACGTTCCGCTGCTGTATGTGCCTTTTGATAGCACATACAGTTTATCATAATTCGACCATTCGACTTCGACTCTTATCTTGCACGAGCTCATATCAACTTCTTCCGAGTTTTCTCCATCTTCGGCTGCATGGGGGAATTCCAACTCTCGACTAAAATCATGTTGCACTATATGAACCATGAGACTCTTATCATTCTCAACGCAGATAGTTTCACGTGAGAGCTTAACCTTGCAGCCCACAAGTACAGGGTCCCACTTCCCATCTCTGGTATCCAGTAGCACAACCTCCTCCTTGTGCCGCGACTTGTTGGTGACGACTGACGATAGAGGCAGTAAAATAGCAGCCTCCCAGATCCTGTCCGCTGCCAGCAATAAGCTTCACGGAGATGGTAGCCGCAACACTGTAGGTGACAATGCCATGTGTCAGCTCCAGCGAGTAGTGCTTGCCGGGGCCCTCAAATCTGACATCCTTACAACACTCAGATTCATCATCTTGCATTGGCACAGAAATTCGTCATAATACTTAGGGACCACATCACTTAGGGTCAGATATTTGTCGTCAAATGGAGTAGTACCCTTCAATATCAGTGAGGCTTTTATGAGGCACACAAGACCCCGGGGGCCAAAATAAGGAGGACAGTAAGGACCTGTGAGTAGTAAATATGGATCCTGCATGCATGAATTAAGAAGTGTCATTGGTTAATGAGCAAGTAGATCATGTGATTGTGCTTTCTTTATTCCTAATGGAGAATAAGAATAGACTTGAATATTGCAAATATATCCATCCAAATGTAACTAGTTTGTCAAGTGGAAAAAACCATGTATGTATAACTTGTTGTCCTTGAAATCTGTCTGTGGCAATGACTAGCATGAAACTAGTTACTAAGTTACCGCAATCACATAAAATTTGCGAATAGCCAAACAAATTGAGTTGGGTAAACAGGAAAGCAAGCATGCATGCATATCTAAATCAATCATTGACATACCCTTGGAACTTAGAAAGTGCTAGCTAGCCAGTGTAAATAAATCTTTGCCAAACCAGTAGTGTAATAATTAAATAAGTAACAATCAAGTAAAGTGCAGCCAAAGAATTAAGAGCTATAGCTTTGAACAATTGATCATTCACGACTAAGTAAACAAACAGACAACAATGACTACACCAAGTCAGTTTCTATGCAACAAGAAGTACATCCAGAGTGATTTGAATCTATGATCAAGTAATGGTCAAAGTTGGAAAGGCAAGATTCACATCAACTTGTAATAACATTTGTTTTGAGAGAGCTGAATTTCATTCTTTTCAAACTTAAGTGTTTTTTTTAATAGGAGAGAAATGTACTTGATAGATTGGTTGTAGAAAATGTAGTTAGTAAAAAAAGATGCTTCTGGTGAGTAATTCTCTGAAATAGATCACCATTTCTGCTCATTATATAAGGCGATGTTACAAAACTGACATAAGTTAGCCATCAATCTGTGTGCCTCAAGCTCGAGGCTATAACTTCGATGCTGTCTCTTCTCTCCAACCAAAGCAGTAAGCTGCGATTCTATGAAAACCTTATTGCTTTCCATTCACAATGGCTGCATAAAACTAATTCTGTAGTTCATTGCATGGAACTGGATTAAAACAAGAGAGCTTCATTCACCCTTGATGATGAAGGAACTTCTTTCCGTCTGTCAGCACTCAGCCCTCAGGACTTCAGTTGCGGTGCGTGTGCGTGAATCTTCTTAGCACAATTAGACTTCACCTCAGACATAGATGATGTCCTCCTTTGACAAGTACATTTTACCTTTATCCCGTGGAACATTTCCTCCATTTTCATCGGGTTGCCCTCGCTTTCTTAAAACAAAGGCCAGATATAAGTAGGCAACCTGCCATTCATCTGGTGAAAGTGTACTTCGGCCATTTTTGCCATCACCTAACGCACCAAGCCTTCGCATAAGCTTAACAAAGTTTGGATTCTTAATATATTCATCCACAAAAAGTACATGTGAGTTTTTGACAAAAACCAACTCCAAACCATACTCTTCAGCCAGTGATTTGAAGACATGGAACGGAACAACCCATTCAGGACAGTCAACAGCATCCTCCAGGTGGAATTTGTACTTGATACCAAAGGGACTTGAAGATTTGAACATTTTGCCGTCGAATTCTTCATCAAAACGTAGCCAAAACACACTATTTCCAAAAACCAGCCCCTCAGCTTCTCTAAGCTTATTGACAATAACATTAGCATCTGGCATAGTTCCAATAAAAATACCTCCCGGTCGAAGTAAAGCTGATACATTAGCCAAGGCCCGCCTTGCACGTGCCTCAGTAGACCATGAGTAATGTATGGCAAACTGAGAACTACAAATATCAAATGGAGCTTCGTCCAATACATTATCTAGCTGAATCTCAAAGCAGTCTCCACAAATGAGCCTGGCAGGAAAGGAAAACTTGTTGCCATTATATCGTGTTCGGCAATCTTCTATCGAGCCATTGGCTATATCGATACCAATGTTTGCCTTGTCCCATTTGATAAGATCACCACCCTTTCCGCAAGCCAAATCAAGAACTGCATCTCCTTGTTTGGCATACAAGTGAATTAACACAGTTTTCATCCAGTTATTGAGTTTCTTCAAGCGGATAATCGGGCTGGCCTCTCGCTCCTCAAGAGTCTGGTTCGTCCTGGCGCTGTAATGATCAGCCACCTTCCTTGCAAATACCGTGCTACTCTCTTCCTCCAAAAAATTCCCATCACCTGGAGGAGGAGGATTGTGGTTGAATTTGGAGTGAGGTGGTCCATAAGAAGAAGAATCTTGATAACCCCTTTTCATGTGTGAGTGTAATTTACGAGTACAAGAACAGTATGATCGGAAGAAAGAAAGGGAAAAAAAAAAAAAAACAGGAAAGGTATCGATCGATTAAACGGTTCTGAAAAGGGCTTTTGCACGGAATGGGAGAATAAATTAGGTTAAGACGGCGTAGGAATTGAATGGAAGACTCAAGTAGTAAAACGAAATCAGGAACAGGGGATAAGGAACAAAAGTTGGTCCAAGGAATCTTGTCTTCTCTTGTTTCAGCTTCAGATTTTCTGTGAATGAAAAGAAAAGATCGATGTTGTGAATTATTTAGTTCAGTTTACTTAGGGGAACTAAATAAGGAAACAATAGCTGTGAAAGGAGAAGGAAATTAAATCTTATTGGAATTTTTTTATTTTTTTCGAAAATAAAATCTCTTGTTTCAGCTATTAATTTATTCCAGTAGCTTGGCTGTGGTGGATGGCTGCTGCTTGTTCCCTGTTGAGACAAGCAATTAGTACTTGTGAATCGCAATGTATTATGTATGATAATCTTTTTGCAATTACTTTCGTCACAAAGGTTCAGGCCTAATTTTAGTACTCGTATTTCTGCTGTTAGTGCATCAGTTCTACCCAAAAATTATTGTGCACTAGCTATGAGTCTATGACAAAGTCTCCCCTATGATTTCGAATAACAGCACCTGCACCAGCTAAACCAGTAGTTGGGTGAAAGGATCCATCAGTGTTTAAACAAAAGAAACCTTCATCACGGGGACTCCACATGCAAGTCAGGGGAATTTTGTTGGTAGGTGATTTAGATGGAAAGGCCAAAGCATGGTCTTGGACAGTATCTAAAAAGAGGTGCTTGAATTTTGTAGCTTCAATTCAAAAGTGATGAAATGAAGTTGTTATGTGCTAGTGTGTTTGATAAAAATCAAGTGTTGCAGGGACAAAGGTCCATAAAAAAAAAAAACATCAATCACCCAATTTTAAACTTCTTGGAACAAGGGGCATCTAACCATGCAGCTAAAGGGCAGCCTATAAAGCAAGGCAAGGCAAGTGAAAAATTTATTCTATGCAGGAGCTTCAACTTCCATACTTTCAACCAAGGCCAGTTAGGTCCTTGTGGAGTATGAATGTATGATTAGTGATCAACATATTATAGTCACTTTTCACAGTGAATTTACCAGATAAAGTACCCTTCCAAATAAGAGTATCAGTAGCTGGAGCATTGGGGAGTGGAATGCCTAAAATCTCTAAAACAGTCCAAGGTGGTTTAGAATATTTGAAGTTATAAGGTCGTTAATTAATAGAATAGGAGTAGCATTTCGAAAAAAAGGTGAGATTAATGTGCAGCTTATTTCATACAACTCATTTAAGCTCTATTTACTTCATGGAAGATGGAAGCTCTGTTTCTTCCAAACTCTAATTTCAAATGTAAGCTTCTTCAGATGAGTAGTAATTCTTTTTTTAAAAAAAACACCAATTTATACCCAAATCAAATGCTTAAATGTCTGTCATTATATATCTGGTACATTTATTAACGGAATTAAATTACAGCAGATGAGATGACACAAGCCTCACAATAATAACAAACTGAACAACTAGAGAGTGAATGGAAACTAAAAAGACTGTCCATCATACTGAAGTACTACTACATAATTAATAACCAAAATATTAGAATACATATATCATCAAGAAATTAGATCAATGCCTTGTGTAATCAAGCTATTAGCCAGAATCTGATTAGCTGCCTCTGAAGGATGCACACTGTCCCAAAACACGTACTGTGACGCATTGGTACATGTGCCTATCGACTTCTGGTTACACAACAGCGAAGTTGTCTCCACTGTTCCAGTGCCACAACAACCTCTAGTTGCTTCTGTAAAGCCTACACAAGTTTGGTCAAACAAAATCAATCTACATTATATACTATATACAAGCATGCACTTATCTGCAATTAGTCCTATGGTATTCATCTACATACCATTTGTAGAGGGATTTGCTACCAGGTCGTATAGGGGCGTAAATACATCGAAAACAACAATCCTGACACCAGGAAGTCCGTTTCTGAGCTGTATCGCAGCTGCATTGATCTTCTGGTTAAACTGTTGAGCATCGGTGTTTATTCTTGCAACGCATCCAGGTTGCTGGAACCCGAACAGAGTTCTGGCTGCAGGGAGACAGCCTAATGGTGGGAGTGAAGTCACACCAATTCTCCTTGCACCCAAACTATACAGATTCTGTAGAAAATTAAAGCACCAAAACAAACAATCAGCACGATATTGGTGTAGATATCCAACAAGGACGATTCTTTTGGTATTTGTACATAACAATGACTATTACCGTAACGAAAATGGAGAAAATGTCAACAAGCTGGGAAGAGTACTGGTCAGTAGTGTAGGTTTTGTAGAGGAGTGGATTAACATAGTAATTCTGGACGAAGTCACTACTACCAGCAGCTATCAAGTAGAGCGCGTCCCTGATAATCGATGCTGCCTGTGTGCTGTTAGACACACTTACTAACTTACCTTGGTACTCCTTGTAATACTCTAGTTGTTGTGACAGAGAAATTACATGCTGCAAAACACACCATTGAAATATTAATGGTAAATAAATAGTCCCCAACATAATCAATTTTGAAACTCTTGATCAGGTGGATCATGGAACCCGATAATCAAGCATATTATCAGGTGTGAATTCGGCGGTCCTAGGATTTGAAGGTTGGGGGTGTGAAATTATATATATGGGACCATTTCGGAATTTAGTGGGAGAATTCTTAAAATATCAAAAATATTTTACATACAAAAAATTTTATTTTTCAAATTTTAGGGGTGTAGACGTTATGCAACTTTCTACCCCTGCTCAACAACCTTATTGAGCTATGTAAGAAGAAATGTAACAACAAGCTGGAGAAAGGAAGAACAAGCTGCAGGTTTCAAGTTCAGGAAAAGTTGTTGATAAGTCACGTTTTTTATAGTGAGACGGTTTATGGTACAGATCTCTGTTCTGTATCTGAGCTGCTGCTATTGTAAAACTCACTTTTGCAATTCAGTTTCATTTCCTCATTAATCATTTCAAGCCTAGAGCCAATTAAGAAACCGAGCCTTAAATCGAACCTGCTGAGGTTGAGTGGCCTGTAATGAGCTCAAACACGACTCTTTTCAAAATATAAATGGACTAATTAAACGATGAGTTTTAAACTCAATGAATTTTATTGAGAGGTCCAATCTAAATCGGCTCTTTAGGTAATTAGGTCAAAGAACTCCTAACAAAGCTTGAGTTTGACTCGATTACCTCACTGAGTGAGCCAAATCGAGCCGAGTTCACGACTAGCATGACATAATAAGTACCCTAATTGTTGCATGTAGCAGATATATACACACCACAGTAAAAAGAAATGGTTTGGTGAAAACGTTGAAGTAAAATTACATTGAGAAGGGAAGTATGATCGTCATATCCAGCACCAGCAGAGGCAAAGTTAGTTCCTTGAAGTAGTGCCTGGCCAGACGCCTCTGGGCTAAGGTAGGCCGGAGCCGGAGCCGAAAATCCAAGAGTCTCAGCTGCACCCAAAGAATCAACAATCTTTAATCTTCAATCTCAGCCTCAGCAGCATTCACTATATAGAAGTAGTACTATAAATTAATTACCTGTAAGATCAGTGGCTAGTCTTCCATTACAAAACCTGCCAGTGGGTTGTTGGTTGGAAAAATCCCTTCCATAAGGCGGGTAATTCGCCTTGAAGACGGTGTGAATGTAATCGTTGTTTCCCACGTCAACTACTGAGTCGCCGAACGTGATGATCGCAGGGACTAATTGAGAGCTAACTGAGTTTAATAATAAAGATATAGTAAGTGGCAATAATAATCCTAGTATATGATCACAAAACCTCATGCTTTCTAAGTTGAAGTTGCTTGCTGTTTGGAAGACTAGTGTGTCCACTGTGTTGTGTTGTGTTGGCTAAATTTTATAGACTGCATGTAGTATATACAGTAGAGTAAACAGGTGAAGGTTGGCATTAATTAATGGTGTTATTAGTTCTTGCTGCATTTAAAGCTTTTTGGAAGTGATGAACATGAAATCAATCCATTCTTGCTAGTGCTGCCAGGTGCATCGTGTAATGTAACTAGCTAGATAGTAGTTAATTTGATCTCTCTTCAATCCACACTGAGTCAGTTTCTGGAGAACATTTTGGAACTTAGTTATGTGTCTATGTTCTTGACTTGTCATCCTCCAAAAGGTTTATGCTTTGTCATGGACTCGCTTTGGTGTCTTGAATGGGTGAAAGACATAAACTTAACACCTGGTATATAAGTAGGGTCGTCGATATAATGTTTAAAGCACTATGATTTATTATAACTTTTTTTAAACTAAAAATATTACAACAACTCATACACTTATACAAATATTATAAACCACCTTATTTCTCCACTTCACCACCGTGATTTCTTACAACATGTTATACTGTAGTAGAAAAAGGCAAAGAGAAAGTTATAAATCCTTAGTTAATTATCACGGTACCGACCAAAAATAAAAACAAGCCAAGTAAGACAAAGACCACAAGGAGCTAGGGAGCACCTATATATTTACAAGCAAGTTGACTTGTAGGACGTTAAATTAAAGTTGAGTAAATTTATGCCCCTTGAAAATCCCAAACCCCACATTTATTTCTTCCGGTCATCAGATTCACATTTAATTCCATCCTCTGCACCTGTATTATGTGAAACATGGTCTTGAATCTTGATCACACTGCGATAATTCATATTGGTATGCACGAATCCAACGTTCTCTAGAAGCGGTGCTGTCAAGAGAGAAAGACATAGAAGCAAGGCTTTCAGAAATCATCTTTGTTCACCAACAGAAAAGTACATTGTAATCGTAAATAATGGGTTGTGCCTGTGACATATATATATCGTAGTTATCGGATAACTAACTAACATTGTTGTAATAATACAACATTGCGCCTTATCTCTAAGGAGCCTCTCAAAACCCTAAATACTGGCATTGTCTAGATAATTTTCATTAATGGAATCGATTCACGACTTAACCACGAACTGGACGCCCAGTGCGAATGGAAATCCCAATAATAAATAACAGCCTTTAGCATAATTGCACAAATGCATGAAAAGTTCTAAATCTCAAAACAAACTTCAATATTTTGCAAAATAGAAAAATCATTAAATATATTGGATAAAGTTGAATACATTACACCTCTTTCTTTTAGCTCCTAGACACTCCAGGACGTACACGGTACACTTGAAGACTTAAAGTTATTGGACAAAGTTGGGGAAATTTTGAAAATCTACAGATTTAATTTGAGGACTTCTTATCAAGGCTGAACGTGACCATATAAAGATGAGCTATTCATCAATAAAGTATATAACTACAGTAGATGTTTAATTTATAGCTTGTGTTATGTTATGTATTATGTATTGCTTCACTAGGTTTTGTTCAAGGTATCTAGAACTAGTAAATGGGTTGATCGAATCGGATTGTTTGAATCGGATGATTTCGGGTGAGTAAGTTTGTTTCGGGTGATTTCGGATCGGGTCGGATTCGGATGTGTTTGGATTTCAGATTTTTGTCGGATTCGGATGTTATTCGGATTATAAATTTCAAAACATTTCGGATCATGTCAATTCAGATTCAGTGTTGATTGAATATTTAAATGTAAAATTATTTTTATAATGAAAATTTATGAAATATTACTACTTCAAAATCTTAATTATAAGTTAGTTATATATGAAATATATACTTTAAATGAAAATAATCATGTATTCCCTATAAATTTAATTTGAGTCATTTTGGATTGAAAGAGTTCGGGTCACATTTAATTCAGATCGGGTGAATTTCGGATTGAATTTATTCGAAAGATTTCGGATTGTTTAATTCGGATGAAAAAAAATTCAGGTGCTTTCGGATCGGATGAACGCCACCTTATAAGCTAACGTTAAACAGAGCCAATATCTTTCATCATTATCTTTCTTTTTATTTTTCTTTAACCTCATCTCTCATCTCCATACTTTTTCATTAATGAATGATTATGAATATTAGATGAAAACTGAATCACTCTACACAAAAGGTACCAACCACAAAAAATACCAAAAGGGTCAATCTATCTGATATAACTCATCAGGATGTTACTCAGGTTAGTTAGCTAGACTATTGAAATTCTGGGTGGGGGGGGGGGGGTGGAACACCCCCACAATCCCCACCTCTTCCCTTCGGTGAAGTATTATTTTGTTAATCTTGCTTGTGCAATCATGCAAGTGTATCCTCAATTTTTCTGGAATCATACTTTATTCTTCAAATGTTATATACTTGTAAATGATGAGAATTTGGATACTTGAAAATCTTTATACTTATAAATGAACCAATTCCAATTATACATACAAATAAAAATAAATAGTCATATACATATTTATTCATATACATACAAATAAAAATAAAATAGTCATATACATATTTATTCATCTGACCTCATTCACCAACCTACTAAAATTGCCACAGTTGAACTCCACTCGAACCTATCAGATTCACCTACTTAAACGTGTCTTGACGAATTTGGTTCCACTTATATATTTATCAACTATTGTTTCTGCAAAAATAGACTGTATATATACAATCAACTGATCAAGGTTGTTTTTTAAGCTCGTTTAGTCGTCCGGGTGGCGTGGTCAATTGACATGGAAATAACATTATTCTTCCTATCTTCCTTCTTCTTTGTTCTTTTCTACTTGTTCTTCCTCCCCTCTTCCTACTGGACTATTCTTAGAGATGTGGAACTTCTAAGCTGATTCGTTTATTGAGATCAATGAGACGAATCTGATTAAATTTTCCATATTTAAAGTGTCTCTACTCTGTGCTGACCGACTGACCGGGGACTCTTATAGTCAATTGGAACTATTTGGTACCAAGTCGTAGCAATTTTCCTCGACTAATTTCCAAGTCGTTGCTACTAATTTAACTCCAAACCAGAGTTATACTCCAAGCTAGAGTCTTAAACTTTTAACAATGCCGGTCAACTAAAGGCATAAAGCTTACCAGACTCATCAAGTCGTTGTCCTAAAACGTACACATTCTTAATTTCCAATTCCTTCTTTTATTTGTAGTTTGTACACGCTAGCTAGGTAGTAAAGCAAAACCTTGTGAGTAGACTTGGTCATCGAATTCTCTCTATAAATACACATGCTTAGTTGTTCATAAGGTTCATCACTTACTAATCAATCATCTCCTTAATTTTTATAATAACTTGTTTATTACTACAAATTAAGGATCCAAGATATGGCAGTTGGTACTTCCTATTTAGTTGCATTTCTGATATTCACAGCAGTTCTATTGCCATCCACTCCATCTGAGGCTCATGGGCTTGCTAATCGAGGTGAGAAACTTTATAACGCACTCGTCTTTATTATTCCCCGTGGAACTTTACTCCGTAGCTGATTGATTGTGAAAATATAATAGGCAAACTATATTATGGAATAAAAGTGAAACATTCCCTCCTTCTCTGACTATATGCTTTTTATGTTGTGAAGACGATTTGAAGTCGTAGAGATGAGTTTGTACGCCATATAAACAAAATACTTCTTTCCCTCTAATTCCCACGGCAAAACAAGTTTCAAATGAAAGCTAATTTTTTCATAAACTAGCTGAAACTAACTATTAATGCTAGTTCCAACATCATAAAATGTTAATTTCATTAGTTTCAACAACAAAAATATTATTTTCGTTAGTTTCAGACATCATAAGTGCTAGTTTCAGCAACAACAAAAATCTAGTTTGAGCAACACAAATGCTAGTTTCATTAGTTTGAGCAACACAAATGCTAGTTTCATTAGTTTCAGCAACACAAATGCTAGTTTCAACAACTAAATGCTAGTATCATTAGTTTAAGCATCATAAGTGCTAGTTTCACCCACAAAAATGCTAGTTTCAGCAACACGAATGTCAAATTCATTTGTGTTGCTTAACTAATGATACTAGCATCACAAGTGAACACAAAAAATATTAGTTTCATTAGATTCAACAACAATAGATGCTAGTTTCATTAGTTTCAACAACAAGAATGCTAGTTTCATTAGTTTCTGTGTATAAATATTAATTAGTTAGAAAAAAATAGTTAAATATAATTAGCTAGTAATTAATTAACACTAATGGATGTCAAAAACACCATCAATATCCATTTTAGCGAGAAAAATGGAGTCCAGTAAGCAATTGAGATCCAAATTGATTAGATTTTAGGGCACCAAAAAATAAAATTATCTTTTTTGTAAGAGGTTTTTAGATTTTAGGGCACCAAAAAATAGAATGACATTTTTTGTAAAAGGTTTTTTAAGGTGGTTGTTTTTAGAATGAACTTTTTTGTAAGAGGTTTTTTAAGGTGGTTGTTTTAGCAAATTAGGTGCTATAGAGTGGTTACTTTTATATAATTTTCTGATAATTTGCCTATTAAATATCTACCACGCGTCAAACATGAAACAACCATTTTGTCAAATACAGTAAATGGTAAATTGCCAATTACTCTGGTATTGGAGTGATTAATAATATGTGAAAGAACAATGGCCTCTAAAATTTGACCATTTATACTAAGTCTCCTCTCTAAATTTAAATTTTAGTGTGAATTACCCATAAAACTTTTAAAAAAAATTAGATGCACAAATTTATTTAAAAGTGATCTAATGTTTTACTATAATTGTTTTTATTTATATATATATATATATGTGGTGTATATGCAGAACTTGTGAGTATAAACAATGACAAACCAAATCGTCCACCGTGTTACTGTTGCAAAACTCCAACCCCGCCACCGGGTTGCTACTGTGCTTGTGCTGCCATTTTCGGCAATTCTCCTTGATCGATATATCATGAAGATGAAGGCTCAACTTCAACATCTTATTTTATACACAATTCAAAATAGCTAATTTATTTGAGCAATACATTGTTTCAGTCAAATACTCAGATCATAGTATAAAAATAAATCAATATAGAGGTCGAATACTATACTTTATTATTGCTTATCAAAAGTTGTCAACTTAATTCATATTTAAATAGAATAAATAAATATTTAATTCATATTTCTTTTTCATTGTTCTAAGTTCTGATAGAGCTACCGGTTTGATGAAAAAAAGAAAGAAAATTTGAATGCCGTATTATTTTCGGACAAAGAGTGTCTCTCCACGAATCATAAATTGAGGATAAACTAGAAGAAAGTACGTATTCTCGGACATTGTATTTCTCCATCAATCATAAAATGAGGATAAACTAGAAGAAAAGAAGTAAGAATTAAACCAAATAGGGGAAGATTCAAATGAATTTTGGGAGGAAATTATAGTGAATGAAGATGAAAGAAAATAAAATAAAGGACATAAAATGCAAATTAAGAAAACTACAAATGATGCTAATGTAGGTTATCCTTTCCGTTCCGGTCCCAAAAGTTCGAAAGTTAGCCCAATCACTTTCTTTTATCCTAGGCTGAGAGGCCTAGTGTGCCTCTCCCTCACTGTACACTAGGCCTCCCCTATGGACGTAGAGACCTCACACAACTAAACACTCAAGACCCTATATATCGTGACTTTCTCCCCTTTTGATTGTTGTCGGATCGGTGGTGGGGATGCGCATAGGAAGTGAAATGCAAAATCACTTTTTTGCCCCAAAATGAAAAGGAATTGTACTCCCCCAATATATTGGAAAAAGGTCAATATAAAATTACACTATAAGGAGAAAGTTGTAAATTTTGTGAGTTAAAAACTTACAATAATCAACACCGTGAATTTAAAATAATGTGCATGCATACTTTCAAGTATCTCTGGAAACTTCTCCGCAATTTCGATAATTTTGAAAATTTTATGATAGTTATGGATAAGTTGAGGGGATTTATGTAGTTTGCCATCAAGTTTCCCCATATTAGATGTGTTTTCTAATTTAAGATCCATCTTTTCAGGGGAGCCTCAATTTCTAACAAAACTGTTCTCCTCCACAGATTAACTCTAACTTCTCAACTTTCATGCATGCTTCTTCATTTCCATAACACTTTTAACAAAAACTTTCTTGCAAAAATTTCTTCTACTATATTTTCTTTTAATCACATTGCTGAGAATCCTAAGAAATTCAATTTCTCATTTCTTGAGGTAACATGTAGGTTCATGTTCTTGGCAATGCTGGAAATGGTTTCAAATACAAATCCTCAACTAGCCTCTTTCATTCCCTTTATAAAATCACATTTAAGTTTCTATAGTTTGTCTCTTTACATCGGAACATTCTCAAATCTCATTGATCATTTCAAGAGGGTTAAAATTTACGTAAATGGCTTATCGTGTTAGCTCAAGGACAGAAGCGACCTCCTCGTCCTCTTCTCAACCTGCCCCCCTTCAAGAGGATCCCTTGAAGCAAAAACCTTCTAATGACTTCGTGCAATGCGTGTATCAGACGCACATTGCAGGCTTTTGGCGCAATATGACCATAAATTGGAGCAGGAACCTCATGAATCACACTCTAACCATGTCCCTCGACAGTATCAAGCCTGATCATGTCCACACGTGCAAAATCGACTTCAAACCATGGCATTTTTGGGCCAAGAAAGGGTACAAGACTTTCGAGATTGATGGTGGTGACCAATTGGAAGCTTACTGGGATTTAAGATCAGCAAAATTTTCAAACAGCCCAGAGCCATGTTCTGATTATTATGTTGCTTTAGTTTCTGAAGAAGAGGTAGTGTTATTATTGGGAGACCTCAAGAAAAAGGCCTACAAGAGAACAAAATCGAGACCATCACTGGTGGAGGCCATGTTGTTTTACAAGAGAGAGCACGTTTTCGCAAAGAAATCATTTGCCACGAGGGCGAAATTTGACCAGAGGAAACGAGAGCACGATATCATTGTAGAGAGCTCGGTTTCAGGTCCTAAAGAGCCTGAAATGTGGATTAGCATCGACGGTATTGTTTTGGTACATGTTTCGAATTTACAATGGAAGTTCAGGGGTAACCAGACGGTGCTAGTCGACAAGCAGCAGGTGCAAGTGTTCTGGGACGTGTACGCGTGGTTGTTTTGTGACCCCGGCTCAAGCCACGGGTTGTTCATCTTCAAACCGGGGGCACCAGATGTGGATAGTGAAGGGGAGGATAGCAGTAACAACAAGTGCGATTATGAGAGCGATGAGAGTGCGGAAAGCATGTATTACTCAACAAAAAGCTATTCAAAGGCCTCAAAGTTCCTTCTTTTTATGTATGCATGGAAGCTTGAATAGTAATGAACAAACTGTGTAAGTTTCCAATGAATCAAAGTTTTATAGAAATGCTCCTGGTTTTGTTGATGTTCATGCAAGCAATTGAGCAAATGTATCAATTAGCAGCAATTGTTGTACAGTAAAGCAGATATAGGCTTCTGATTTCGACCCATTAGAACAGCTATGAAGTAAGTTATGTTCCATCATGTTGATGCATGTGTTCTTAGGAAAGAATCACTTAAGCATGCTCACTTTTAAAGTTCATTTTCTATGTATATACCAGGTCATAATAAAACATGTTCCAAATTTCTTGCAAAGTTTAACACAAATTTTTTTTTTCAAACACAAACCATTCAAGATGGATCAATGGGCTTAAAAATGCAGACTATAATATGTAAGTTATGAGGTAAAACGAGCTTGGTATACAACCCAAGTCATATATCGAGCCGAGCTACAGTTCGTTAACATAATAAACATAAATTGAGACTCAAACTTAGCTCTAAAACGTTATCGAACAAGTCGGGTAGAAGTCTTAATGAGTTGAGGCGTGTACTCGATAAGGTTCGAGTCACGTATCCATAGAGGACTTAATTAATGAACACTAGAAGACGGATATTGCAGAACGGTCCTTTTCTGATCCATTGATCCATTCCTTTGCCGCCGATTTTCCTCAAAACAGAAACATCAAAATTGCACTGTTGCCACCAACAATGGCGGCGATACACGGCGGCGGAATTCGCCTCCTCTACCGTCGCCCATGGTGCAACATCCGCCATACAACACCGCGCCATTTCTCGGCACTGGCGGCGGCGTCTTCTCCAATTGAACAATCGGAAGAATCAAAAACTAATACAGCTACGAGCACGGACAATGAGGATAGGAAGAGTGCTAAGCCGTACTATCCGAAGCGAGGCCAGACTCTAGAGCTGGTCTGTGAAAGCTTAGCTTTCAAAGGCAAGGGGCTTTGTAAAGTTGCAGAGACTGGCTTCGTTGTCATGTGTGACCGAGTTCTGCCTGGAGAGAAGTTCATTGGTCTTGTCACTCGAAAGAAGCATAACTATGCCGAGGTTTTGCTTTTGTTTCCGGTTAATTCGTTGCAGTTTCGTTTTTCAGTGAATTGTGTGCTTTAGCTGTTTGATAAAATGCCTGACTGAAATGGACTTGATTAATTATATCCTTTGCCTATTAATCATTTTACGGAAACTATATGTTTTGGAATTTGATGTTAAGTGGCTTACTTTTGCTGGTTGGTGTATTATAAGGAGGGCAGGTGAAGAAATTGAAGACAATAGAACCACCCCGGGACTATGTGGAAGCACCATGTGAATTTGCAGCACATTGTGGAGGTTGTAAGACGCAGAATTTGTTGTATGATGCTCAGGTTAGGGCGAAGGAGCAACAGGTGCATGAGTTAATTGTGCATGTTGGAAAGTTTCCGGCAAAAGATCTTGAGTGTGGTGGCATCATGAAGCCCATTGTTCCCTGTGATATTCAATTCCATTACCGGAACAAGGTGTAGTAGTAGCCTTTTTATTATGTTGCATTCTCTTACTTTGCTGCTTCCAATAGTTAGTTATAGATGCTCCTGTTCTTCACAAATATACTTTTATAAGACATAATTGATGCCAATCTTCCTATAACTTCTTCATACGAGCTGTACATATGCTATTTTTTATTTAAAATAAATAAAAAATCCTTGGAATAATAATATGTGTATAATGTTTGAGTAAGACTTATAAAGCCCAGCAGTATTTCCCTAGCATCAAGAAAAACTGCGACTGACACTTGGGTGGGAGGTGATGTAAGTTTACCACTATATATTTCCTAATAGTAGGATAAAATAGAGAAGCACTTCCATAATGGTTAAATGAATTGCAGCTACAACTGAAGGTATGACTAGAACCACCCACTTAAGGTATTGAACTTGATTACATCTTGAATTTATTATGTATGACCAAACCATAACTTGGTAATAAACCATCACATAACACAAATGAACTTGATTCCTGTTGAACTTAGCCATTCTGTTAAGGGGGACAATTTTTCTTTGGTACTAAACATCATGGTATGATGAGAAACATAAAATGCTAGTTAAAGTGGAGAAATTAGATTTGTAATTGAAGCGTGCTTTTCTTCCTTAGATGGAGTTCTCCTTCGGTGACAGAAAATGGGTACCCGCTGAGCAGTTACTACAACAAGAATGTAATGAAACTTACGAATCAGCTTTGGGCTTGCATGCTCCTGGATTTTTTGACAAGGTTCTGAATGTTAACAAGTGCTTGTTACAGAGTGCTCCAGCAAATGAGGTACCTGGTTCAAGAGCTTGTATACATTCTTATCTTATTACCTCCAAGTTGGCGAGTTCTATGTATTAAGTGTGTTATTGAACTAAGTTATTTGCTGGAACTTTGACTTTAAATGTCTGCAAGCTACATAAGTTATTAATGGCAAAGCTTTATTTTATTAACCAAGAAAGCTGTACATAATAAAGATTCCCCAATTGTGCACAGTACGTCATTGCATGAATATTTCACTTGTTTTCCTTCATCAGGATATAGAGGTTTCACTCAGCTTATCTTTTGTCCATTGCCTTCTCCTCAGGGTTTGCCTGTGCTCGAAACTATGCATGTTTAGTACCTAGTTAGAAATATGATCAGGTCATAATCTTATATACTTGGATCTTCCCATTTAAAGTCTGCTTCTGATTTGTAGGTCCTTGCAGTCGTTCAAGACATGTGGAGGGAGCCTGAGTTTGGTCTAACACCATACAATGTTCACTCGCATCAAGGGTTTTTGAAGCATTTGATGCTCAGAACGGGCAGGTATTCATTATGCTTTGACATATAGTAATCTCATTTTTTTCCGCTTAATTATTTAGTTCCCATGTTAGTTCTGCTTTATTTATCTAAATGGGGATAGCAACTTGGACACGATTTATAGCTTTCATATTCTTACCAAAAACAAATATTATGAATTTTTATTGTATGATATCCTCGACTGGTATTGATTGAGTTTCTCCAAACCAGACTGTAATTTGGTAGTGTGCACTAAGGAATATTGAACTGGTTTTGTTTGGGGTTTAACTTGCCTAATGAGATTCGGATCAATAGACTATCAAGATTTATGTTTGGTTACCTTTGAATAATTTATGAAATTTCTTAGGAGAAATTCTTCACTGAAAGCACCCAAGCACCCTACTCTTAAATTTTCAAGCTCTATATTGAGACATTAAAATTTCACATTATAGTTTCTGGTATACTCGTGTTCTTAGGACTTCTGTAGCGATCATGTTGTCAATCCCAGGTCAGATATCTGTATGTTCAATCAATTTATCTTTGTTTCAGGAGTGCTGAAACTGGCCAGCCTGAGCTTATGGTTAATTTTGTGACTTCCTCTTACAAGCCTGAATTGCTGAAGCCCATTGTTGATAAACTTGCAACTTTTCCTCATGTGGTGGGTGCTTGATTAATTTTCAACAATCGTGATGGTTGGCCCTTATAATACCATAGGAAATTTCCAATAGGTTCTTTTCAAATGATGCACCTGAAAACTAGTACTCTATTGCCATCTTTTATTTTCATATAGACTCGATAAGTCAAGATATATAATATACTAGCACATTGTGTTAGTATCTGAATGAGAAACTCTTGTTGAGCTCTTTGCAGCTCTAAAAGGTTTAGGTTTATCTTAGTCAAATTAATGGAGAAATGAGATTTTGATTATTTAAAACTTCATGTCTAATGCAAAATATTGGCCTCTTAATGATCATAATGCACAAAATTCCTATAATGGCCACTGAGAAGGACAATACTTAACACGTCTTCCTTTCAAGTGCTTACGGAACATGTAATTTTACTGAATTCCCTGGAATTCTCATGTATTGCTCTTCTTCCTTTTCCTCTTTACTTATTTGTTCTCTGTTGGAACCCAGGTAAGCATCATGAACAATGTGAACACTTCTTTGGCCAACACATCTGTTGGGGAGCAGGAGTATACTCTCTTTGGTAAATCAACAATTACAGAGACCCTCCGAGGATTAAGATTTCAAATATCAGCAAACTCTTTCTTCCAGACAAATACACACCAGGTATGCATAAAATACCAAACCCATATGTTTAGCTAATCTCTCTGGCATTTTTTTTATACTGCTGAAGAGATGCAAAGCTTCTTAAGATATTTATTCCTTTAACAATGGCCATTCATAACCAGTTACACCATGCAGGCAGAGGTTCTATATAAACTAATAGAGGACAGTGCTTGTCTGAAAGGAGATGGGTCAGAAATTGTACTGGATCTATTTTGTGGGACGGGAACCATTGGTCTAACACTTGCCAAAAGGTGATTTTTTTTCAGCCAGAGCTGCATGTTGAGTTGAGTTGAGATGAAAGTTACTAATTTTTTCGTATCCCTTTTGTTGCCATATTCTCAGGGCAAAACATATATATGGTTTTGAGTTAGTTGATCAAGCTATATCCGATGCACGTCGTAATGCCAATCTTAATGGCATAAGTAATGCTACGTTTGTACAAGGGGATCTTAACAAAATTGGGGAGAACTTCGGAGAATATTTTCCCAAGCCAGACTTGGTCATCACAGGTTGACCTCTTCTTAGATGCAATGTTCTTCTTTGTTCTCTTTATGACTAACAATTTGACCACATCCATTTTGTCATCCTTAATGTTACCTAAGTAACATGAACTTTGATGGTTGGATACCCCTCTAGTAAAAAAATGAAGTAAAAGTGATTTAACTAAAACTCCAATTCTTTTTATTACGTTAGCCAACCCAACAATATGCTTTAAACTAAAATTAATCACCTAATGAACCTTTAATGATGTATGTGAAGGTGGAAGTATGTTCCCTCTGTGGTTCATTACATTAATGTTCTTTATGTGATTGTAATTAACAATACCGTGGAGTGCCTTTTGTTATAATGTATTTTAGAAGTATTTATCTCATTTTTCCGAAATGCACAAGTAATAGATCAGTGTTCCTAACCACTTTTATGAAACTGTTTTGGATTGCGCCTAATTCAGCTGTATTTAAATGCAGATCCTAATCGTCCTGGCATGCACATGAAATTGATCAAATTTTTACTCAACTTAAAGGCAGAACGGATCATCTATATATCATGCAATCCTGCAACCTGTGCTCGTGACCTTGACTACCTGTGTCATGGTGTGGTAAGTAACATTGTGATTAACTGATTATCGAACTATTTTTACTATCCTTGATTACTCTCTGAAAATTGTTTGATGCAGCCTGAACGAGACATCAAGGGATGCTATAAACTAAAAAGTGTGCAACCTGTAGACATGTTTCCACACACACCTCACATTGAGTGTGTTTGCTTGCTGGAGCTCTGCTAATACGTACGTGTTCTCTTTCAAACAGCACATTTGTGGTTGTTCTGTCAGGGTTCTATCCCAGAAAGCTGTTTTGCTCCTAGGAATTCATGAAACTTAGGATTTTGCTATAGAAGTTTGTGAAACTGCAGTTTTAGCTAAGCTTAGGAGATATACATTCAGTTTCATGGCATTCCGGCTCTGAAATAGATGACAGAGCCCTACAGTCACCACTAGTAGTAGAAGTTAGAACTATAGATGCACCTTCTTGTAACTTGAGCATAAGTTAACTACCTGATTGAAAGGCTTCGATTCTTTAGTCAATGAGAACTTCTCTGTTTCCTTTGGCATTTCAATTTGCTTAGCTTCTGGCTCTTTCTTGCGCATTTCTCTCCTTTTCCAGTGACTATGAGCAGTTAATATATACTTCCAGCTATTGTAAAATTTGTCAACTGAGTTTCATAAAGCTTTATTTGTGTAATAATAGTTGCACTATTGCCTGCAGAACTTTCCGTTAATATTGATCTTACATGTATTGGTTACGAATGCTCCTTAGTGATCCTTCGATGTGTATTGACATGATCGAATAAAATCATGATCAGAACAGAACCAACTGACTGTTGGGGAATTAATATAAATGATTAGATTTTGTTCCTCCCCAACAGATTAGTTGGAATAATATCATGGTATGGTGGTTCAGAGCCACCACATCAGTTAATAATTGACGAATTTAAATAATCATTTCAAGTATTCTAGCCTCTTTTTTCGCCAGAAAGTCTAATAGACATGGTCCATACTCCATAGAAGTATTCTCTCTGACCAAGTGCCTTTACTAAACAAATTAACTCGGACTTCAAGGGAGATGAATACGATAAAAGTTACAGGAGACGCTTCTCAAAAACGCAAAAAGTAACAGCCATCCCTTCATTTTTAGAAGAGTTGTTCCAATTATTCAAAGTACAACAAGATGAACATGCATCTAATACACCAATATAACTTATAAAAAAAAAGGTTCTCAGTGTAGTGGCACTCAACCGAACTGAGTGAAATGGCCTATCTGTATCACTGTAGTCTGTATATCTTGAGCCGTGAAGTGTAAAAATTTACATTAACAGAATATGATCAGTCTGTAACCGTCAACTATCAACAATATCTTGCATGAGTAAAAAAAAATGTAAAGCTGTGTAGGAAGAAATCAGATCATGTTGCCTTTCTTTCTTCCTGTATAGACTGGAATATCCTAGCTGCTGACTCAGATGCTGACCTAGGATTGTGAGGTACAACCTTGATCACTTGTACTGCTTGCTCCTTTTCTTGATCTTTCTGAAACTCAACAGATGGAGTAGTAGGGAATAGAGAGAGTTCTTCACCTAGCACCTTCTCACTAGGACTAGTTGTGTTATTCTCCTCGCATTCCGACACCACTCCGCTCGACTGCTCGATTTCAACACTCGGGCAACTGGATTTCAATAGAGGGATGTGATAAGGCTGAAAATAATTTTGGCTGAGGGAGGTCCCAGGAAACCGGCCAACCCCCGGGATGTTAGATGCTGGAACACCATAAGCTGTCGGTCCACCTACGTTGCTTAAACGTATGGGCGCACAGTTACCATATATTGGTGCCATGACACCAAAAGGTGGTGGGCATGGTCCCGCGTATGGCTTGTAAATTAGTCCCTCGGAAGGAGATCTAACAGGAACCAACCACTGATTTGCAGGTAATGAATGGAAAATCATAGGCTTAGGACTTGACTGCTGAGAAGTAAATCCTTTGTCAATGTTGTTCATAAGTGGTGGCGGTTGTTTGGCTTTGGAATCGTTACAGGGATCTCGATCACCATTTAGCTTTAGGTTGCTGGGTTTTGGTTTGGTAACAATTGGAGATGACTGGTCTAGAGGAGTCACATAGAGCAGCTTATTCATTGGAGGGAATTTGATGTATGGTTTCTTGAGATTGGAGTTGTTCTTTTGGGATTCCAGTGATCCTGCTATAAGTGACTGCACCTGTTGATAAAACTCATGTCAATATACTAGGCACAGCTGTTTTTAACCAGAAATGCGCAGAAACTGAGTATAGGGCAATTTACCTTTACCAGTCTATGCAACTCAAATATCTGCACTGCAAACAGATGTTGCTGGCTGCAAAAGATCAACTTAGTAAGATTAACACTAAAATGCAGATAATTATTAATGTAAACTGGACAGAAAGAGATACGTACTATACTATCATCTTTCTTGCTTTCCAGAATAGTCTCTGACCAATCACTTCAGCCACATCATCAGGCGTTAATGCCAAACCTTGTACAGATTCGCCTTCTGAAGTGTCAGAATTTTCTTGCCCATTTTCATCTTTCGGTACTCCTATGGGATCAAACTCTTCATTATCACAGTGCTCCTTCACAGATTCGTTCTTAATTAGCCTGTCAGTGTCTTCACGTAATGGATAGGGACAGGGCATATCATCTATTGCAGAATAGCATCGCTTTCTTAAAATTCTTTCAGGCATTCTATGCGTATCATCCTTATTTTCCTCCATATTTCTCCTTGGCTCATGATGCTTGACAGATCGAAATTGCAAGGCTGCATCTTTCGAGACTCTGTCACCTATTTGAAAAACAGGACCAGGCTTTTCATCCTGCGTGTGAACAGGTTGAAATAAGTTACTAATTCTCTCACATCCCATGTTCTTTTGCTCCTTTAAGCAAGCATTGAGTAGTTCTCCTCCAGATTGGACGACAGAGCACTTTTCTTGATCAGATTGCAGCTGAGGCAATGGTGGTACTCTGTAAACATTTTCCTCCCCATGCCTCATTGTATTACTTGTAAGAAAACTACGTTGCTGCGATGAGTTGCAATCAATGGCCTTTGACATCATCTTGCCCGAAACACACTGAACTTGAAAGTTTACTGGCGGTGATGGCTTGGAATTCGGTGCTGATATCTTGCCATTTAATGCATCTGAATAATTGGAATTTGAATGGCATCTGTCCACCAAATGAGGAGGAGAAGTGTTGAATGTAGGAAATAGTAGTTTCTGCTTTGAACTGCCAATCTGCATCAAATTCAAGAATTAATTAAACGTCATACATACATTATCTCTCTAATACATTCCTCTCTCTAATGTATACACTCTATTTAACAAGCCTCTCTCTGATATACACTCCATTTAACAAGGAAATGAGAATGTTAAGTTTGCACTCAATTCTCTCTCTAATGTATCCAATCCATTTAAAAGGAAAGGAGAAGGCTAAGTTAACTTATATGAATGGTACAACATTGTCCTAAAACATAACATATACTTCTACTATACATAACAAATATAATCATATTTTACTTACATTGCTTGCAGATGTTTGTGGAGCAAAGCGGATACTACTAGTAATAGTTCCGGAGCTAAAAATCGAGCTCGGAGATGGTAAATCATACTGGTCACAGAGAGCCATTTTATTTCTTGGTGGTGGCCTCGGACCCCCTTTATTAGCATCATCAATATGTAGCCTTGGAAACAATGGATCCATTGGCTTGCCTTCATCTTTCCCACCTTTCATTTCTCAAAATACTATCCTTCAAAATCCCACTTGTTCTGTAATCAACCAAAAGTACCACACACACACACTATATCTAACAAATCAACAACAGAACAAATCAAATCCCCTTCCCTAAATACTTACCACTAGCACTGAATGTTGGAGATGTGACTAGTTAACTGAAAATGCGATAGAAAGAAAGAGAGATATTATAATTCATGGAGATTAGATGTGTATACAATAGTAACTAAGAAGAAAGAGATGGGGTATGTTTATGTAGGTTTGTGTAGAGAGACAAGTGGAGAAAAGAGGTAAGATTAGAAGAAATCAGCGAAAGAAGAGGGTGACCTTAGGAACTTAAACTGAAAAGATCACAAATATCAGCAGCAGAAAAGTGGTAAAGAGAGATATTATTGTATTTTTGTAAAATTGGAAAGAAAAAGATAAAAAAAATAAATAAATTGGAGTTGAAAATGGGGACAACAGAGATACGGGCAGTGGGACTGAGTCTGGTTCCATACGTTTGCCTATTCCAGTGGTGAACTTGTCAGCCACGTCTTCCCTATTGTCTTGCGCTCTGTATCTGTACATGTAGTATCTTTATTGTTTCATAATTAGGCGAACGGGGTATCCGCGTGTCATCGATATTAGTGTTTTTATTGGATCTCAGTCCCAATTTTTTTGCAGTTAGAACATGCTACGTGCTCATATCTGTACTAAGAATAGCGTTATGTACTACGATTTTGTTGTTCAGAGTGAAAGGATATTCGAATCTTGATTCCTAAGTTTCTATGGCACATCGCTCATATCGCATTATCCCTTCATCCTTCAAAAAAAACACATAGGCTTGTACGGTTGGTTGTACAATTTGTTGTCAAAGTAGCACTCTTAAAAAAAATATTTGTCAAACTAACACTCTTCAGAATTAATTGCCAAATTATCATTTTCTCACCATCTACACCACCATGTGGCCAGCATAAATAATGACAATACTAATTAGTATATTTCCGTTTAATTATTCTGATTTTCATCCTAATTTTCTTAATCATTATATTAATAACTTAAACTTTAAAAGACTATTACTTTCGGTGCATTAAAACATTAATTACTTTCAAGCTAGTACAATAGTTGTATAATATTATTCAATTAAATAATATTTATTATATTATATATATAAATAAATATAATTAAATTTCATATTTTGATTTTCTTTAAAACATAAAATATCACAACTACTCCTACACTATACTATTATACGAACCATACACCTCCCCTTCATAATTTCGTTTGATTTATGGTCTCCCATTTATATTAACAAATGAAATTCTTAAAATAAAATTAGCGCGCTTACTTAATTGCAAGTTATTTATTGTTCACATCTTTTTGTAAATAAATTAAACATAATTACTAGTCACCTCACTTATAATTTCATTGAATTATTTTATAATATTTAGTAATTTAAGATAAAAATTATTAAAACGCAATCATTTAATATGTACGTATGAAATATATAATAAATGAATTATCCAAAATAAACAAATAAATATTTTAACTAACTTGCACCTTCATTGAGTTAGACAATTATATATACTTGTAATTTCTAATTATCTTATCGCTATTATTTAGTAAAATAATCATATGATTTGAAGGTAAATTTAACAATTTTAAAATTATTTATTTCTTATTTTTAGGGTAAAGATGATTCTCAATTTTTTTAATTTTTACTACCGTGCATGAAAGTTTAATTATATTACTCAAAATATAATCATTTATAAGTAAATACTGAATAGGCCATAGGTAATTAATATTGTATATAATTAATTATTTATAATTAAAGTAAATAGAGAAGGCTTAGCAAACATGAAAAATATTAAATGAAAAATAAAAAAACACATCGGAAATGAAAAGTAAATAGAATAACTAGCTCCATGTAGTATCCAACATGCCAACATGACAATAGAGCGTTAGAATAACAATTATTTTTATAAAAGTGTTAATTTGACAAATAAACTCTATAAAAAAATATTCTTCAAATTAAGTAAGCTCGCTAATTTTATTTTAAGAATTTCATTTGTTAATAGAAATGGGAGACCATAAATCAAACGAAATTATGAAGGGGAGGTGTATGGCTCGTATAATAATATAGTGTAGGAGTAGTTGTGATATTTTATGTTTTAAAGAAAATCAAAATATGAAATTTAATTATATTTATTTATATAATATAATAAAATATTATTTAATTGAATAATATTATACAACTATTGTACTAGCTTGAAAGTAATTTAATGTTTTAATGCACCGAAAATAATAGTCTTTTAAAGTTTAAGTTATTAACATAATGATTAAGAAAATTAGGATGAAAATCAGAATAATTAAACGGAAATATACTAATTAGTATTGTCATTATTTATGCTGGCCACGTGGTGGTGTACATGGTGAGAAAATGATAATTTGGCAATTAATTTCTGAAGAGTGATAGTTTGACAAATATTTTTTTTAAGAGTGCTACTTTGACAACAAATTCGTTGTACTTGTACTAACCCCGTATATACTGTAAAAATACTAACAGTAACATATATACTCAATGAGCTAACTAATCATGGATAATAATGAAATCAAGAAAGAGAATATAAAATGAACAAGGGTTTTATTTAAAGTATCTTGTTTCTTTAAAAATAAAGTAATAAGTTCACTATAAACCAAAAAATATGAAAATACTTAATTAAAGAAACATTTGTATTACAAACGTATGAGCATCACATGCTATGATGCTAATCAGCTAATGTGACGTCCAAGTTTGAGGACATTTTGATGTCCAAGCTAGCATGGGCAGAGGCAGGCAGCATGGGCGATTGTCCTCACACAATTTTTAGTTTTACCCTTTAAATATATGTGATTTTTTCACTTTTGCTCCCTCTAAACTTTTGTTTTGCCTCTCTTCAAGTTTATAATTACTATTAATTTCTTATATTTTTAATTGTTTGTAGATTAAAAAGTGAGACATTTCAAACATATTTCTTTGTATAGTAGAATAACAACCATATAAAATGTAACTATACAACTTAACGTGTTTTCTATTACCATCTAAAATTTAAACCAAAAGGAAATATATTAAGACAATATTAACAAACTTTGCCACCTCTAATGAATTTTCCTCGCTTCGCCTTGCAAGCTAGTGGTGGTTTACGGGAAAAATCTAAAATGTTTGGGCAAGACTATAATTCTGAAAAGTTATAGGTTATCATGTAAATGAGATTCTCTAGAATGTATTAGTAAACTATTTTCATAAAAGAATAAAAAAAAGTAGTAGGAAACTTTTATTGTTCATAGTACAATACTTATTTTAGAGCAGTATACTATAGATTTTGGAACTTGTTATATTAGAGCAATATAATCAAAATTCAATAGTAATAATGAGGAAAGATGTAGAATCCAACCCAGAGTTGTATACATAGGAATGAAATTCAACTGGAACTTATAATAAATAAAGATAGGGGAATTCAATTGGAATTCAACCAAGCACATTGATAGAAATTGTAGAGTAGGTGAGAAGTTTAAATATGAGTATTGTTATAATACAACAATTTATCTTTTTCCAAACTTGTTTGTCTCGCTTGTTCGTTCTCTTTCAAATTTACTCGGAAGCATCCCCTATGGGCATGCACTACTTGCATATGAAGTCAGTGAAGTCGCTTAGCATACACATATTTATGGGCAAGGTGTTGGGTTGCTAGGTTCAAGGCGACCTAGCTAGACAAGCACAACGCAAGTTCAGGTTCTTTTGCTTATCAAAGTTTTACCTTGTGACAACATGCTAACTTCTGTAAGAACTGGTGGTTCCATTTATGGTTCTTGGTTACAAAATTATTGGAATTGAAGTTTTCAGTTGTGCTTTTAATAATAGACTGGAACTGTCTATTTCGATTTTAAAATTGAACTGGAATCGACATTTAAGTGTTGTCATTTTTTGTCGTGTTTTATCAGATGTAAATATAAATTTAGTTGGGACATGATAAATATTATAAGTTATCTTTCTACCAAGTGAGGTGAAGTGCGGTTAAATATTATAAGGTATCTTTCTACCAAGTGAGGTGAAGTGCTGGTAAATATTATAAGCTACCAATTGAGGTGAAGTGCTTGTAAATATTATAAGGTATCTTTCTACCAAGTGAGGTGTCCGTGAGAGAATTCAGACGGCGGATCACAGTAGTACACCGTATATGTGAAATTAAGATTTTCTTCTTCAACTGCGTATGAAAAAGTAACCAATTTATAGCTGAATCAGAGCTCTGAACTCACCTCGTTTCTACCCGAAATTACCAGAATGCAACTATCACTTACCTTTTCCTCATATAGTGTTGTTTTTCATTACTGAAATTTTTGGGGAATAGGGAATATTTTTCTACTTTTGGATTGGATTACCCGTTGGGGGTATGATGGGAAGAACATATTTGCTATCAAATGATCATACAATAACATTATCTCTTTCCAACTAACAAACCAATCGGAAGGATAAGTTTGCAAAATCTTAGTTTCTGCTCTGAGCTGTCAATTTGCATCAAATCTAATAATAAATAACATTCTCTCATAGTCCAGTTTATCCATCGGTAATTACAAACGGATAGATTTTAACTGTCACTAAATATCAACGACTTCAATATTTCCAGAGACTATCCATTGGTAAATTGAGATTATGAGATGGAGATTGAGATTGTTTTTGTATGATTGTTTACTAGTAACAGAAATATTGCATCATGTGCTCCTATTATACTCCCTATGTCCAGTTTGAAATTACCCGTTTTGACTTTTTCCGATCAACAGTTTTCAACTTTGACTCATCATTACTCTTAAACTATAATTATTAAATATTTAATAAAATTATATTATGAAAATTTAGGTTCTATATTCTCATAATATGATTTCTGTCAAATGATTTATCATTATAGTTTAAGAATAATTGGGATTCAAAGTTGACAACTGTTGACCGAAAAAGTCAAAATTGATAAATTAAAGTGGGACAGAGGAGTATATAACTTACATACAGAACTCGGATCCACAGTGGATGATTGCATATCAGACTGGACTAGACTGGTCCCGTCCATCCAATTCACATGCTGATACATAACTAATGTATGACATATACTCATACTTTACTTCCAGATGTTTGTGCATGGAGCAGGTCACTAGTAATAGTTCCCGAGCTAAATAGGGTGAACTCACCATAGTATATGACCTATTTTGTTCCGAGTCATGTATTGAAAGTTGAGAATTTAATTGATACAAAATAAATTTTTATTATAGATAAAATTGATTATAAGGTCCCACTATGAAGCTATATCAGCTCCGAATCGGAGCTGCTGTTAGCTCCAGATCGGAGCTAACCCTGTTACCTCCGAATCGGAGCTAAACAACAGCTCGAAATCGGAGCTTGCAGAGCTTCGATCTGGAGCTCTGCAAGCTCCGTCGGAGCTTGCTAAAACCCCGGTACTGAAAATAATTTTTCGGTACCGGAGTATTGAGGAAGAAGACATGAGATTATAAAAAAAAAATATATAGATATTATTATATTAAGGTTTTTTTTTTTAATTTACATATTTTTTATTTCATTTTCAATTAAGGCCATGTTTGGATTGCACAATTAGGGCCAGTGACAAAGTTGTAATATTGGTCCAGTCAACGCCCAAATCATCCATTTTGGCCTAAAATGTAATTGTAAAACTATGGAGATTGCTTTTGAGAATGACCCTCATAGGTCACTAATAAATTAAAATAATCACTTAAATATTATAATACATTAATTTATTTAACATTTAATTATCTTTTCTGTTTTCTGTTTATATGGTGCTTTAAGCACCAAAAGCACATCATTTTATACTTTTAGCTTACATCGACTATTCTACTTAATTTTAGAGAAACAACCATTTAAGCAGCAAAACAAAATATTAAAAAATTGATTAAAGATGTAAAAAAACAGATAATCACTTTTAATAATCATTTACAAACAATATCGTTAATGTAGTTTATTAGAATCTCGATGGATTAGGGTTTACACATAATCATTTTTCCTTGGTTTTCCAACCTTGTCGGGTGAATCTAACATCACCATAATTCCAAATAATTCCCAAAGGGGGTTATTAAACGTAGTAGCAATTTTACTAAACGTTGAAAATTTATTTGTAATTTACAGAATGACTCTTATTTTACAAGTATTACAAATAAATCCCAAACTTACTAAATTCATACAAATTATCATAAACAATTGCAAGTATAATAAATTCATCAATTCTACTTTACCACAAACACTCCCTAAAACAAATACACTCATAAATATAAATTATTAACATGAAATCATCACTTGAACAAAAAATGATCAAATGATACTTCCGAACTTTCAAAAATTGATAAATTTGATACTAAATTCAAGTGTTCCAAAATTAACATTTAAATTCAAACTCCAAACCAAACCAAAAAAAAAAAAAAAAAAAAAAAAAAGGCAGTAGAGAGCAGCAGCCCGTTGGGCTGCTTCTAAGTGACTAGCCCAGCGGGCTGGCTGCTTCTAGTCACTTAGAAGCAGCCCGCTGGGCTGCATCTATATATATATATATATATATATATATATATATATATATATATATATATATATATATATATATATATATATATATATATATATATATATGTAAAGAAAATAAAAAAATAGTAAAAAAAAATTTGTAAATTTATAAATTTATATATTATAAATTTATAAATTTTTTTTGGTAAATTTATAAATTTATAGATACTTTATTACAAATTTACAAATCAAGGTGTGAAATGAGTTTTATAAAGTCCCTAAATTTACAAGAGATTTATAAATTTATAGATATTTTATTACAAATTTACAAATCAAGGTGTGAAATGAGTTTGATGATATCTCTTGGTGTGTTCTTCAAATTGAATTGAAATATGTTGATTAGGTTATTGATTTAGGGGTTTGATTTATTTAAGGTGAAATTGTGAGGATTTTAAAAGTATTGGGTTAATTTGTAAAATTATAAATTTATAGATATTTATGTAATTTACAATAAATTTCCAACATTTAGTAAATTTATGTTCCGACGTTTAATATTTGCCTTCCCAAATATAATACAACTATTAAATTTAATTTTAGCGAGACACTTTTGATTTTAAAGTCCACCGAGCAAGCGAACCTAGGACTAAAAATTGGTAGAACATCTACACATGTAATTAATGTTATTTTCCCATAAATAGATGAAATGGACAAATATACACATCTAGAATCTATAGATGAGCTAGCGTAGAGAAGAGATTATGCAAATCCCAATTACAAACAAAAGTAGTACTAGTGCTTGGAAGAAATGATGATTTGGCCTAGTTGTTCTTGTTCTTCAACACCCGGCCCTAATATTAAATTAAACCACTCACTCACTCACTCACAGTTCTTGAACTGAATTGAATTTGTCTCTCTCCCAATCTATCTATCTACTGTATATTCATTCATTCATTCATTCCCTTGTATGGATCATCATCAACCAGTAACCACCAGCTCCTCACGGATTCCGCCTGTCTCGTGTTTTGCTCGTAAGAATAATCAGTGTTTCCTACGTTTCGGGCAGAAATTAAAGCACCCCAACTTTGTGTGAATCGCTAATTATTCTATTCACTTCCGTTTTCTTTTCTTCTTGTTCAAACCCAAACGTTTCACTCTCATTTATTGCATCCATCGATCACCCCATTAATTTCTTCATCTCAGCTTATTTATTGCACTTAACACTCTCAGCTTATGTATATATTTTGAAGATCAATTCAGTGCCTTGTTGAAGCTCGCTCAGCTTTTTTTCCCATTGGGTAAGTCTGTTTCTTTATTTTGTTTTTTAGCTTCTTTTTATGTTAATTCGTTGCTTTATTGTCTTTCCGTGAAAACCCATGTGACAGTCTTGCACATTTTCGTCAATTTTTATGACTTATTAGTACTATATTATGTACCTCGCCTTAGCTGATTTGTTCAATCATTTCTTGTGCAGTGACCTGATTTGTTTTTTTTCCAAGTATATGTATCGTGTTGTGCTGTTCATGAGCTAAAACAAAGAGAAACTACTAGCTAGGTGGGTTTTAGAGATTTAGACATCTTTCTTTTGTTGTCTGGAGTTGGGTTGGTTTTGTTTTGTATATTGGAGATGCAATCGAGAGTGGCGAGTTTTGGTTCACTGGAGGATGGCAAAGATGGCTCTGCAAGGACCACGATGCAGCAGCAGCAGCAATCCAACAAGCCTATGCCGCTGCGGTTACTCCAGTTTCTGTTGATCTTGTTGGGTTTAGCGATAGTTTTTTCGTTTCTCAGTATGTACACTACCCGGAACTTTAAGGTGCAGAGTGTGGTTCCGGGTTTGCAGTCGAGGGTTCAGATATGCGTTCAACCACCGAATAATATACAGAACTGGATTGCATCTCCGTCGAGGCTTACTCATAGAATGAATGACACTGAGTTGTTTTGGAGAGCGTCGTTTGAGCCACGAATCAAAGAGTATCCTTTCAAGAGGACACCTAAGATTGCATTCATGTTCTTGACCAGGGGACCTCTACCTATGGCACCTCTGTGGGAGAAGTTTTTTAATGGAAATGAGAAGCTTTATTCAATCTATGTTCACTCCTTGCCTTCCTATCAACCACATTTTCCGACTTCTTCACCTTTCTATGGCAGGGAAATACCAAGCCAGGTATCCATTTTACTTTTTTCGTATAGGGAACTGAAACATTGCTTTGTTGTGTTTGTTCTACGTTATGTTTATGCACTTGCGTTTAGGACTTATTTCAGTCGTTGGGATGTTGTGCTGTTATGTACATGTGATTAAATCGAATTATTATAATGTTATGATCTGATTCTTCTTGCGGGTGTTTCATCAATAACCTGATAGAGAAAGTCATGACAGTGGAAATACTTTTATGGTATGTGATTGAGATAATGTTCAATTTATGGTATGTTTTTCTTGATTCTTGTACTTGTTCGAAGAGATTTACGAAACTTGAGGTTCCCTTTTCTGGAAAATGAAAATAAATTTTACACCATTTTATTTTTACCTGATCTACACGCCAGGACAAGACAAGAGGTTCAGCTGTACACTAACTAGCACATAACATTCTTACAGTCAATGATATTAGCCACATACAGAAATTGTTTGGGCCATTCCTCACTGATTCAAGATATAGTGAACAAAAGTAATTTGTATGAAAATCAACTCAATTTAGTATCGTGTAGTATACCCCAGTTGATTTTTAAAATGTGGTTTAGTACTCAAATTAGCTTACCACCATTTTTGTATCTCACAAGAGCTCATATTTTTGTACCTCTTATGTTAACTTATTTGCTTGATTCTTGGTATTTATGGAAAGTTGTACAGCTTTATTAGCTACAATTATTTTAATGCATGTGAAATCCTATTTCTATGATCCAGACTTTCATGTTTTTTTGCTGATTGGTTCCTGTTAATTGGTTTATTTGCAGATTGCCGAATGGGGGAGAATGAGTATGTGTGATGCAGAGAGGCGGCTTCTTGCCAATGCACTTCTTGACTACTCCAACGAATGGTTTGTCCTTGTATCAGAAGCATGCATTCCAATTCATAACTTCAGCATTGTTTACCGTTACCTGTCAAGATCCCATTACAGCTTTATGGGTGCCTTTGATGAACCCGGTCCTTATGGTAGAGGACGTTATAACGAGAACATGTCACCAGAAGTCAACCTTACAGAATGGCGCAAAGGATCCCAGTGGTTTGAAATTAACAGAAAATTAGCGGTGGAAATAGTTCAAGACATTAAGTATTACCCCAAATTTGAGCAGTTCTGTCGACCTGCCTGCTATGTGGATGAGCATTATTTTCCGTCCATGTTGAGTATTGAGACTCCTCAACTGCTGGCTAACAGAAGTCTGACATGGGTAGACTGGTCAAGAGGTGGAGCCCATCCAGCAACGTTCGGGAAAAGAGATGTGTCCGTTGAGTTTTTCAAAAAGATGTCCCAGGGCCAGTGTTTATACAATAACCAGCCCACTAACCTTTGCTTCCTCTTCGCGAGGAAGTTTGCTCCAAGTGCTGTGGATCATTTCTTAGAACATTCAGCAGAATATTTTGGATTTTAAGTGGCGTTTTCTTCCTGACGATTAATCTGGATTTTCCCAAGAGTGACACTTCTACATGCATAGAGAACATACCATCTAATCGATTGTTGCGACGATCTAGAAGCCAGATTTAGCATCCTGGCCATATCTATGGTACAGTATGTTGATCTTTGATGTTAATGTATAATGCTGCTGTTTCATAGTAAATGATAGAAGTACTATATTGAAAACCTGAGAATTGAGATGATGATGATGATAATTGTGGTGTTGTTCAAGACTCAGAAGCTGCTGGTGAGCTAATATCAATTTTGCCCCATAATTCTGCTATATGCATGTATTAAGATCTTACTGAATTAATAAACATTTATTGTACTGAATTCTTTGTTCTTTCTGTTTCTCTTTTAGTATTAATTGTAAGCAATTAAGAGTCCAGACATGGCATAATAAATCATTTCCTTTGCTGCCACTCAAGTTGTGATTTATTTAGTGTTATTATTATTGTCCTTGTCTTAAAATTCTAGTACTATGAATGATAACTTGTAAACTTGCAACAGAAACATAAAATCCTCTAACTGAAGGGCAACATGTAATTCATTAATAATCAGGATAAATGAAGTACAATTTACATTTGAGGCTTTGTATGCCCAGCATTTACTTATTTTGGTTCAGTTTCAAAATATATTCACAAGAGTAGCCTAAGAACGCCTCAAAGTTCATCATGATGGTTTCCTTTATACAAGGAGGTTCCATTCTGGCTCTCAAGAAGGTATCTGACCACCAATGACGCATGAAGCGCAGCCCCAAAAGGAAGTCCGTCTTCGTTGATTTTAAAATAGGGTGAGTGCGGTCCTACGAAAGGTTTCAGAGTCTCATCCTGCATTCCGAGAAAATAGAAGTAACCTGGAATTCGCTCCTGATAAAATGAGAAATCTTCGGATCCCATTAATGGCTGGATATCGTTAACAGCACTAGTGTGGAGCATATCACCCGCAACTCTATGAAACAGCTTATGCAAGTTCTCATCATTTATCGTAGGAGGGAATAAGGGCTTTTCTTCAGTATCAAAAGTCACGGTCGCATTGCACCTCTGTACAGCAGCTTGTCCTACAATTACCTGTAAACAAATGCGATTAGCTTGTTTGCATTGGACTTTTTACTCCCTTTCTAATTTTCTACCTTTCATGACTAGAAAAACGGAGATGTATATCTCTGCGTTATAGAAACTATGCAAAAAAGTAGGTAAGGATGGATTTAATCATACAAGATCATTTGAAAGTAATCATCAGCTGGTTCATCATATGCTACTATAGTGATGACTAGAATAAACAGATAGGGGGACAAGTAATCAAGCTATCAAAGTTTTTACCTCTCCAATTCTTTGCTTAAGCTGGAGTAAGCTCTCACTTGAGAAGGCTCGGAAAGTTCCACCAATTGTAACCGAATCTGGAATTACGTTAAATGCACCACCTCCTTGGAACTTAGCGACAGTAACTACCTGTCCAACGGAATATTACACGTTACAAGAACATTAATTCTTTTTCTCATCAGATATGATATGAAGATCACACAGTTGCTTTCTAAATAAATTAACTAGATGTGGCCATGACTCATGGCGGCCAAAGATAGAAGTGGTAGGCCAATTAATGTAGATATTTTAGTAACAAAATGCAGCCGTGAAAAAATAAATGTCGTTTGTAAAAGGTATCAGGATATATTTTGAATGTGAACAATGACTAGTGGTCAAATACAATACCAGAATGATATCAGGTTATATTTTGAAACTTGAGTTTATAGTGTTTTGGGAGTTGGATGGCTACATTTAGTACGGAACCTTAACTCGAGCAGTTTTGTCGGGAAACCTATTATTAAATCAGTAAACTCCAACCAGAATGAAATGGTCCTTTTATAACAAAAAAAGAAATGCAAGAAATATGACTCGCATAAAGACAGATTATTACACCTGAGAGTCGAGAGGATCAGCTTCACGAGAAACAAGATGTTGTAAGCTGACAATTACGTTTGATGCAGCCAATATGGGATCTATCGACTGCTGAGGAATGGCTGCATGTCCCCCTTTTCCGCTTATGACAGCTTCAAAAAAGGCACTCCCAGCCAAAAGAGGACCAGAACGTGATGAAACTTTGCCTATTCGCAATCCAGTGTGCGCATGGAGACCAAATATGGCCTCCACATTTTCAAGTGCTCCCTCTTCTACCATCTTCTTTGCCCCTCCACCTCCTTCCTCTGCTGGTTGGAAGACCAGGACAACAGTTCCCTATGACACCCAATAAGAGTGATTATTAGTGAGAACAAATTGATCGAAGTAAGAACGATATCTTCTATAGTTCTGTTAGTGACAGTACATGCATTCTGAAGAGCTAATTTACTGGTTCATTCTGATATGAAGATAATAATCCATTGAATTTGTAACATCTAGAAATCAACCGTCTAAGGTCACACTATCCAAAAGTGTAGGTGAAAGTACAGCTCACACCATAGCAGTGAAAAGTTCTCTAATGGCCCGGGATTCCGGGGTAAACCATATTCTATTCCATATTAATTACAGTCAGTACTACCAATCTGGAGCACTCATACCCCAGCTCCGGCCCCTTGAGTTTACTAATCACCTCTGACGTAATGGAAAACCAGTACCAATCATTTCAAACGTTATCATCCATCTTTTTCTTATTTGTTAAAGCAGCAGAGCTATACATTTATAATCTTCTTGATCCATCTGCTTGGCTGTTTACTTGTTTATATGCACACTTTACTCTATATGGTACATGGTACTAGTTCAGGGTTCGAATAAATACGCCGTATAGTTCCAATGAACAGAAGTCCACGGAACTTCATCATGTACCTAAATTCTACATAAATCCCACAACTGAAGAGGACAAATGCAGAAAATAGAGGTTGAACAGTGGCCAAAGGCTTAATAGTACGTGTTATTAACACATTTATATCAGGCAACTAACTACTCAACACATTCATATGCCAAAGATCTCAAGGACCATTTGAAAGCACAAAAAACCAACGTAATCAGTGATCAAAGTACATGACAGACCTTCAAAAGTTGTCGATGATCTTGAAGTATCTTCGCAGCACCAAGAAGCATCGCAACATGTGCATCGTGCCCACAAGCATGCATTTTTCCAGGATTCTTACTCTTGTAGTCTGACTCCACCATTTCCTACACAAAAAACCAGCCATATCTATCACACCTTTGCGTAGTTCTGATTTCTGATCATCCAAACAAAATCAACTTTCCGTGCATAGTATCTTAAAGCACTTGCAGACATTTATAATCTTTAACTAATCAAAAAACACTTATACAGCGAAATCTACCACGATACAAAACCACATTCTTCATCCATTGCACATGTATTACTTGGAGCCATTTGAAAACGAAAACAAGCAGGAAATCTAAGAAAGAAAGCAGAATATAACCCTTTAAGAAAATCATTTCTAGCTCGAAGCCTCAATTCACAACATCCCACAAATTCAACAGTACCAAAAAAAGGAGGAAAAAAAAAAAAAACCTGCATTGCAAGTGCATCCATATCTGCCCTTAATGCAACAAAGGGAGGGTTTCCAGAACCAACAAAGCCAAGCACACCAGTAACTGCAACAGGGTAATTATACACAATACCCAATTTATCCAACTCATCCCTAATAAGCTTACTCGTCTCAAATTCTTGATACCCCAATTCAGGATTTTGGTGTATTTTCCTCCTAAGGCTCACCATCCAGTCAAAGACTTGAGCTTTCTTAGCATAGTTAAGGAAATTTATGGGTATCTGAGAAGGCTCTTCTGAACTCGAAATCAAAATGGGCTTCCATGAAAGCAAGAAAATGATTGGAATCAAGAAAAGCTCTTTGTAGCGAGCCATGAGTGTTTAATTTTATGTGGGTTTAGGGTGAAGGTTTTGAATATGTGATTGAATTGTACTATGTAGAGGGGAGGCAAGAGGGGAAGAGAGTGAGTGTGTGCTTGATTGTGATGTACCTACCGCATGATAGATATCACCACCGGCCACTGGGGTTGTTTAACTCTGTTTGTTTGTTTGTTACATGAAAGCTGTAGTACTAGTATTTTGTTGTTTATGGTCCCTTTACTTGCCACATGCTTCAATTAAAGTCCAAAAGATTTTATACTCTAAAATAGTAAAACGTGTTCGATTTAGAAGTTAGAACTTTATTATCCAATATCTACGAAACTAAACCCTAAGTCTGTCCCCCACCTGCACAAATCCAGTTTATGCAATCTTACAAGCCTAGACACTGGGGTGCACTAACAGATCAAATCAACATGCCTCATCCAAAGACGGTAGTAACAATTGGACATTGAATTCTGAAGCCAACGAACCAATTACTTCTGGATGAGGATAATTAGGTACATAGCTAACACCTAACACCTAACACCTTCATTGAAAATTAGTAGTAATATAGTACTACATGACTAGTTAAGTAACACACGACAAAGAGTTAAAAAGTAATAGACTAATGAAGCACTAGTTTACATGTAATTAATTGCATTATCCATCCGTATAAAAAAACTTTATGAAAATTGTAGTAGCAACATCCAAGTGTGATGAATATAACAAGCTTGACCCAGCTGAAATTCTTCTCTGGATTCATCACTGTTCAAGAGTAATTGCCCATAAGTGGTCGGGCCATTAGTAGGCATACAGCACATACAATCATTCCTCGATTCAAACGAGGCTGCCCGTACATCAGTCTTATCGAAACTATGGTACACTGCATGGTCTACTCGTCCGATTCTTTCTTTAGATTATCAATACTTTTTCAGAGCAGGAACGTGGTTGACTGAATTCCATAATCATGCAAGGACAAGCATCAAGAGTACCAAAAACTCAATATCAAACTTAAAACTTTGATGCTCAGGCTCTATATGCTCGACTCATGTACTCTTCAGTCACTTAGGCTTCTTGATGAATTGATTTTAAGTGCTTTTACTCTGGGTGTCAATGATATCCGTATATCCGGGATGTCAACTTTACCCGAACAAGTATTTTCCTCAATATATTTGAAGAAATTATTTATTACTCGTGCTAATGCTTCTTCAATATATATGAAGGAATTATATTTTAGAAATGGATACGCTGGACGCTCTATCGATCTCCAACGATCCTATGGGAAATCCAGAATAATACTTTGTTCACGACTTGTCTCATTGGAATTAAGATATGGGGTTCATGTAAGCGATGATATGATGAGGGATATTCTCTTGGGTTGTCCTTTGATGGAGGACTTGCGAGTAATTAGTTGCATTGGTTTGGAGAAAATTAACTTGAGTGTGATTCGTTCTAATCTAAGAACCTTTCACGCCACCGGAAGGGATAAATTATTGGTGGAATGGGATGAAAACTGCGCCGCCCCTGGATCAGGAGTAGTCAATGTGCACCATCAATATCACAACTTAATATCTTTGATGTTGAGCAGAGTGGAAGTTGATGATATGTTTTTCAAATTCTTTTCCCATAGATTTCCTTGCCTGGAAAAATCTGAGTGTTTATGTTCTCACAGTTATTTACAGTGGCGTCCTGTGGAATCTGTGGAAGCTGTGTTTGGCGGACATATTTCGTTAAGGCAGAAAGGGACCTATTTATAACTGCTTACAAATTCGGTGAAGGCTTAAATTGCTTTGATTTTCCTGCTAGCTAGCTTTAAGGCATAACAGAGGATCATAATTTAAAAGGCGGCGATGGACACCTGAGGATGCTTGATGAGTACGGTCACGTCCTGTGTCCAGGCCGTAATCAGAATGGCCATGGACTACATAGAACTCCTATTGTAAAATTTTCACCCCGTTTTTCTTGTACTACAAATTTTTAAGTTCATTTTATACTTAATTTTCTTTAGATCTATGTTCTTTGAATTAACAACCAGTTTATGTGATACGTGTTCTTGATTCCATTTATTTTCCCCCATCCCTTTGTGAATATATATGTAGGTAATGACATTTTCTGGTGGTGAATGTGGTGCAAGTTTCATCATAGATAAGTTCCATGTAAGTTCTATCATATTGTTTGCCTACATCTGTCTTAAAATCTGTGCACTTTTTCATTCTATTTCACAATTTATTAAACCATTTCCACGGAATTAATTTGAAATGCAACTGTAAAAAGTTCTGAAAATTATCTATCTCAATTCTCAATATTGCATGTGACATGAAAACTAAACAGATCAAATTTTGTGATAAAAGTGCCTGGCTATACAGTTAGTGATAAACAAGTTGGAAAATCCAAAAAACTTCAAATGCTAGGCCACTGTAAAGTGTCAAGCGCTTCTTTATGAATCAGCTTGTCCCCAGATGCCACTACGTTGAAAGCTGCCCAGGAAACAACACAAAGCACACATTAGCTGTAATTTGATGTCAACAAACAACTACCACAGAGCAACTTAATTAAGAAAAATCTAAGTTCCTTTTTTGGCAGAAAAAAGTGTATTAGACTGGGTAACGATTAAACAAACAAGACTCCTTTGGAGTGGCTCATAGGAGGATTCAAGTATTAGTTCATACTGGGAGCACGGGTACTCGAGGATGCCTCCCAATGAAGTTTGCTTCCGCTCCAATCTGTTATAACCCCACCAGCACCTTCAATCACGGGTATCAAAGCGAAGAAATCATATGGCTGCAAAGTGTATCATTGTTAGTTGGGATAACTCTGTGTAAGTAGTTTAATAACATCACATGTTAGAAAAAAATAGCAAACATAGGTATAAGGAGTCGAGATGCAGGAGGAAAAATATTTTGTAGCAAACATAGTGCTGACCTTGAGACCAGACTCAATCACAAGGTCAACGTGACCTGAGGACAGTAAGGCATAAGCATAACAGTCACAGCCATATAGTGGCACTTTAACCTGCAAAATTATCCACAGAGATTTTACATTAATTCTAATCTTTTAACAATTTTATCTAATAATGAGGTTACAAGTAACAAATGGAAAAGAAAACCAGAGCTAGCCTAGAAAAGACAGATGCAAAAGTATGGCATGAATATTGAAACAACCAAACAAGGAAAGGTAGAAAAGTAGTGCTATATGTTACATAAACAGAACCAAAGCACTACTCAGACAGAATATTAACTACATAATCTATTCAGAAAAAATTGACAGCCAGTTTATGAACTCTATAAGTCAACAATTTGTAGTAAAACATTCAAACGTCTACCAGCACACTCTGTTATATTACTCCCTCCTATCTCTATTGATGTTTTGAAGTTTCAACTACTTGCAAAATGAATGATGTTTTAGCCAATTTTTCTATGTCTTATGCGCCTACCACATTATTTAATCTATAATACTTTTTTCACTTTTTTATTTTAATGATTATGGGTAAATGTGGAAAGATGAAGCTTCATTAAAATGTTGACAAACATCCAGAACATCATACTGCATAAAATAAAGAGGGAAAGCAAACAAATTGTCACACTTTTGATACATCTACAGTACATCTAATATTTCTCCCGAAATTAGTCGACCACATTTCTTTTCTTTCGATGGTCGATAGAGCCACAGGTGATGATTAGGAAAATCAAGATTCTTTTGCAGTATCTCCTTGTTCTTGGAAAATAAACTGCTTAGATAACTGAAAGTCTAAACGAACATGTTATGTTTGGTGGAATAAACAATAAACGAAGAAGAGATGACACCACTCAACAAGGCTTCATAACATAATGAACATTCAGATTCAGTGATACATGATGAGTCTCATGAGGTAAAAGTAAAACAGATTATGAATGAGCAGAGGAAATTTGCTTTTGCAAATTGGCACACCATGTTCACGTACCTTATTTCTTACTCGAGAAAAGGCTACTTCAGCATCCTTACTAAATAAATGGGGGCTAGTAGTGTACCTAAAAAATAAGCATATCATAAGATCATTTATGGTGCAGATAAATAGCTCAAGGCATCCTAAATATTGAAAAAAAACTTGCTGCCGTATAACTTATCTATCGTTTCTAATTAGAAGAAATTATTTTGTTTGATGTATGACCGTACAAGTAGGCTTTCGAGATATGTGCACAGTTGCGTGTGGAAATCTCCTGTCCATTCAGACAAGTAGTCCTCCCATTAATCCCAATCCATCTTTCTCTGAGTATAGGTTGGTCAATGATGCCGAGAATCTGTTCAGGCCAACAAAATAAAATTTTAAAAGCAATGTATTGATTAAACATGAAGAAAACAATAGGACATGAGTCTCAAGTCTATGTGCAAGAATTTTGACAACACAGTATGTGAAAGTGTATTCTTACCGGTGTTCCTTTATGTAGGAGAGCAATTAGCGTCCCAAAAACGGGCTTGCCTGTAAGAAGTCTTGAATAATTAGTTGGTTACACAAAACTTGATGCTTGATTAACGAGTGAATATAGATGTACATATAAATACCAGTGATAAAACTTTTTGTCCCATCAATTGGATCCAATACCCAGACGAAATCAGCAAAATCTTGTTTGCACATCCATCCATTTTCCTCACCAAAACTGAATCATGAATACTTGTACATTTAGAATAGAAGTTACACAAGGCACAATACAGTTAATCATTATAGAAATAGACCTAATATGATCACCTCTTGTGATGGAAACTTAAGTATTAATCCTCAACGAAAAATAGTACAAAGGTTTTGTATCCAGCTAGTATATATGACCTCATTCTCTCTAACCTTGAGAGTTTCAGAATATTTGCAGATATATCATAAATGCAACTTGCACTTGCTTAAGCATTTTGGTATAGCAAATACCAGAATTGGTCCCACTAGCAATGAATCTCCCTCCCCTGAGTAGACTAACATAATAATCTGAAAGAATAAAGAAATATACTGACATTGCATGGGAAGGAAAGGAGGATTGAATGATGTTGACCATGGCCTCCTCCGCCTCACGATCAGCTATAGTCACAGGACCTAATCAATCACACCACAACAATCATCATCATTAATTTCAATATACTACTACATAAACAAATTGCAAATTGAGTGGACAAGTAGTAACTCAAGTCCTCCTTATCGACAATGTCGAACTTGGTACGGAAGTAGTTCCGGATGACGTCGCCAGCGGCGTCTGCTATTCGATTGCCGACGTCAGCGAAGCGGTCGAGGTCAAAACGGTCAAATTTGGGTCCATTTGGTTGAGAATGAAGAGAAACGGAGGTGGTCATTTTACGATTGAGCCGGAGATTAAGCGGTGGGGGAGTGAGAAGGAAATTGGTAGAGGGGGAGTAATGATGGTTTAGAGAGAGAAAACTGGGGTTGGAGTGAGAAAGTAGCTGAGTTTGCATTGAAACGGTTGATGGATCGATTGATTAGAGTAATTTTGTTTCACGCCGTCTCCCCCAAAGTTCCGGTTCCGGCGAGAAGGAAGGAAAAAGAAAGCGGCTTTGTTAGTTAAGGTAGGGGCTGTTTTGTATAGTATTTTTGTAGGGAGAATTGCAGATTTCGTGCAATATTTACATATTCTTCGATTATGGTCTTACGAATTTTCATAATTACAAATACCACACTCTAAATTATAATGTTGGTCATCTATAGTTTGCTACTGTTTTTACAAACCAACCCCTCTTTTCTTTTCTTTTGTCATTTTCTTTTTTCGGAGTAGGCGCACACCAGTTTTGGCACCCGGCCCCATATGCGGGTTTGTTTTTCCCTTAAAAGAAGTGATTTTGTTCGATCACATATAGTTGGTTATGATAATTGATTATCAGCTCATGGCATGATGCTAATAATAAAAAATAAATAAAAAAAAATTCATACATTAGAATTAGACAATTTTTTCATTATTAGACTGATAGCTTTCACTGTTGTAACTTGTCCTCCAAATAGGTATATATGAACACTTTGTGGCATCATATTCATGTACAATATGCTCTGCCACCACCAACTCATGTAACAAGAGTGATGGTTTATTCTCTAAGCTTTTGTCATCTGGGTGTTAGAACGGTAGCTAATCAGAACATTTGCTCCGATTGTAGATTTGACCAAGTATTGGCTAAGGGTGAATGATGAATATATTACAGTTTTGGACTGTTCATTGAGGTATACATAGGGAATACAAGTATGCTATGTTTAGAGAAGATTTGAGCTTGGATCAATGGGCATACTTAGTATTTTCAGACGCGCGCTGATAGAGATTCTGGATTAACCAGACGACAGGTTTGAAATCCGAGAGTAGATAATTATGTTGCATTAGATCCATTACAGCCATGAACCAGAAATTGATTTCCAGTAAATGGAACTTAACTGAGAACCAAAGAATCACTAAAATAAATATACTTGAGTTATAATCTAGTAAATGGAATATGGAACACGCAATTGTGCTTTCAGCTTAAACATAATCTTCTGTTCCAAAGAATTAGTTTCAAAATCCAAACCATATTTAATTTGGGCCTGAACCTTTGAAATCACATGCTTTGGTTGTCTGTGGATTTTCTTTGTGGTTTCTGCACTATAAGAGTCATAAGACACCTGATCAGAATTGGGAATAATTAAGTGCCACATGATGTGAACTGTTCGATTCTAAAATGGATGAACGAACAAAGTCATGTTCGATAGTCCTAGAAACAGAATCAGATGCTAAGGTACTACTAAATGTCTTAATTGTTCTATATCAATCCCTTCCAGAATCTAACCGGTCATTCATTGCCAATACTAGTGGTCTACATCTACGCACCGACTCTTTTACCTGCTAGGAAGTAAATAAGGATCACACAGATATAGAAGTCGGTCCATGGCAATAAGGTTATAGAGGATCTACTTGAGGTGATAGGATTCATAATTAAAGAGATCAAGTGGGAACGGATGTACTTACCTGATCAGTGGAGAATAAGATTCTAAGTACGTACCTTGTGATGTTAACTCGGATTCTAAAATAGACAGACAAACAGAGTCCCATTCGATAGTCCTAGAAACAGAATCAGATGCTAAGATACTCAATGTCTTAATTGTTCCTCTATATCAGTCCCCTCCGGACTCTATCTTGGTCATTCAGTGCCAAGTAGTACTAGTAGTAATCTCGACTCTTGTAGCTGCTGGTTTAGAATGGTTTCCAATTTTGATTTCATGCTTTTCAGGGTACGAAACATATCTCTTTTTTCTTTTCTAACCCCATGCTTGCCTCCATATATATATATACACATACGAAATGGACTGATCACTACATTGCATATGATCATGTAGGAACCAAATAAGGATCACGCGGATGAGGAGAAGGCTATAGTAGTCGGTCCATGGGGAGGTCACGGAGGGTGTGCTTGGGATGATGGGAGTTACAGCGGCATCAGGGAAATTACGCTAACATATGGTCGCTGTATCGACTCCATTCACATAGTTTATGAAAAGAACGGTAAGCCAGTCTCGGGACAGAAGCATGGAGGTGTTGGAGGTTTTAAAACAACTGAGGTAGGTATTCAGGGTTTTAGTGATTGCTTACAACTGATTATCAAATTTGCTCTTTTTGTATTAGCAGAGAATGAGTGTTTGCAGAATCAGCTTCTGCTAAGCACTTGTAAACAACCAAAAACATGCACTCAGTTCTGTATGAAGCTTTTCATTACTTTTGTGCAGAGAGTTGATTATTTTGTTTATTTTGTTGGCATGCCATGATGGTAGATCAAGTTGCAATTTCCAGAAGAGATATTAACAAGTGTGAGCGGCCACTACTGTCCGGTGGTTCATGGTGGCGGCCCTGTGATTCGCTCACTCACATTCAAGAGCAATAAAAGAACATTCGGACCATTTGGAGTTGAAGAAGGGACGCCTTTCAGCTTCCCTATGGAAGGAGGGCAGATTGTGGGATTTAAAGGAAGAAATGGCTGGTATGTTGATGCTATCGGTTTCTATATAACGCCTATCAAAACAAACAAAGTAGTGAAGCCGCAGAAAGCGCAGCCAAGGTTCGGAAGACTTCCATGGCAGGTCTAAAGTTGGCAGCAGAGCCAACATCTGCAAATATCATGACATAATAGTATTGTTGTACTCTCTAAATCTTGACCTGCTGTATTGTCAAATTGTGATTAATTAAGTCAATAACATGATATGAAACAACACATCAACTCCAATATCAAATTTGTTATGTGATCTTTTGCCAACACAGTTGCTGATAGGGGGAAGTGAGAATTCTCAGAACTTTATTCACTCTCTTTTCATTGAACCGCAGCCGCTACCATGACTGAACCACGTAAACCCTCAGAGCCCATGTAATAGACATCACACGAAGCCAAGTAAACCGCACTTAATGTGACGTGCTAAAACTCAGGGGCATATATGCTTTAGCATTTCGCCTCTAGTAAATTTTGTTCCTTGCACGACAACTATCAGCACTTATTCTTCCAATTACAGAAGGGTCTACATATCATACCCTTTTATTGCCAAGAAAGAGACTTGTTTTTACATTCCACATAACTTACTTGAAAAGCCTGGGAAATAGGTAGCAATTGCTTGATTGAATGATGATCTTGGCAAACAAGCTTATTCGACGTGTGGTTTTCTTAATTTGAAGCCCACACGGAAAAATAATAGTCAAGGAGACATTCAGCCTTGTTACACAATATTTATGGTTTCTTTTAATCCTATATCCTCTAGTTGCTAACATCTCTGAAAAGGTCACAAGTCAGAATATTCTCCAGCATAACAATCTTGAAACACATTACCTATATAAACACGATAATGAAACTAGCTATGAGAAACAATCAGGCTGCTAATTCTTCTAGTAACAGATATGCAATCATCAAAGAAGCAAGAATTTGTGAGGAGCAAGAGCACCAGCGTTTGCAATGACAGCATAGAAGGCAGGCTAAATGACAGCTACTTGAAGTGCATGGAAATCGATCCCGGTGTGAAATCGCTAAAGCACTTGGATTCACAGAAAATGAAGAACGAAATCAAGAAATGGGCTAATGCTGTCCTTGCTTACGCCCGCCAGGTGAGTCGCCGTCTGATCAATCAATCAACGGAGTAAAAGCCTTTGAACTGAAGAAGCTGAAAGCTTAATAAATCTTTAAAAAGGTTGGAGGGGACAAAAAATTGAAGAAATTACTATGAATGATTCCCAAGATCAGAATTCAATATCAAAATATCAACAGATGAATGTGTGAATGGATGGATGGAAGGCCAAAGTGTTGCTGATTTGTGATTCTATAAAGGAGACGATGATTTGCATTCATGTTTCTTAATCTCCACGTTTTGAAGCATGAACACAAGATCTTTATGTACAAATTACACTACAAATGAATTTCTAGAAACTAATTGAGAAAGAACATAGTCAAACCGAAAACCAGATGGCAAAATTTTCCAATTGTCATTATTCATTTGATTCATAACTACAAACCTCTCTAACTTCCTGTTTTCAACAACAAAACAAAACCTCGCATCTATCAAGGGAAATAACAGAACCAGAACAAATTTGTTACATAGAAGCAACATAAAACTAACACACATCACCCAAATTACTGAAGGATAAACACCAACCTCACATATCCATCTCCGCAGTGCGGTGATGAATCATTCTCCAGTACTAGCAGACTCTTGAACCGCATAGCCAAACAAGGATTTCAGATTTGTTGTGCTATTAAATCCACAATCTACGACCACAAACCAGTAGTGCTACGTGCATCCTAGATCAGCCTTACTCCCAGCAATGCGTAGAAAGCAGAGATGGCTGCAACATGTACCATGCCCTGCACCAAGGGGAGATAAAAAAGGGAATCTCAAACCATGAAGAAGCAGTGGCAAAAAAGAAAAAAAAAACATTTAAGTGAAAAGGTGTAAAGAATTAAACTAACCAGCATCACCTCCAACAGCAAACTACCAGGTACATAAAGTTATTATCGGCGCCTAGAGTGCCTGTCATCATTCCGGTCACGGTCATCTCGACGAACTTCATCATATCTTGATCTTTTCGAAGGGTATTCTCTAACCCTCTCATCCTTTCTGCTTCCACCCTCTTCTAGCTGAGCTCTTCCACGTTTATCATGCCGATCATCTCGATCTTTTTCATGATTCTTAGAGGGATCTTCTTCTCCATCCCTTTGTTGATTTCTTCCACCCTGGTAATCATCATGGTCCCTTCTGCTCTCATATTTTTCTAGCCTCTCTCTTCCAGTCTTTATGTGCATATCATCTCGATCCTTTTCGCGTTTCCTATAGGATTCTTCTCCATCCCGTCCATGCTTGCTTACAGGTGGATAAGCATCATCGTCCCTTTCCCTTTGGCTCCGCTTTTCATGACCCCGATCTTCTCGCTTACTCTCACGTCGGGAATCATTCTTGTCACGAATAGAATCCCTATGTTCCTCATCATCAACATTCTGTACACCAGATCTCAGTGGTCTTGAATCTTTACTATAACCCTCCTTCCGCTCTCTTTCCATTTCAGTTCTATCTACCACATGCCGGATCTCTTTTGCTGAATCTTGCCTCCTTGATTTGTCCTCCAGTCGTTCATCCCGACTCTTTGATTGCTTCTCCCCTTCTTGAGTCCTACTGTTCATGCCTTTGGCAGTGCTATATTCTTCAGGATCTGAATTTCTGTTCCTTAACTGCTTTACCATATTGTGTCTTGAGGAGTCGTCATGTTGTCTGCTATTTGGCTTTTGAACATCACGTGCATGGTTCTCATCAGAGCTATAGTCATCATCAGAGCCATGATGTGTACTTTTCTCAAGCTTCCTCACCTTTTGGTGTCTCTTATGGTCATCATCAGAGTCATGACGTGTACTTTTAATCTCCCTCACCTTCTGGTGTCTATTGCGGCTATCAGAGTCGGAGCTATGGTCATAATCAGAGTCATGACGTGTACTTTTAAGCTCCCTCACCTTTTGGTGTCTCTTGCGGCTATCAGGGTCGGAGCTATAGTCATCATCAGAGTCGTGACGTGTACTTTTTTTAATCTCCCTCACCTTCTGGTGTCTCTTACGGCTATCAGGGTCGGAGCTATGGTCATCATCAGAGTCATGACGTGTACTTTCTTTAACCTTCTGGTGTCTCTTACGGCTGTCATGGTCTGGGCTATGGTCTTCATCAGAGTCGTGGCGTTTACTTTTCTTGAGCTCCCTCACCTTTTGGTGCCTCCTATCAGACTCGGAATTCATCCTCCGTCCCTTCTGATATTTCATATCACCGGAATCCGTATCTGAGCCAGACTTAGACTTGGAAGAATCAGAATCACTTTTGCCTCTATGTCTCTTTTGTTGCTTCCTAATACGTGATTCACGTCTCCCCTGAATATCAACATCCGAGTAGTCATCATCAGAACCACTCCTGTCTGAATCTGAGGAGTTAGCGCGCGCCTTTCTGCTCCCATACCTGTGTTGCTTCACTTCATCACCTGTAACTTTACTTTTGCCGCCACTCTTAGGCGCAACATCTTCATCTCTTGCATCTCTACCACGCTGATGATGTCCATCAGAAGAGCCCCTGCCATGGATATATCTTGGTGTCTCCTCTGCCAGATTATCCTCAGGCTCCAATGCTTGCATATCCTTTCGTTTCTCTTCTTCTTCCTTCTCAGCCTCCGACTTAATTCCCAGAGCAGCTCGCATTGTTTCCATCTTCTTTTCCTTCAATGCAGCAACATGATGAGTCTGCGTCTCAGAAACCCTGATAAACACACCAGTCAGTCAAATTCAGAAAAAGGTCACTCTGATGCCCTATGTACATCATATTAAATAATACCAACAGAATCGAATAAACTTAATAAAAAAAAACAGATTTTACCTCTATCTGAACTAGAATCAAACTTAATCAAAAATTAAAAAAAATTAAAAATCATTTGAAACACAAACAATGAAGTACGTACTTATCAGTGAAGAGAGTAGTAGATCTGAATTCCCCATCCTCAAGCTCCTTGGAAGCAGTATCGGATTCGAGAGACTTTCTAGCTTCATCCAATTTGTCGGCAATCTCAGCATCGGTGTAACCCTGATCAATCAATTTCTCCTCCAAGACGAGAAGCTTGAGCTCAATCTGACGCTTCCGATCGTGCTCGAGTATATCCTTATTGGCCTTACGGCTGATGCCGCCGGTGCCTTGGCCCAATTCGAAACCCTTGTTGGAGTCTGTGAGCACTTTGTTTGTCTTCGGCCTGACGAGGAACCTGTTCGTCTGTACATACCCGTTGGTGCCGGAACCACGAGCGGTTTGCAAACCGATTCCGTTGTACATCTCTTCAAATCAAACAAACGAATTACAGAATTTGGGAATGATGACTGTGAGAACCCTAACCCTAGACTCACAGATCTGATATACAGTATATGGAGTAGTATCTGATTTGGGCACGCTCAGCCAGATTTAACCGCCCAGATTTTTTTTACTCTAAATACCTATAATACCCCTCTTTAAGTTTTCTAAATTTGATTTATTTTTACTTTCTAGTTTCTCCTCTTGATTTTCTTTCTTTCTTTTTTATGATTAAAATTCTTAAATATTGGATGAGGACATGAGGTTTCGGGTTAGAAAAATGAAGGAAGAAAGAAAAAGTAATGGGTAAACTAAAGAATCAAATATTTTACCTTAGATGATAATTCATAACAATATAACAATATAAAGAAAGAATATAAGATGCAGTTGGACAAGTGTTTTAGACCAACATTATCAACATGCATCCATAGAGTGAAATATGGGAGGGTCGGTCAAAAGTGATTTAAAGAATAAGAAGGAAAAAAAGAAGGATGGCAATCACGATCTCTGCACAAGTCAATATTCATACTTGATATTGGTTTGAATTTAGCCAATAGGAAGGGGACACATGTGCACAAGTAAATCTTTTATGGAGAAGGTGTAGGAGCATTACAATATTAGCCTAGTATCGAAGTCGTTATATAGTTTTCGGTTTTAATAGTACCACATAATTGCCCTTCGGTGTGGGTATTCTTATATTTACAAGTAAAGCGCAACATATTATGATCTTCTTTATCAATATCTAATTTAACATGAAATTGAGAGTTTTGGAACAATGAAGGTGGTCAAATTGTGGCCGTGTTTGTAGCTTTGTTTAAAAAAAAAAAAAAAAAAAAGTAATGTGTGGAATTTATTATCAATGCCTCTTTTTTATAGACTTGAAGCTATTAGCGAACAAGTAGCTCATTTTGTCAAAGGTTTTTTTTTTTTTTTTTTTTTTTTTTTTTTTAATAAAATGAGACGGCTAGATAGTGTTCGGAAATATTTTTTGGGTAGCTTGTACCTGGCGAATCTTGATTTGATGTTATATGGCAATGAAATGAAACTTGTTTAGAACAAAGTAGTGAAGCTGCCGAAGGTGCATCCAAGGTTTGGAAGACTTCCATTGCACCTTCGGCAGCTTGGATGTCATCGTGACATGATAGTAATATTATGTATTCTATCTAGTTCTAGCTTCTTGATTTGTTGTATTGTCAAATTGCCATTAGATGAATAACATGATGCATAACAGTATATCACCTCCAATATAAAATCTGTTATGTCATCTTTTGCCAACAAGTTCATACAAGCTTGCTGGGAAGTGAAAACTGTTTCATACTTTGTCAACTTTCTCAATTCATTGTTGCATTTTAATACCGAAACCATGGGTCGTTGTTATTATGATACTGCATATAACTAAACCCTTTCGGCTCACAGTAATAGACTTCAAAACCACACATAGTACGACACAATGCCAAAACTCAAGGGCATATAAGGGATCTTTTATTCATGTCATGCTTTAACATTTTGCCTCTCATAAATTTTAATTCCTTGCCATCGGCGGCTATTGGAGACTTGTGTCTATACAGTATATATATTCCAGATAACTTTCTTGAAAAGCGTACAGAAACTAGAACGTGAATAAGTAGAAAAGTGGTTGATTAATTGAATTTTCTTCTTGGCAATCAAGCAAGCTATTCAACATGTTAGTAGGTGGTTTTATGAATTTGAAGCCAGCACGGAACTGTAATTGTCAAAGAGAGACATCCAGCCTTGTTACACAAAATATAAAATTTTGATTAGTACAGCACTTGTGTTTTATTTGTATATAATTTATACTTGTACATTATTATTCTCTAGTTACAAACAACTCTGAAAGGTCTCAAGTCAGAATATTCTCCAGCCTAATGATCTTGAAACACATCATGAGTAGTCGCCTATTTAAACAAGTCAAGATAATGATATTGACTGTGATAACAAAACAATCAGGCTGCTATTTCTTCTAAGTTCTAACAGATATGATATCATCAAAGAAGCAAGAGTTTGTGGGAAGGAGCAAGAGCTCCAGCGTTTGCGATGACAGGGACAACAAAGGCAGGCGGAATGACAGCTGCTTGAAGCTTAGGGAGATTGATCCCGGTGTGCAATCGCTAAAGCACTTGGATTCTCAGAAAATGAAGAACGGGATCAAGAAATGGGCTAAGGCTGTCGTTGCTTACGCCCGCCAGGTTAGTCGCCGCTTGAGCACTCGACGGAGTAAAAGCTTTTGAAGAAACTTGATGAATCTTCTGAAAGTTTGGAGGGTAAAAGTCCAAAAGATATGAAGAAATACATTGAAATGCTTCATCAAAGGTCAGAATGTTTCCATGATTAACAGATTGAGTATGAATGAATGGATGGATGGAAAGATCAAAAGTGTTGCTCCAATCATTGGCAACAAGTTCATTAGCATTGATTTTTTCATCAAAGTGTTATTTAAATTTTCATGTTATGAACAAGCTAAGAACAAGATCTTTGTTAGTAGTGTGTAAAATAAAATGCATAGTTATACAAGTTACAACTAGTACAGAATGAACATTATCAAACACCAATCCAGTGGTTAATTTTTCCCATTGTAAATCATTACTCAGTTCACAAGACAAGTCTACAAATCAATCTAATATAACCTCCTATACTATCTTCAACAAGTAACAACAATACAAAGAAAAACAAGATATTTCTATATATCCAGGCAGTTTGTGTTCCTTGCAAGATTCTGGAAATATGTATGGCTTTTTTCTCTTTTCCAATTTCCATCAAGATTAAAAAGAACAAGACCGGGGAAATTTTTGTTACATTACATAAAAGCAACATAATAACACTAACCTAGCTTACATGTCCATCCAAATTACTGAAGGATATACACTAACCTTACATGTCCATCTCCCAAGTGCGGTAGTGAGTCGTTCTCTAGTATTAACAGACTCTAGAACCGCAAGGCCAAACAACAAGGATTTCAGATTTGTTTGTGCTATTAACTTCAATATTCATGTCAGCAAACCAGTAGTGCTACGTGCATCCTTGATCAGCCATACTGCCAGCAATTGTTAGAAAAGCAGAGATGGCTGCACCATGGACCAATGCCCTGCACCAAAAGGGGAGATAAGTGGGGAATGCATAATTATACTAAAACACGACTGAATTCATGAAAAGTTGTATAAGAAATTCTCCAAATGTGCATGACAAAGTAAAGCATACTACTAGTCGGACCTCTTAATCACACTCACAGAGATTTATATAATAAACATAGATATAGCCTTACTCGGGACTCTCTTTCTGATAACCAAAATCTGTAGCTGCTTTGACAGCTCGCTGATAAGTTTGTTTCATTGCTTCCTGCAAAAAAATTAACAAAGTGAAAATATGAACATGCATGCAGAAAAAATTGTGAAAGAGCAGAAACAAAGCTATAAACAACAATTACAACCTTTCTGAAAAGTATTGATGAATTTTAGATAATAAAACTTCGATAAGAGAAGCTATCAACATAATTAAAATGCATGCTATGTAATTGGCCCACAAATGCAAAAGAACATCTTACTTGCAGTTTAGATTCAAATTCTTCAGGAGACCAATTCAAGTTGCACTCTTTAAGTTCAAGTTCGCCAGCTACTACCTGTGGATGATATCCGAACGGATCATGTTTTGGAGAAAAAGGCAAACATGAATTCATTCACATGAATTGTTAAAACAAAAGTAGAGCAAAGCAGTTCAATGAATGAGAGTCTGCCTTTACTAAAAAAAAAAAAAGACTTTCCAGTATGCACAACTCTTCTTGATGTGCGCATGTTGTTTGGAAGTCATTTGTGAATAAGTACAACCATGCTATCCGATTGTTTTGGGTTATTATTATAGTCTTATGACTTTCAAGTATGAACTAAAAAAATATTGAGCTGAACGTGCTTTTCGGGTAAGAGATGATTACCATGTATCTTTGGTTACTGTGCTAACCACATACGATTCTAAAATCTTGGGTTACTGTGCTAACCACATACGATTCTAAAATCTTGGGTTACTGTGCTAACCACAGACGATTCTAAAATCTTGGGTTACTGTGCTAACCACATACTCCGTAAAACTTAAGAGATCTCATACCAAACAACATGAAGTTTAATCCGTTAATCAGAAGAATCTTTATAATATCATTGCTAGAATTACGTTATTTACCTCCTTAGTACGAGTATATTGTAATATGATGAGTTTCTTTTATGCTTTAGGTTATGGGGGTTCACCGAATCTTCTTTCGTTAGATTGATGTATTTCGTTTCATGGTTGCAACTCTTTTCTATACTACTATAATGCAATATACAAGCCAAATAATAGATTATTCCCACTGTTCAATTATCATAGACAAAAACCACATAACATAATGCCAAATGAGGGTTAAGAAATATGGTTTACCCCTCCAACGCCTGCAGCCATAGAAGGAGCAACGAGAACATTGGCCTTCCTTAAAACGTCAACTGCTTCAGGAGTACAAGGCATGTTTGATCCTAAAATAAACACTATGACTTAGTTTCTATATGGAAAAAACAAAAACAAGAAGACATTGATGAATTCTACCTTAAAGATATCATAAACTAAAGGTACATGATTGGGCCCTACCTTCTACAAGAAGACGACAACCTGAGTTCACCAATTGTATGGCATCAGATTGATCAATCTCATTTTGGGAAGCACATGTAAATCCAACATCACACCTTTCATTCCAAGGCTTAACATCGTCATAGAACTTCGAGCGAGCATAAGTTTTTGAATAATCTCTGCAGATATTTATTGTAAGCTAAAGCAGTAGAAAGTTGCAATTTAACAGCAGGGAGCATATATACCTTAAACTTCTATTCTGTGCTTTAATTTCTCTAAGGAAAGATATTTTGACGAAGTCAAATCCCTCCTCATCTACCAAATAGCCTTTGAATCTGTGAACAACAAACGGATGAGATCAGAATGCAATGTGCTAGTATGAAACATAAGATTATCAACCATATCAAACAATAATAGTGTTTGAGATATTATTGGATAACGTTATGCATATAACAGAGAACAGAGACAATACAAACTTCAGTGGCGATGCCAAGATGCATATGGCTTCTGTGGGTTTTATTGTTCCAATGAGTCAATGACTAAAAAATATAATCTTATATAACTCTGCCATTCCACAATTAATATACATGAGCCAACTAGAATCATGTAAGGTCGGGAACATGCAACACGTGTTGATCTTTCTCTAAATGCTACCATCATGCCATTCAAAGAAAAATTCAAAAGAGGATGATAATATTTAACACTGGAAACAAAATCTATTTGCTCCTAATTCATAAAGACATCCTAAATAAGCAAGAATTTATTGTATCCGAAATGCTCTAGCTTTCCCCAGCCTAGATCCTTGACAAACTTATACGGTCAATCATGAAATTCTATCAGGAGATATGACAATATCTGGTGCCATATCATATCAATACATTCATTGAGCAAATGTCAAAATAAAATACAATATGAAAGTTCATGGTATACCTGATACTGTTATTGGAATAGCACCATAAGCAATAAGCTTCTCCAGCACATGCATTGCTATCTTCCCAGAACCAGTAACTACACATCTATTAATGAGAAAGGTACAAGGGAAATGGTCAGCTCAGCTGAAATAGTTCCCAAACAAAATATCCACTTCACTTATCCAAATATAACACAGTTCACCCACTAACTTCATTGCATAAGTTAAAGATAAACTTCATACAAAGTTCACACTTGAGTAAATTAATGTGATGTAGGCAGTAAAGTTTGACCTTAATCCCTTTAGTTCTTTATTCATGTCGGCGAGTATAAGTTGCGCAAAGAATACCTGCAAAAAAATACCAGGTTTCAATAGACAAAAAACATATATGAAATGGAAGCGCATACATAGAACATGAGAAAAGTTGGTCACCAATCCATAGCCAGTAGCTTCTGTTCGAAGGCTGGACCCAGACCAGTTCACTCTTGGACCTGTAAAACTTCCCTGCATAAGTAGGAAGAAACTGTATAATTCAACAAACCATATGGTTGCATGGTAAAAAGAACGGATTACGTATCAAAGTTTCACTTAATGGTCTGCACTTCTGTATATTATAGAGAAATATTAAACTTAAATAATTTAAATAAAGTTGATTTGGAGTTTAGAACAACATGGAATCGCGTTTAGATTCAGTTTAGGACAGTAATGTCCCGAGCCTAAATGGTCAAAAGGAGCAAAAAACCATAAAATTAGTAAGGGGAAAGAGCTTATTATTATTTTCCTCATAGTCTAAGACCATGGCCACAAACTTAAGCCCTAAAAAACTGATGAAAGCATACAAACTACAAAGTCAAACACTGCCCACAGCTGATAAACTGAAGGGAAACAAGTCATTGCAACTTAAGGGGGAGTTACAAAAAAGAGTATCACAAGTTATGCCGCTTTAACCTGTGAATGACCAGCCAAGCGACGATATTGACCATATAGGTAACCCATCTCACGGGTACCGACACCCATCTCTTCTGATGGAAGATCCTGGATTGTTTAACCAAATAAGATCACCAATTACGCCCATGATGCAATATTCAACAATTTAGCAGTGAACCAATTTACAATTACCTTGTCAGGACCAAAATATCGATACAACTCATTCATGAAGCTCTGACAGAATTTCATGATCTAGACACGCAACAAGAAGAAAAAAAAAGGTCAGTCTACTTGAATTGCTCAACATTTCCAGCTATTATAATACAAACTAGGTAACACACCTCATTGTCACTTTTGCCTTTGGGATCAAAATCACTACCGCCTGAAGAGCCTCCAAGTCTGTAAGGAGATAATGCATTTTTTAACGTCTGCACACAAAATTAAATGTCATGAAGCTTGTTGCATGACAAATAGTAGTAGTTATAATATCTCACATAACCTACTAGAAGCAGTAAGATTGACAAATGCACTGCAAAATGAAAATAAAGCATGAAATTAAACGGTTGGACTTACACCGGAATATAACATTTTCAAAGATTTCAGAGAGTGTAAATTTTTACCTGTTCGAAACTTAGAAATTTGGCAATGCTCAAATTCATTGATGGATGAAAGCGTAGGCCTCCCCTGCATGGACCAAGGCTCTGGTTAAAATGCACCCGAAATCCACGGTTCACATGTGTCTCGCCCCTATCATCAACCCACGGTACCCGGAAGATGATTGTGCGCTCCGGTTCTAGCAACCGCTCCATGGTGTTAACATAACTACAAATTGCCAGTTATTTTATCACAATAAGCTTCATATTACCATGGACAGAGTTATTACACTTACGTGACGAAGTTTGGCTTATATAGAAAGGCCATCTTGATGTACTTCTTTTATATGGAAAAGAAAGGAGGGACATCTTAAATTAGGCTACTTACTTGGAATTCTTTGATATTACTCGTTCCAGTCCATGCACCACTTCTTGGATAGACTGTATGAACTCTGTTTCATGAGGATCTCTTCTCAATGCAGATTCCACAATTGATCCAGCCGTTTTCGACATGAGAGCTGTGCTACAGATTCCAGTAAAGCACAAAAAATCAAGGCTAACTGCTTTTAAACATATTGAAATGCTATAACCAAAATTATATAGTAGTTGAGAAAGCTACTGCTTAATTTGGATTTTAACACAATGAAATATACAGTTATAGGTCATCGTTTTTCAGGAAAGGAAAAAAATCACTGTAGGAAAGCTTGGGAAAACATAGATGCAGAAGAAAGAAACATAATTACGGAATAAGTACCATATCTCAAGCATTTTCAGATTGTCAGAACATTCCACAGTAACACTCACCGCACGCAAGGATAAATAAATGCAAATCTTTAGATATTCTGACATGGGTGTTTTTCGATTTCTAGGACCTGTGTATATCAGTTTTCCCTGATAGTTAGCACATAACTATCATTTATTTTATTTACAAGACATGTAGCTCCTTTTATTCAGGACGGAATACAAGTTCAACTTCTCCTTTGTTAAACAAATACAATAGTTACAACTTCACAGCTTAACATTATATAAAGAAAATTAGTTCCATCAATTTACAGTATTCACTTTCTAAGTCCTATTAAGTTTCATTTCCTTGACTAAGCTATACAAAAGGGCATAAAAACATGGAAAACTGAGATTTCAAATAAACATACAATATTAAAAACAGAAAATTCCCTGGCATGAGAGAGAGAGAGAGAGCAAGCAGAAAAATCAATTGTCGATATTAGACATATTCCAAAGTGAAATACGAGGACCAACAAAAAAAAAGCTTGTAATTATACAATATGGGGAAGAGACTTCGCATAACTGACCTTTCACAAAAACTGGTTTATCAGCGACTATCTTCTCTTTTGAGGCTTGCTGCAGACGCAGCGCCTCTTTATGAAGCAAGCTATTATTATGCTCCTCCAGAGCGCTCATCTGCATATTCCTACTACCTTCATTTCCATAAGGATTTCTCCTATGTTTCCTGCCATACTCTCTACAAACAGAACAGAAAATCCTTGCTGTCCCATCCTTCATATCTACATATGCCCACTTATATGTATCAGCCCACTCCTCTCTCCATCTTTTGACAACTTTCTTCTTCCTTTTCCCTGTTTGTGACTTGGATGAATCAGGATCATCACTAGGAAGTTGAGAACCCATAATGTGCTTGTTCTCAGAATGCTCCTTGGCAGAAGACTCATGTGGCTGAAGACCAAGCAAAGAGCTATGTGCAAAAGATTCATCATCTCCAGGGCCTATCTCCAAATCAATTTCTTCATTAAGTTCCCTGACAAGATGATGCCTCTGGGCCTGCTGGATCAAGTTCATGTCATCCATTGTAGAATTCATCCCAACCCCACCAACCGGGAGAAACATTAAGCATGACAGTTCAGCCGTTGGCATAAAACGCTTTACTCTCTGTGAAACAAAAAAAGTACACGTATCATGGATGAGATAGGATCAATTTAACACTCAATCAACATGAACATAGGTTTCAAAAGAAGACGATGCTACCACTTTCACCAATCAACTATATAAGATTGAGTAACCATGATGTGATACAAAATAACACGTCAAACAATCTTATGGAGATCCAAGAAACAACAACAATAATAATGTGTGTGTGTGTGTCTGTGTCATTTGTTTTTCTTGTATCTAAACCCAAAACAAAATTTAAAGCAAGTTAAAATCCCTGTGTTGGAAAAAAATTCAGAATATTATCCGAATGCTTGTCGGAATTAACAAGAAGGCAATCCTAAAATTCCTGACACAAGTGTTATTACTTTGATATGAATTCCTGATCTCACCAATCGAAACCTGGGTACAAAATTCACCACCTACCCTGTTCAGCTCTACAAACACCCAAAACCAAGAAGTATAAAAGTTGAATAGTAATTTTTTAATTTCTTGGCCGGAATAGTACCGATTTCAGCTCATTTAAGAACTAGCAGAGGCATAAACAAATAAATAAATTTGATGTAATCACTGATGGTGTAGAGAAGAGAAGGAAATTGGAGAGGTTGATATATTTACCTGGGAGAACAGTCACGGCCGGGATAGAAGACGCAGCTGAAGAAAGCAAGCCATTGATGATTCTGTTAAAAGTTTTATTTGATACTCTCTGAAGAAGACTAAAATGGTAAAGTGAACTTGCTGAAATTTTGCCAAAATAAACAACAAAAATATTGACAAAATTAAAGGAGAAAAAAAAAAAAAAAAGGAATTACACCATCCATACCAATACTTGAGTCATGAGACCTGAGACCGTTAAAGTAAATTTATTAGATTACATTTTAAGTTCTTTCACTTCTTTGAAATCTTAATCACATAATTTGTTTGGAAATTATTATTAAAAAGATAATGCATTCCATGGGGTACTATAAATTCAAAATACATTAGTCACGATATTTTTAAATAATTTGATAAATTTTAATTTTATTAGATATTATTACCGCAGTATATTTATTTTTTATTTTTTTAGATTTACTGCTACTTTTACTATCAATTTTTGGAGATATGTACTGTATTTTTTAATTTTAAAAAAAAAATGATTTTTTTTTATTTTAGTGCTTTCGTACCTATGTCACATTTTAACTTTCAAATATAGTATAATAGAAAAGTGATGTCTAAAGTTATAAATATGATATTAAATTTGAACATGTAAAAATTAGTTATGGATCGACGTCATATCTAATTTTTTACATGAAATTATTACTAAAAAAGACTCTTATTTCATCTACATACCTTACCGGTTGCACTTGATTTTTTACATGAAATTATTACTATACACTCGATTCTAAAAGATCGCATCTACGTACCTTATTAAGGACATTCAAATCCCTAATTATTTAAATATTAACAAAATTTGGTTTACTAAATAAAAGTAATCATATCAAAGATTGAACAATCATCATTAAAAGGTAAGTGATTCTTTTTTTTAACTGAATAGAAGGTAATTCACAAGGTTTTATTTACTTTTCAATTTGATAACTTTATTTTACAAGCTGCCCCAAAACTTTCAAGTTCAAAAGGTTCAACGAAACAAAATACAGTTGCCCGAAAATTTTCTAAATCTTGCCAATCTTGCAAGATGGACGAAATCCCTTCTGAGAAACCAGCACCAGTACACAGGAATTAAAAAGATAATACTAGGTAATAAAAAATAATTCTACGTTTAAAACAAAAGAATTTTAAAAAATAGCATTTTGCACATGTTCTTCTCAATAACAAGGTAAACCATTTACCAGCTCTTCGAGTATTTTACAGGCAAAGGATCTGAGAGGCGCTCCTTTTGGAACACAGAAAATGTCAATCCATAACCATAATACATAATCCATACAAGGTCCAAGCCGAAAAGGTTCTGCCAATGAATTTCTTAGGAGTTATCGAAACAATGTACATATCATAAGAGACAGAAAATGCCCAAGACAAAATAATGTCCATGAGCCTACAATCCTCCTATTCTTTAATAAAAGTATCCAAGCACTTGGCCTCCAACATTTTGCCGAATTGCCTCCTCATGATCAAGAAGTCCATTCGGTGTTGTAACTACAACATAGCCCCACTGCACATTGCAAAGAATCAATAGTCAGCATATTTTATTTTATTTCAAAAGGCTTACGGACAGTTTTCGAAACAGAATTTGGCTGCAAAAAGAAGGATAATAAGAACATTATCATCAAATAATCTTGCTGTCCTATATGAGTTCTCTTGTTGTTCCATCTCCCCAGTAGCAGCAGCATTATTATCTTTTACCATAGCTCTGAAGAAACCTCAAACTTAGGTCATATGGTATACCCACCCAGCCGCCAATATTGGATCCCGAAAAGACAAGTGATAAAGATCACTTACGCCATTAATAGTGAAATTAGTATTCTTTCGAGAGAAATGTGAATTAAAAACAAAAACAATACTGGAAACGAAGTGTAGACTTTAAGGTTCAACGAGTAAGGCGTGGAGAACAAAATCTTTCTACCTAAGGGAGTGTCTGCAAATCTTTTATAACATGCTCATTTGATCTTGTAGCTATAATAAAAGCAGATTATCACGGGATGTTTAAGGGCTTTTGCTTATTCATAAAGCTCATCAAATCTACTTATGAGAAAACATTTTATTAGATTGGAGAAGAAGATAAAAAGATCACCCAGAACCAGAGATTTGTAATGATCAATTTTCGGGTTCATGTAATTATGAGAACAAAATATGACTTGTGCTTTAAATTGGGGCATGCCCCTCTTGTCTTGTACAATACATTTTGAGCTCAATAACATTTCAACTTTCTTCTTCTTGACACACACACACAAGGGGAAAAAAGGAGAAAGAAATGCAGTGAAGAATCAAGAATAACCTAACATGATAGATTCTTGGCTTCTGATCATCTCTGAAAATAAAGCCCAGTAAAAACAAAAGCTACTAATACAAACACCTCGGAATAGCTAAATAACCATTGAAGATGATTTTGGTTCTTTTTTCACTTATAAGTAAAAAAATAAGAAGTTGCCCAATTTTACCCCATGCTTTTAATTAAAGCAATTTTCAATGCTAAGAAAAAGCCATCCTCCCAACTCAGAAGTGCTTCCGAAAAGTTCAAATACATCCTACTAGAGTGAACAAAAATTAAAATCATACACAAGGGCCTTTGAGAAGAGACCATGATAGCAAGCATCACAACTTAAATAATATCTTCACATTGTAAAATCCATTATTGGAGGACAATACCTCATACGGAAATGTAATGGGGTCTGTGTATGTGAACAAAAGCAACATGCAAGTAACTCACGGCTCCACTAGTTCTAATATGTAGTTTGGTTTTCAAACATAGTTTATTCTAAAGTACACAACAAATTGTGACGGATTAAATTAACGTGCAATCATAAAGAGCCAAACGAAATGAGAACGGAAAATCTCCCAGCCTTGGAAGAACTTGAAAAATGAAAACAACTTAGTAAAACATGCATGAATCAAGTGCACACAGGACTTGTAAAACCTTAAACTTGAGCGGCAAACGAAATTCAGTTACTTATCGTGCAGAGTTAAATAAAGACACCTATATAAGAACCTCAAATTCTCAGAAGTCTAATACTTCGTAAATGATAGTACTTGACATTCAGCACAAGCATATGATCAATGATAATTAAAAAGAATATAATCCATTCATGTAACAGCAAATCTGCAAATAAAGCATTCATACCTGACGTGTTGGCAAAGTACGGGTTTTGTATTTCTCAATGTCGGCAACTTTAATGTCTTGTCTGTAAGTAATAGCCCGGCAATCTTTAACCCTCCCCATTAGCTGCACAGATATCTTCCCGACCCTATGCGGGTCCTGAACTTGAAAATCCTTAATATAGCCTGTCATTTAAGTAGCCATCACTTATCTATGTGCTGATAGTTTAAATGAGATAACCATGAAAATGAAAAATATAATCTCTATAATAAATCTAACTATCCTTCACCGTGAGTCAACCAAAATAATCTACTCTTAATTCTCAGAAGAAAGAAGAACCAAAAACATCATGCTTTCAGGAAGTTCATGAAATTATAGTTCGATCTTTTCGCACAACACCAAACTCTAAGCACAGCATGTTAAGATAATAACAATTAACAGTAGACATATTTACCTCTGTATTTCATGATTTGCAGGAAAGACGTCATGACATTGGATATGGGCTTTAGCTCAGTGGAAGCAAAGCCTCTCTTTTCTGCATTAACAATTTTCCTCAAGGCCTCATTCAGTATCCTTCTTCCCATTTTCAACTCGTTTTTTCGCTTCTTTTGCTATAGTGTGACCGGTTTCCAATAGCGTCAACTAAAACAATAATCAAATCCATGGATGAGCAGTGCCCAGCAGTAATAGCTAATAGCCTAACACTACCATCTTACCATCTGTATTACTGCAATACAAAATATTTGCTATCTGAATTACCACAATCCATTTAAGTTAAGTTTGTTAGTTACTAGCATCATCATGCATTTCAACGCAAAACAAAATACGAAGAGAACCTCATCTCATATTCAACAAGGAAGAAACAATAACAAACATAGGAATTGGACTATTATGCCAACATTAGGTATAGTAAGGAACAAACTATCATTGTACAAATTGAGGTTACATAACATGAAACTAACGCACAGATTCAAGCAGCTACAATCTAGTTTAAGAGTTGGAAAATTGATCCGGCCAGGCTTTAATAACAGATGAATTCACTCACGAAAAAGGAATTATAATGATTCAGAATAGATAGTTCATTAGGAATTGAGAGTAAGATTACAAAATGTACATGATTACTTCAAATATTCCATTAATAAAAGGCGAAGTTTCCTAAAATCTCACCGGAAGCGGAGCGGAGAGGCGGCTGAGAGCACGGCGGGGTGAGATGAGACTCGGCTGAGCTGAGAGAGTGGGGAGGAAAGAATGAGACTGGTCGATTTGGGGAATTGATTTGACGTGGGCTGGGCTCATTGTGTTGTTGGGCTAGGCTAGTTGGGGCTTTTTTCAGGAAAAAATTGAATTGAACATGTTTGATCTTGAAACAAGGTAATGTTTTCAAACTTTGAAAGTTCAAAAACCTAATCAAGATTTTCAATTGAAAAACTTTGAACCTTATATTTAAGAGCAAGTGAGGAGAGAGAGACTAAGTTGAACTCTACAGAACAGTTAACTAACGGCGGTGTTATGGTGATAGTGAGTTGGTGACGATTGACAACGAAGATGTTAACGGTGTGGTTGCGTTTTAGTGGCGGAGGGAGGAAATTAGTTTTTGCACTAGATTTTTAAAGAAAAAAAATGGAAAAACCCACATGAATGAAGCTTGTCAATCAGGAACCGACTAGTAATTTCCCCTTAAGGTTTATTCGAATTTTAAATTACATTCATGTATTATATAGTAGTAATTATGTTTTTAATTCAATAAGTGATGTTTAAAAAAAATGGTGTTTCTATTTTGATAAGTAGGTAACATTTGAGTTTTGATAATCAGGACTGCATATGGTTAGTGTTTAAAAATACTGATTTTGCATCTAATAATTTTAGTTGAAATGTGTGTTATGCCATTGAATTAGTGCCGGCAACACAATTGGGTTTCATAAAAATTGAACTTCGAACTGACTCATCTTCTTGATTGAATGTTTACGCGGGGAGGAAACTTATGTGGAGGTACAAGCACGTCCTAGCGAAACTTTTGGAGATGATACATAAGTTTGATGTAATTCTTGTGAAAATTATGTATAGTGAACTAAATAGTGTAGTTGATGTGTTAGCAAAGACTTGTGGGGTAGCGGGCAATTTTTCCCCTTGCCATCGCCATCCATCTTTAATTTCAGAATTGTCTGAGGTCGTGTATCTCGTATTCTCGTGTTGTGTATGTAATCAAGAAGTCTCAAGTACCCTTTGTTGCTAGTTAATAGTATCGTTTTAATATAAAAAATAGAAAATATAAAAAACGTCAATTTTGATAAATTAGTGATCTTTTGTACTTGAGAAACTACATTACTCAGCGAAGGATTTCCCTTTTAAACCAAAATCAAACCATCTCTTCTTACAGGACTACCAAGTACCAACCATCATTAGAGACCCACACCCGGCCGGTAAAGCCTTTCTTAACCGGTTGACATGCAGAGCTATCTCCGAAGGCAATAATAGATGCATAGAATGATAATTGCAAATATTTTACACTTGTAGTAAAAAATGAGAACTATTCAACTACAATAGAACCAAAAGAATATCAAAATTGATGAAAATGGGTAAGCATAATTCAGCAACAATAGCTGCCTCGAATGCTTGGTAAGAGACTGACCATTTTGCGCTAAACATGTCCCAGGAACAACTAAGTTACATGATGATAAAGAAATGAATATCTGTCATTTACAGGGGCTATATATACACATCAACCGGCAACTGATATCATACAAAATTAACCCATGTACACCAGATACTTGTAAATTGACTCAGAAGTCCAATCTCAAGTAATATTCTCAATCGCACCAGGGTTAAGGAAGCTACACGCCCACCTGCACTTTTCAAAATTGGAGGCTACAGGCGACCCAACCTTCGGAAGGTTTGTTGTCAGCAGGCAGAGTTTCATCTAAAATCCCCGAGCATGACACAAATTAGCAGAAATGATGAATCTGCCTCTCAGGTTTTATAAATAAGCCTGATGAATATTCAGATTACTCCAAGAGCAATTATCATGACCCTCCATCTTTTGTATATGCTGCAGCATAGTCTTTAATCATCTGCTTCAGATGCTGCATAAAAAAAACATTTTGCATTTGTAAACATAACAGAAATATTCAAAAAATAAAAATCAAGGACATTCATTGGCTAATCACCTTCAGTTCTTCATACAACACGACAAAGATTTTCTTCAGCCGCTTGTGTCTCTGTATAAATTATAGGTGTTAGTTCCAGAAGGAAACACTAAATTTAACAGAAAATGTTAGGAGGGTAAGTAGTTATGGGACAAAAATAGTCATGATTTATGCATACACAAGCATCATCAACGTGCTTATGAATATGATCATAATGAGTAGAAGTAATAGTTTCTACAAACACCAGATGGACGAACCTCCCCGCACTGATGGAAGGATGACTTGATCTGCCCCAAGATGTCATGATATTTCTTCATATCCCTCTCTCTATAGGTTTCAAGGTCCTTCCCAAGATTACTGAACTCATCTCTAGCATATCAGCAATACACACATAAGAGAACTGAATTAGACTCATATATCCATTCACCGTTCATCATGCACAAATTTGAATGAAAGTGTAGAAAGGAAAATATGGTGGGTAGGATACCAGAAGGTTAGGAATACCTGTATGCCTCTAATACTTTGTTCAGTGAACAATATGACTCGTACTTCTCTTGATATTCCTTCACATATTCTCTATATCTTAAAAAAATTAAGAAGTGCATTAAATTAACAAGTCACAATTTCAAAAGGTGAAAATCTTTAATTAATTATGGGGAGAAAAATGCAACTGTACTTACTGGGAGGCATTTCTTATTGGGCCTTTCAGCTCAGGTTCCTCCTTTTCATATTTGGTGTATGAACAACTATTTTCATCTGAAGAAGATTCTCTTCCCCGCGGACCACCATCTATGCTGCCTGTCAATGGAACATCTTTTCGCCTGTGAGAGTCACTGACCTTACCGGTCATCTGTTTCTTGCTTTCTTTTGTGGAAGGGGGCACCACTCCTTGGATAGGATCATGCCGCTGATCTGCTGCATTATTGGGTACTTTCCTGTACGTATTCATGCGAGCTTCATGGTCTTTTCCAGATTCACCGTATCTACTTTTATTGCTTTCAGAGGCAACCTCAGTATGAACCCCCGAGGATTGCTGTTGCTGAGTCAGAGATGGAGCATGTCTGTTCTGAATTCTTGTATGATCACCAGCATAATTGTCCGGAACCTTCTTCTTAGATGGTCCATCTCGAATACCATAAGCCACTGCTTCTGAATTCGGTGTGGATAATTTCCGTGAGTCTGCATTGATTTTATTAGAGGGTCTTTTTCTACTCGAATCAGAAGAGTCTGCCGGTCTGTTGTCTAACTGTCTGAAAGAACCTTTTCTCTCGAACTGCTTTTTGGATCCAGAGTTTTCATCATTGTTAGGTTCTCGAAATTCACCCAACTCCAAGTCTGAATGCTCTCGTTGTAGAATACGGACCCGTCCATTCATCACTGGGGATTTATCAGAAGCAGCGTTATTTGTTTCCTTGGTAAAATATCCAGAGTGACGAGGATCAGCCACATTCGATTTCACTTGCAATTCCAGTTTTTTGTTGTGGGATTCCGAATATGTTGCGTGTTTATCTCCAATGCCATCTGCAGATAATCTGGTCATATTTCTCTCAACAGACAAACCATATTCGTTGCTTTGAATGTTTATTTCAGAGTTTTTTACACCACGACCAGAGCTGTCATGCTTACCAGACTTTGTTCCCCTGGACAGAGCCTCAGGCCGTCCACTAGCCTCAAAAGATCTTTGAACTGGCTGATGAGGCTCAGCTGGAATTCCTTCATTGATACCTGCTGCTGAGCTGTGATCATTATTATCATTCAAAGGGAAGTTGCCTGTGATTTGATCAGTGCCTATGCTGGGCTGTTGTAGAGGCTCATCAGGGGATGAGGTGTTCGTGGTCTCGCCAAAAAGCATGCTTATAGTCCCAGAAACCAGTTCCCTCGAGTTTTTGCTCTTGAACCTCTTACCACTGTTAGGAATCTCATCAGAATGCCGCTTAGACTTGCTTTTTGATGATCTTTGATGATCAGCAGGCTGCCCAGTCTTAAAACTATCATGGGTCCCACTATCTGGCCCATCATGTGATTTTCTATCATGAGCATGTCTTTCTCGATTTTCATCATATTCGGATGAGTAGCTTTTGGTCTCTTCAGCAGGTTCTCGGCCTTCTTGACTAGGAAATAAGTGATTAGATGTAGACCTTGCAGCTTCATGGTTATCCAATGGGGAGTCCCTCTCAATATCTACTGTGTCAGAAATATGTTCATCCTGCCTTTCATAATTCCCAATGTCAACAAATTCACTATCAGGGTGGCTCAGCTGAAATGGAGATTTCATGGGGGCAGGGTAAGAATTACGTAGCTTATCCTTGGATTCTTTATCATCATCACTCAACATAATATCCACATCCTCGTCAGATGCCTGCTTGCTGCTGGAAGATGCATCACTTTCACTATCACTGCTACTTTTATTTTTACTATCACTGCTACTGTCAGAACCATCAGATTCACTATCACTGTCACTTCCACTGTCACTAGAACTACCTTGCAATCCTTCACTGTTATTAACCACTTTTTTGTCACTGAAACGATCTGGTGAATTATGTAGAATGTCAACTTTCTCAAACTCATCAGACACATGTCCAGGTGTAGATCTCAATTGAGCCTGTTCCTCATCATTCACATCAGTTCTCGCAGAAAGAATTGCATCTCGAGCAGATACTTGGTCAAACATCTCAGAACCCGGAGATTTATGATGACTAGTTTGTAAACTGAAAAAGAAAAAGGGTATTAGCTTTTGAAACCAAGCACCCTCTCCCAAAGCAAAGATCTAACACAGTGAAACCATCATATTTGCAAAACAAGATTGATGCAATCACACAACCCTTCATACAAGAGTGAAAAAGCAAAACATCGGAAATACCTATGCATTCTTTTTGGTCAAAGTACATAGAATATATTTCTTTGCATCAAATTGTAGAAGACAAATCGCTGCTCATACTTCTCTCTAGTTTATTTATTTATTAATATATATAATTTTGCCACCCATCAAAACTTATCCAAACGACAAATGCTCGTCTTTACACCAGAGCTTCTTGCTTGGCCTAAAAATTAGCTTTCACACTTAAAATCTCAATCACGGTGACTTGCTCCTACAGGCTACAAGTTAGGTTCCAGCTCTCAATCAGAAAGGTTGGTAGAAAAAATCCAAAGACTGCAATAAAGTCCTTCCACCTTTCCGAGAGACTCATGCAACATGGTTAAGGGGGGAAGCAGCAAATGAGATATTTGTACTCTAGCCTAACTCGTTAAAGATATTGAGAGGTCCCTCAAGAAAAACAATAGGTTAGCTTTGTACGGAGTTAAGACCTTCGCATTGCACGCGGATATTGTCCAATTAGAAGCTAATGCGCACACCAACAGTAAAAAAAAATGGCCCACATTCAATTTTAATAATTTTTTTTAACCAGACAAAAAGATAGGCACGTGAAAAATCAGCATAGGCTAAATATAGCACATTAGGAACTTTGTAAGACAGACCTTTCGCTTTCTACAGGTGGCTTCTTCAAACTTTCCATCTCCAGTCCTTGTTTCAAGAAGTATCTCCCAGGAGCTTCAAGAGTCGCAATCTGATAATACAAAACAGATGCATAAAGTACTGGATTCATTTAAATTACTTCATAAAGAATATCTAGCACGCACCTGTTTCAAAATGGGCTCAATTTGTCGGGCTGAGCAACGCATAGTATTTCCAATAGCTTTCTCCAAACCCTGGGAGATAATTATCAAAATTAACAAAGCATAGAAAAAGCATCCAACAACAACAACAATAAACATAATAATGATGATGATGATAATAATAATAAGAATAAAGCCTACGTGATGCCGGAGGAACGGGGGAAAATAATGTGAAAACTGAAGCAGCCCTTACCTGAAGGCTCATTCCTTTGGAATGATTCTCCATGAGTAAAGAAACTATCGAACTTCTCAAGTCAGATGGCTTGATATCCATGCCACGGCTGTTTTTAGATTTGTTGCCAGAAGCACTACTGGGAAGCCTGCTACGCGTTTCTTTGTCCGAGATGGAAGTTTTACTAATATTGTGTGTGGTTGGAATATCTGCTACTGTATCATGTCCCTTCATGAGATTCCCACTTGTGAATGGGGATGCTGAGGCACCATACTTATCCGGTTGAGAAGATGAAGGTGAACCAAACAAGTTTTTACCCTTTGACGGGGTTATCGTAGACATACCAGATTTGGGGATGGGCTTATGAGGTCCTGCTGCTGTATGTGTGAGAAAACCAAGGAGAAGGATGACTTAATAAGGTTGGAATCGTTTATGACCAGACTGTAAAACTATATCATAGATCCCATGAGACCTTGGTCAGAGATACATATAAAACGAACAGGGCAAAACATAAATCAAGTAGGAAAAGGAATCATCAAAGCACATTCATACTCCTGATTTACCTGGAATTGTTTCAGAATTTGGCTTTCGGGAATGGGGATCTTTCTTGTTGAAGTTTCTCCGCTGAGTAGCTGAAAGTGAAACATGCATGGCAATAAATTATGTAGCGACAGGCAATGATAGGTACTCTGTATACTTTCTTCTTTTTTTTTTTCCTTTTTTTTTTTTTAAACAGCAAAAGAAGTTAATACAAAAAGGAGCACAAGTAATGCTCAACACAAGAATACAAAGGCACTCTGCATACTTAAGTGCAGCAGCCAATAACAGAATTTCTTCCATCATTACAACGTAAAAACAATTTCACCATACTATCTTATCAAAGGGGTGAAAATGATATTTTGCAATTTCTGAATTAGATTTTCAGTTCAGAAGTCAAACCACCCAAACCAATAGTCCAAGAAAAGCAATCTTCAACCCTATAGATAATTATGATGCCACAGGCTCCATTTGCAATCAACTAAAGTTGACCAGGTATAGAACCTGGAGTACTGGTTAATGTAATCCAGTGGTTGTCAATCCCGGCGCCACCGCGCCAGGTACCAGCCTGTCCGCTACAGGGCACCCTTATCACTTATTAGCAGAAAATGAGGGGGACCCGTATATTGAAGTAATAATATATGACTTACTTATATGTTCATTCTATAAATTTTGCTTTAAAAAAAAATAATAATAATAACAATAACAATAATTAAAAAATTACTTCACCATCCTGCCCGCGACAGCAATTCCGCTTTTTTGGGCGTCGCGATACGCAATTGACAACATTGATGTCATGAAACTTTGATCTTGGAGAAAAATAATCGCTACTTTAACATAATCTCAAGTATCATTATCAATAAAAGCTGTAGATATACCCAACCTAATACTATTCCAAAGCAAGCACACTTAAACTTTGGAGTTCTTACAAATGGATTCCCAAAAAGAAAGGTGCACCATTTTGGAAAAGTGATATTAAGCACTTAAACTTTGGGTCACTACATCAAAGAGTAAAGTGGCCTAATTTCATTTCACAAAAAAAGTTGTTCTGCATCATCAAACAGTTCATTCCCTCGTGCCACTATGGTGTTGGAATTTTTTTTTTTTTTTTTTTTGGGTGTTTCTTTGAAGCAATAGAGTTCGTTGTGTTTGATTCAGGAGAATGAAATCGTGGCAGCTCTAGATTTAAAAGTACATACAGTTACTAAACGTGTCTGATGAGTGTAAGAGTTTTCAAGAGGCATGGGGCCCATAGAAGAGATGTGGGACAAAGCTAGAATGTTCAATAAATAGGCGAGATAGTACAGGAAATTAATCTACTTTCAAAATTGAGACCCATCTGCGTCCATTTTTGTTTTAAATGGATATATCTTTTGCTACTTACTCTTGAACTGAAAGGTAAGGAAAGGCGCATATTATAAGTAAGCTGGAGAAGATCAAATGTAACATGAAAAGAAGGGACTTACACTCAACAGCAGCTAATGCCTTCGCCTGAGTCTTCATGGATGAGTTTTGAGGGTCCAAACAAATTGCTCTGTTATCAACACAAAATATAAACAGTTTAAAACACCGATGCAATGCCGCCGTGCACGGGGTGAGGGGTGTTGTTGTTAGGGTTAACTAAAGGAAAAATATAAATTGATAAGCACAAAAAGGATTGAAGAGAAACAAGCACATCAAAATCAAGAACAGACCATGATCAGAGCCCAACAGATGACTTTTCTACTAATGATTTGAAATCATTTAGCACAATGATCCTACAACTTTCAGCCCTTTATTAGGCTAAACTTTGTTTTTATAATGCGCTTATGTTAAGGCTAGAGAGACATGCAATGTTTACACAGGACTCAAGACTGGCAAAGTTCAAATCCAGAAAAAGACAGCTTTGACAAATCTGTATAATGTGATGAAATTAGTGGGTGATAGCTTACTTTCGTGATTTAGACAGTCGCTCAGCTTCCTCTGACCGCCTTTTCACATGATTATGAATAGACTCGTCTAGTTCACGCTGTACACTCAACTTACGCGAAGTTGCTCCTGATTCAACAAGCAAACCATTTCCATCCTCTCCACTTCTGCGTTCCTCATATACGTCACAGAGACCGGGAATTTCTTGCGACCAGGTAAATTTGAAGCTTTTATCACCTACACTAATAACCTGATGAAAACGATCAAAACATTAGCCCAGCTTAATTCTGACTGCAGAACACTACACATAGCTCATCAAGATGATAAAACATAATCTGTTGTAAATTAAGGTACCATTATTATAAATGTGTTCAATTGACAAAGAGTTAAGGCACAAGCTTCGAAACATATAAAGGTTGGATGAAACTACAAAGCAGACAGTTCTCATAATCTGTTGTAAATAAAATGCAAATATGCAGAGCAGCCTTAGTTGAGTTCTTTATATTACGCCACTAGGACCACTACAAATGAGTTCAGAAAGAATAACAGTGAACTTGAAGAACTTTTTACTGCACCAAAAATGATAAGCAACATGACTTATCATGCAACCCCAGGGCAGGAGGTGGATGAAGGTAGATGGTAGATGAACTCGGAGCAGTGAATCATTCATTAAAATACTATCTTGCACTACCTATCCAAAACAAAGAAAAACGAAACCATCACTAAATGGCATTACTCCTCTGCAGAAAACGTCAGCACACCTATGATTATTTTACTGTCTCCAGTATATGTTCCGTGCGGGGAATGACGTAATGAAGAAATGGGAGGTTAATTAAATGAAAAGATGCTTTCTCCTTGGGCCTTTCTATCTTCACCAAATCCAAGTTTCAACTATCAAGTGTGTAATTAGTTGTTATAAGAAAGTAAAAGTTTCCCTTACTCTGTAGTAACTAAGTTCAGTTCTGTCTCCTACAGTCCAACAAAGAAAATAGTTTAGAGTAAAGTGCCCCATCTTGGGTACCAATGTACCATATCCTTGTACAAGCATGAGAAGGGAACATGTAGTGTAGTCTAATCATGGTAGATGAGAGCATAACAGTAAATCATCTTCAAATCAATGCAACTACAGTAAATAAGCTGAAGTGATCCAATGCAAACTTGACAACAACAGCAACACTCTTGCTGGAGTTGAATTAGCTAACCCTTGACTCCTCATTATCATAGATGTAATGTAACAAGTTCAATTGACACAAAATGAAGATGAAAATCACTTGGAAAGCAGAATTAAGTAAAACACAAGTACATTAAACAACTCACGTTTCCATCAGCACTATTAGGATTGCCATTGAACTTGATACGCGCGTTGGAGCCCTGTGCCTCCACGCGCCTGATCTCCTCGACGAGGTCCGGCGTGAGCTTTATCGCCATGGCGCAATTCAAAGGATTCTCCCTCACGAGGCTGAAGCTCTCCTCGACAGCCTCGGCGGAGGAAGAGGAGGCGCCGCCGCGTCCTCGGTACTCACCGCCGCCCATTGATAGGCGGGAGGAGGAGGAAGGGCGCTTGATTGGCGGCGTGTGGATGCTCCGATTTCCACCGCCGCCGCGACCTAATTTCCGGGAACCTCCGACCATTGGGTTCTTCTTCTTCAGGTTTGGTTTCGCGAGGTTTTGATGAATAATTAATTTTGTTTTTATTTTTAATAATAATAATTATTTGATTTGGGGCAGAATTGAAAAGATGGAATAGGACTGGGATGCGATTTCAAAGAATTGGGCTTATTTTACCGGGTCTCCCCAAGACAAACAAGCACTCGCCGTCGACGAATAGTGTGTTGTGGTTTTTTTTAAATTAATTAATTAATTTTCTCTCTGTGGATTTTTTTTTCTTTTTCTCTTTTCATTATTCAAAATCAATTTTAATTACTATAAATTTAGAGAGAGATCTAGATAAAAAATGATTAAAAAAAAAACTATAATGGAGCTAGTGTCTATCATCATTAAGAGTGGACCAGGGAACCTATGTAAAACATGTTAGTATTTATAACGGTCTTATTCTGATATACGATGTAAGAATTCTAAAAAATTCAATACGCGCGGGCCGTGGTTAGTTCATGGGCCCTGTGAAATTCAGTAGCAGTAGCGGGTAAATTTAGTTAATTAATTTATTCAATTGGTTTAAGAGTCTGCATGGATAAGGTTGAAGTTGTATAAGATCTCTTATCTCTATCTAACTAAAAACCTAATCCCTTTTATTTAGTCATTGCATGTAATCGGGTGTCTTTACTATTGGTCAGTTGTGTCTTTAGGGTTCTAGCCGTGTCAGGTCTGAGCTACTATATCAGCTCCACCAGAATCATTGTTTTATTTACGCTTTTATGATTAATCCAAAAAATACTCCTTGAAGTCTTTCTCTGATTCTCTCTATGTTTTGTTCGGTATGAACGCTTCTTCTGTCGCATATGGCGATCTCACCACCCTTTATGAGACAACAACCGTTGAAGGACGCCCTGTTCGTGCACTTTATAACGAACTAATCCATGACGACTTATCGCATATGCCAAGATCCCCACATATGATTATGTATTTGTTCAAGGGGATGAAATTAAATCATCCTTCCAAAAAAGTAGATCGTCAAACTTATGGTACTACATTTGGATCAATTAATACTTCAGATCTTCCTTGTTAAAATTGAATTTTATGAAATTGCACCGAGATGGGGAGTTAGTACAATACGAACGATTTGTCGTATGGTCAAATAGGGTATTGAGACTTTACTCGATAGTGGTTGATGATCCAACTATGCATAAGATTCGAAGTGTAGTGTGTGTAAAGAGAGTAATTAGGAAAACACATGAGAACATTGATTGCAGAGTTGTTGATTGATGGAATAGTGTTGCTGCAGCCTTTTTGGGTGTTATTTATATACAACCATCAACTCATAAGTTGGTCCAGTTGAGGGATGTCAACTGTACTTCTTTGAGCTAAACAACTGAAAATGGAGAATCTAATGTTGACATTAGTGGGCTTGGCCCAAATCCAATCTTCTTAAAGGTTCTTGTATCTTCTTAATTGTGTGTGTAACATTGTCGAAGCGTATGCTTCATGCCTTTGTGGTGACACTGTCGAAGTGTACCGTTTAGTGTATTTGTAATGTATTCTTCGATATTGAGCTTCATTCCTTCCTAATGTCAAAGAGTGTCAAGATGTATCGTGTTATGAAGCCTTAGGTTCTAACGTTGTTTCGATCACATCTCTGAATCAAGGTTAGTTGGGTCTAACGCGTAGTTGGCCTGGTGCTTATATAACATAGTTATGTATTGTATTACTGTATATAATGTTTCAGTAAAAGCAGGCCAATACAACCCTATTGGGATTAAGTTTGAATGGATTAAACCTACGGGTTTCAAACAAAGCTTATATGTGATCACTCATCTTATTATAATGGATGTTGTCTTCTTATATCAATGCTCGTCTAATTTTAGCTTGACACCAGTAGGTAATCCATGACAAAACTTCTTTATCATCCTCTAAATTAAGTCTTATTTCTTTCTTACAATTGACAAACCCTAAAGTGCATAATAGTTACTTTTTCCCTGTAACATATGAAACCATAGTGTCCGCCCTTAATTCGAGAGTCCACCATCAAAAATAGGGAAAAGAACTCCTTAATTGGCAAATTATTTTGACATGGTGTAAAATGGTTTAGCATATCATCTAACACGGGCAAACTTTTAGCTTGCATACAAGAGTTGCATTTTGATGATATGTTATATGTAGCTCTTGATTTATTTACTTTTAATGTTGGCACGACATTTGGCATGATGAATCATGAAATACTAGAATATTGTGAATGTACCCCAAAACAAGAAACTATTAGCATATGTACAACTTTATTGTTGTCGATTAGTAAGTAGTTAATGGAAAATTATTTGTTACTGTGCTAAAACGATGTCCTTGATAGTATGGTTCCATGAGATAAATGAACTTGTTAATTAAAGGTTACAACAATTAGCAAGAGTAAATCATGTACACATCATTGAGCCAACCATGCAAAATAGGATAGGTAACTTAAATATTTAATGTACAATATTATCCCACATAGTAAATGCAATTTTAAATGTTTCTTTTAAATATAATTTTAATTGAATACTGATGGCATGATTAATGAGCATGTATGAAAATATATTTGTAACGTGGTAAGTATGTCACACAATGTAAATCAGGAGGCACTAGGGGGATATAGTACATAAATGTAAATGAGGAGACACTAGGGGGATATAGTACATATATAGTTTAGCACGTACTTTACCTTATGTTTAGAGCCAATTATGAAAATCGATGTTTTGTGCCTTATATATTCATATTCAAGCCAACGATATTAGTTACCAGGTCATAAAGACAAATAAAATATCACATTATGAATATTGATATGAAATATATCAAATTGATATTTGTTTCAATATGTGTTTCTTTCTTGTATTTGTTATACAAATTGATTTCAAGAAAGATGATTCATCATCCCAGCTTTATATGTTTGAGCATGAAAATTTAGCATGTGGATGTTCTTCCGCATTTTAGAGCTCCAGCAGACTTGGTTAATGACCTCACTTTGTGACCATCAGCTACTTCAAATCTCTGATCAGGTCTGTAGTTTGGCCTCGTTGTAGAACCTTCTTCCGCCAATTCTCTAAATGAAGCTCCATTTTCAAACACATCGTGTACGGATTTAAAGTTACCATTGACACTATGTGCCCAAGTGATCTGTATACGATAATTTGTATATCCATTAGTATATATGTTTAATAATAAATCTCATTTGCTTGTGTATGTACTCGAAATGATTGACATTGTACCTCTTTCTTTCCCCCTTTTGGTGCAATGAAAAGGTTTGCTTGGCTCTTGATATTGGGGTTCATGCTCCCTCCAATGGCGTATATTCCCCATCCCAAGTATAAGTTGTTGACCACATGTGCATACCCAAACCGCAACCTTCAAAATGTCATGTATATATTAAATTTTTAATCATTAAATGACAAATTCATCATAACTAATCAAGTATTACGAACCAAAATTTAGACGAACACATGTCTTTTGTGTGAGAATTGGTCATACTAACTGCCTAATACTTATTTCATATTAGTGTAAGGATACTCTATGAAATAGATACATATAAAAAGAAAATAAAACACCAATGAAAAATTGAACTTATAAAAATTAGAAAGAATGGCAAGTATTCAATGTATGAAATAATTAATAATTAAACAGTGGTTGTTTTTTATTGACTTGACTTGAGTACTAACATATGAATAAATTATGTTTAACATTCCACCCAATTTATTAATGATAAGGTAGGAAAATATGAATGTTTACCTTGGCATTCTTTGTTGGCATTGTGGCCCAAAATGGTTGAAGGCAACAGTTACCTTCATGTTCTTGTCTCTCGCGTAGCCATCATCGTGGCCTAATAACATGACCTTATCTTGGAACCTGAACCAATTGTTGGATATTGTTATGTCCGTAGAACCCCTAGTTACATCAATCAATCCATCTTGACAGTCATATAGCGTGTTGTGGTCGATCCAAATTTTTGAGGAAGTTATCATTCGAATAGCGTCCCCGTCAACGGGACCCAATTGCACAATTTTTCTATTTGGTCCCATTACCGGCCCAGGGGCTTGGGCCTTACAATGATGGATTCGAATACCATGGATAATCACATTAGTCACCTATTCATCAATACAACATGTTAAAGGGATTAATTGTCTTATCAAATGTTGTTCATTTATTTAGTGATACATGTAATGATGGAATTTTTCAGGGGTTTGTATCATAAAGGGAAATTTATACGAGAAAAGGTTAAGATCATGCATATCATAATTGTGTACATACCCTTTGAAGTAAGAGGCAAGCACCATTTGCAATGTTAACATCTACGCCTCTACCATCAATTGTGGTGAAGCTATTGACGAGGAGAGGTTTTGCTAGTTTTATTTCCATATTCCTTTGAAATGTAATCCAAACCTTCCCTTTAAGGTTGGTCATGGCATATCTCAATGTACCGCATCTCGGATTTAACGGATCATCACTAGGATCTGTTACCTTATAATTTGTCACATCTCGTCCTACATTGTTGATCATTTTTCCAGCATAACCAACCGAGCACTTTGCTAATTGGTGGCGATGGCGTCTCCATTCAGGATTTGGCCTCCAACATTTATCGATCACATTCATGTTGGTAACGCACTTGCGGGCTAAAACCGATGGGGAATTCCATAAGGTGGCCATTGAAAGAGTAAGAACAAGACACAATAATGTTGTGCCATGAATGCCTCGGAAACCCATCTCTCTTCTTGATGAGAGAGAAAAGAAAGAGACCACTTTGGTGGAGGAATAAATGATATTTTATTTTGTGCATAATAAAATCATATTGGTTTGAATTTTATAGTACAAGGAAATGTAGGGACATTAAGTTAAGAGGTTGGTTTTTTGTTGGTATTTGTGGTGTCCTTTTTTTAGGTTATTAAATGAATGGTCAAGAATTGAGTGTGCTTGATATGTAAGGTACTACTATTTTTAGTGTGGAATTATCTTTATAAGATAAATAACTTTATCCGATTAAGATAAATACTACTCCATTCGCCCCTTGATTATTTTCCCATTTCATTACGTACTGTATTATTTTGGATTACTTTGAGACCAAACGGACCCTAAAATAATTCTATAGAACTAAATGAAAAACTAATCAAGAGACGTAAGAAGTAATAAATGTGAACAAATTGTAACATGATTTTATTTAACATTTATAGTCTTTCTAAACTTCTTTTGCCGTTTGTTCTAAATTATTAAAGTTTCAACCTGCCCGCGTATTTACTAAAGATACTTGTAAACGTGAGAGTGTTATGAGAAATCTATAAGTTACTTGTTGATCAAGGTAAACTATGTGCATGTTTAGAAAAATATTGTTCCATGCATAGTGATAAATAAGCAACGTGATATGAAGACCAAATAAACAATTAAGAACAAATATATTATGTTGAAAGTAAAATAGCAAAATGTAAATACTGCAAGTTTTATAATGGCATTTGAAAATGACGCAATTCTACAATTAATTCACTTTATCATTTTCAGGTATTTGAAAATCACTAAATAGATTAAGTTGTGTTACAACCTAAAACTAATTTTGAGTAAATTTCATGTGATCTACAATGGTGCAACATCCTTTATTGATACTCAACTTTTCAAAGTCATGACTTTCATAAATTATCCCGTGCTAATTCCTTAAATTCTCATGAGCTAAATACTTAGATTCCCAAGTTAAATACTTTTGGCCAATTCACACTTTCCTCTTCAGCATAAGGTATGAGACCAATCCTTACCTAAATGTTGGAAGAATATTTTTAAGTCTTGGTTAGTGGTCGAAGTTATCTCAAGAATGTTGGTTCATGCTTTGAGAGATTGCCTGCAGATACTATATGGTTCGCATCATGCACTTAATTGAGCCTCAGTATTTACATAATTATATTCTAAGGTGTAAAAGAGTATATAAATGTGATCTCTATATATTAACTTTGTCATATGTGTTGCTTTCATTCTCATGAGCTTTGTCATCGTGATCACCTTGGAGTGCTCAATATAATTAGCTTTTGTAACGATTTGTATTGAGTTGTTGTATTAATTAATCATTCTCACTTTGTGTTGATCTTACAAAAATTATTTCATTTCATGATCTTGTAATAGGTAGTAATACTTGTCATGCATGATTTTTATTTTTCAACACTTACGTTGTCCCTATAAATAATTTCCCCGAGTGTGGTTGGCTTGGCTCATCAAATACACACACATGGAAATTATCTAACACGAACACGTACAATATATAATAAGGCAGTAAGTGACCCTGTGCAATTGTCCTTCTCTATCACTCTATGGGTTTAAGGTCTTGCGTGTTATGATAGACTAACATGTATACTCATCAAATATAACCTTAATTGACCATGTTATTAGCTACCGCTTTCCCACATATTCTTCAATAAAACCCCTCCATCTTCTTCTATTTTTCCCTTTATTTCTTTCTCATGTTCTCCGATTTAGTAAACCATAAAGGGATTGGAAAGTGAGTTTTGTTGTTGATGATTATTGAAGTAAGTTTCAGATAAAACCATAAAAGGTTTTTCCCTTTATTTTTTTTCTCATGTTCTCCAATTTAGTAAACCATAAAGGGATTGGAAAGTGAGTTTTGTTGTTAATGATTATTGAAGTAAGTTTCAGATCACTTATTGTTAATTAGTTGTTTCAATTGATTGTTGTTTGTTGGATTGTGTCCGATTGAGGCTTTCTTGTTGTTTCCATTATGTGAACGAATCCCTTATGTGAAAACGAAAAATCAGAATTTTTTAATTAATCACACTGTTTTAGATTAATTTGATCCAATTTCGAATTAGCCAAAATTGTGTATTATAGATCAAATCAAACCAAAATTTGGATCGGAGTTCATTCGATCCGATCCATGCACACCCATACTTTGTAGCCACAAATCTCAACACTTCGGCTTTCTCCAGCAGTGTCTGAGCTCATTTTTTTTATTTTGTCTTTTATTTTAGTATTTTTACTTTTTTCAATTGATTTGGTAAACTGTAATCTTTTAATAGAAATGAAAGATTCAATGAAAATGATTGAATTTATACGGGGATGACTGTTGGTGTTGGAGAGTATTTTTTTGTATTTGGGGATGGATGAGTAAGTATAAAGTGACGTGGCATGAGAGACAAGGTTTGAGAGGGGATAACTGTTGGTGACATCTTAGCACTGAATGAGAGAGAATAAAATATTTGGGGTAAAAAAAAGGAACAAATAAGTTTAAATACTGAAATTCTATAATTTTTCTCATATATATTTCACTCCGATAATTTTTCCTATCATTGTTGCACAATCTAATTGAATATAATTATTTAAAATTTTTGGGTTGTGAAATCCACACAAACCTCAAACTTTCGGACAATCATGCATTGCATACTTTAGTAAAATAACCTTTCATAATTTATTTCTTATAAAAGTCTCAATAAATAATATCTAACTAAACAGTATAAAAAACTCTTAAAATACATTATTTTTTCACTCATAATAAATTCCAATCAAAATATGTGAAGAATATAGTTACATTAAAACTTCAAGAACCTAAGAAATGTAATGCTACAAATTCACTTAAACAGTTTAATTACGTCAACATTAGTGTTGACTACACAAAGAACTTTTAAAATATAATATTTTCTAAAAAACATTTATTTAATTTTTTGTTGAAATGAGTTGGCCGGGTACCTGGTCGGCCCATGATGGGTTTTGCTCGAGCCGAAAAGCTAGGTTGGACACTGGGCTTGAGCCGTCTATCTCCATGCCGAGCTGGATCCAGGTTTATGGAGGCCCGACCCATTTCCATCCCTAGTAATTACTCATATGTTGTTTTAGATTCTTTACGTATTCCATTTAGAGTCTTTACTTTTATTTTTTGGCAAATGTTTATCTCACAACTTTATTGTGAATGTTGCCACTAAACGAAACACCACACTTATTATCATTATTATATAAACCTTCTAAAATACGACCCAAAAGCAAACCGATGAGAATATCCTTGGCCAATAAAAAATTGACTCCAAACATAATTAGGTTAAATTATAGAGAGTTAGATGTAATAATGTATTTTATAGGGGAAAGCATAGGAAATTGTAATATAACTTATGCCTGAGTGTTGTAGAACCAAACAAGGCCTTAAGAGGAAGCATTTTTTATTACAATTTTGGATCTGGTTTTCATTTCTGCTGCTCCGGGTGAGATTATCAATCCACCTAGAGAGAGAAAGAGAGAGGAGATTGAGTTATTGAGCTTTTAGACAGAGAAACAGAGGAAAGGAAAGAGAGAGAATATTATTGAGAACGGTTTGATACTGTGAGACAACACAAACAAAGAAGAAGGAGAAGAGATAGATAGATACAATACAACAACACAAAAACATAACTTCCAGATTTTTACCACCAATCTATCCCGCCTGAAGAAGAAACCGAATCTTCCATTGTCCATCTCTCTTCTTCAAATCGATTGATTGCCTTTTTTGTTGTCGTATGTGTACAGACAGTGGAGAAAATGGTGGAATCTGAATCCAACATTCCTCTGCTGTTCCGATCTTCCTCGATTCCTGCTTTCTAGAGTAACCGCTAATCACTTGCTCATTTCTGCTTTGCTGCTTCCATCCGATTGATCGTATCTGTTGTTGTCTTCGATTCTGGTGGTGAATTAATTAAATAATATTAATAATAATAATAATTAATAATGGACGCTGCTGTTGATGGTGGAGGAGAGGGCTCGTCCTCAGCTGGGGCTGGTCCACCTGCGCCGCTCGAGTGGAAATTCTCTCAGGTCTTTGGGGAGAGGACGGCCGGGGAAGAAGTGCAGGAAGGTAACTAATATAGCTAGCTGCCTGTTTGTTTATGCTCATCAATTGGTTGGATTAGGGTTTGTATTCATCTCCAATTTGATCTGTTTCTGGATGTTTTTAGTTAACTGATTTACTACAAAGTAATTGGGTGCACTGATTGCGGTTTCGATAAGTGATCTACTCAGTGTTTTCTTATCCAATGGTACAGAGTTAAGTGTTTAGGGATAATTGTTAGTTTGATTGGGTCATACATACACTTTATTGTTTGTTTCGGAGATAAATGCTACTTACTCAACTTCGTAGCTTTATGGATGTGTCGTTGAATATGTTTCCTTGCTCTATTTCAAGTACATTTACTCGCTATGGCTTTGATTACAAGTACGAATCTTAAGCTATGTGAATGAGAGATGAGGGTTGAGGTAATCAATCAAACCTTTGCAAGCAACACCTAGAAAGATATATGTAGTCATCTTGGTTTGAAGTCAAGACATGTACTTGGTTCTATCATCTTGAGAGTGAGGGGTTGTGGTTTATTGGGTTAAGCATGATCTGTTGATCCCTTTTGTCATCTGAGTCCATATAATCTAATAACATGGTAACATGACACATTTGGCTTTTCCAACTTGATAATCTTTTCAAGTTTTTATCCTAGACTTTACTATTGTATTTGTAATGTGCTTATACATCAATTACAAATACAGTGCCTTTCTTGTCTGATTATCTTTATGATGTCTAGTAGTGTCATTTGTTGGCTTTATTGACTTGCACGAGCTGTAGGTGATCTTAAATTACCAATTAATTGGTATCCTGGCTCCTGGGCAACTATGTTGCATCTGTAAGACTTCAGTAACACGATTTTGGTGTGACCACTATACTGCCTTGTAATGAAAGCTTGGTTCTAAGTAGTTTGCAAGTTAATTAGCTAGTAAATGCACTTGTTTCTTAAAGTATTTATTACCATCAGTAGAGTTTACTGAAACTGCTGCTTAGGTCATGATTCAAATTTACTTTTGGTGCTTGAATATATATAGATTAGTCTACATCTGCATGTGGTAGACCCACCCCTCGTGTGTCTTGAAAGTTCCCAAGTTTGATTGAATACTCCTGGTGCATTCCTTTCCTCGTGCTGTCTTTTGAAGGCTGTCATGATATCAAATTAAGAAGTTCACATTGTTAACTGCCTAAACTGTTGGCTGATAGAATGCTTCACGCAACCTCCATCTCGTCCTCAGAAGAAGATTTCATATTGCTTATATCTATGCATTAGAAAGAGCCCTTCATATTATTTGTTGGACATTTGTCTGATATATGTTGCCTTTATTATATATGTTCTTTATAATGCTTCCTTCTGATGGCTTTGTTAGACATTTAAATGGAATGCCACATATTTACTCTCGGTTCATCTCTTTATTTGCAGTTGATATCATATCGGCAATTGAGTTTGATAAAACTGGCGACCATCTAGCTACAGGTGACCGAGGTGGGAGAGTAGTGTTATTTGAAAGGACAGATGTGAGAGAGGTGAGGTACCATTAATATTGAAGGATTCACGTTTGTAATGATGTGTGTTTTCCCAAGAGTATTGGTTTGCTTGATAAGTTAGATAAATCCATGTTCTTCCTCGACTTTGGCGGATTCCTTTAATGAAAGATTCAGATTGATTATCATGTACTCTGTATTAGATTTCTTTACATTATGATTGTTGCATGATGGGTCATCTTCCTGTTCTTTTACCTCATATTGGGAATTTTTTTGCAGCGTGGTGGAAACCGTAGAGAATTAGAGAGGATGGAGTACTCGGTTAGTCGTCATCCCGAGTTCCGTTACAAAACTGAGTTTCAGAGTCATGAGCCTGAGGTATTTATTTTTTCTTTACTGATCACTGATATGCTTATTATTAATTCAATTGAGAGATACTTCTGCTTCTTCTTCCTGACCTCTTCACCCGAATAAGTTTCTGTCTTGAGCTTGGTTAACTGTAATATTCTCCTCTCTGTTTGCTTTGCCTCCTTGGATGTGACCAAAATATGTGGTTTGAGCTGTAGTTACATGCAATTTCCTCTTTTCTTCAGTTTGATTACCTCAAGAGTTTGGAGATTGAGGAGAAAATCAACAAAATTAGATGGTGCCAGACAGCCAATGGTGCACTATTCCTTTTGTCCACTAATGACAAAACCATCAAGTTTTGGAAGGTACCGCTCCTCATCTCCCTGTTTTTTTGTTTACATTGTTCTTAGTTTTTGGTTGTTCACGTTTAGTAAAGTGGGTCTCGTAGTTATCCCCTCCGCGTTCTAAGCTTTAGCCTGCTTGTGAAATTTGACCATCACAGTCTATATTATGTGTGACTATATAAGAGCCATGATATTGTTTTCACTTTTCCACGCGTGACCGGTAATTTTAAACTTTTTGTGATATCTAGTAAGTCATTTTGTCCCTTAAGTTTATGGTATGTGTCCCTCAGATGTGTAGCAGACTAGGAGGGGATTAGCTTCGACTTTCCCACTTGTAGAGATTCCATTGTAACCACAGATAATCATGCTGCATTTCTGTCATTTCTTTTGGTTCGGGGGGCTGGGTGGTGTCTTGGTCTGTATGGGAATGAAGTGTTATAATATCTCATAGAAATCAAAACCAACTGCAGTCGTTTTATATGTTTTAATTATCTGGTAAATAATCCATCAGTATGGTGGTAATTCTGTACTTATTCTTCCATGTGATTTTGATTTCAAATTCCTATAACACTCCTTAAATGAATTCGATTAAATATATCATCATATTTTCTTTCCCTTCATGGCTTTCATCTTTTTCATGGCATATCTGGTGTTGTTGACTGACTGTGATTTTTTGTTTCTCTTTCCCTCGTAAACAGGTCCAAGAGAAGAAAGTCAAGAAAATATCTGATATTAATGTAGATCCTTCCAAATCTTCTGGAGCTAAGCCCTCTCTTGCTAATGGAGACTATTCAGATGGATCTCTCAATGGCTTAAGCAATGATTTGTCCTTCCCCTCACTGCGATTACCCGTGGTAGTTGTACTTAACTAAGCTACACTTTCACCAGTGATTTTCGGTTCCCTACAGTGCTTCACAAAATTATGCGGATGGTTGATCAATTTTGGTTTGTTAAGTTCTGTAACTAGATATGTGCTGTTTGTCAATTGGTAGTCCTGTAACATAGAAGTAAAACTTGGCTGCTCTTCATTGTGGTCTTTTTGCATAATTTGACTTCATCAAATCTGATCCGTATTTTGATCAACCCGTAAACCGGAAAACTTTAAAGTCTTTTTAAACATAAATTACTGTGAGTAAGCATTTGGCACTCTTCAACATGAGGTACCATTTATATTTGGCATGTGTTTTTCTGCTTTTTATTGATTAGTCCTAGATATATATTCTGATGTTGGTTACTAATTACCTTTTCCGTATTTTGTAGGTCACCAGCAGTGAGACTAGTCTCTCCTCCAGATGTAGGAGAGTTTATGCTCATGCACATGATTACCATATCAACTCTATCTCAAATAATAGGTTAACAGAACTCCACTTGATCTTGTTATCTCAAACCTTCTTCTTCTTCTTTTTTTTTTTTTTTGCTTTCCTCTTCAAACTTTGGGGTTCTCGTTTTGAAATATAGTATTGAAGCTAGTACACTATCTAAATGGTTAAATTTGAAGAGAATGTACAATGTTTACAATTTATGTGACAGCTGTGTTAAACTGCTCGCGAGATTTTCCCTTTGACTAACATTTTAAAAAGTCATTTAATATTAGTCGTGCACTACAAAATCTATTCATTGGCTGCAAATAAATCTATGATTGAAACCTAAAAGTCAGTGAGGCCTTTCTTTTTCAACTACGACTAGAAATGGATACATGACTTCATCTCACACAACTTAAATTCCTCGTATGTACTATCTACTTTGTGTCCGTGGGGGCACTCTGTTATCTTTCATCAATGATTGGTAATCTAAAATAAATAACTTAAAATTCATTCCTTTTCATATTGCTCTCCAGTGATGGTGAAACATTTATATCAGCTGATGATCTTCGAATAAATCTTTGGAACTTGGAAATAAGCAATCAAAGTTTCAACATTGTGGACGTGAAGCCAACGAATATGGAGGATCTGACTGGTCTGTAACACTTTTTGCTTGTTTCAATCTATGCATTAATATTTTCCACTTTCTGGTGTTCTTTTCTGCAGCACTAAGATTTTCTTCACCGTTTCATATGTTTTTTATGATGTTGATGATATCTTTTTACAAGAGCAACTAAAAATTGAAAATTTCCCCCACAGCTAAGATTAGCTGGGGACTTTATGTGGATCTCATCTTAGTTGAGTAAAATATCGTAAAAATCTCTGGTAATGATAATAAGCTGCTGAAATACTTGTTTCCCTGTGGCAGAGGTGATAACATCAGCAGAGTTTCATCCTACTCACTGCAATACATTAGCATACAGTAGCTCAAAAGGGTCGATTCGTCTCATTGATTTGCGGCAATCTGCATTATGCGATTCTCATTCTAAATTGTAAGTTCTTCTGTTGTCATTGTACTTGAGTCTACTGATGGTGTCCTTATGGGTATTATGTGCTTCTCAAATTTGAATTTGTGTAAAATGACAAGTCTAATGTTGGATGGCTTTGAGATTCCTGGATTAATTTTTTTTTTCTTTTTTCGTGGGAACTGTCCTTTAACTTCGATCTCTTTTGCTTTGAGTTTCTTTACCTTTGGATAAGATACTAATATGGCAATTGGTGAACAGATTTGAGGAACAGGAGGCACCTGGCTCGAGATCATTTTTCACCGAGATAATTGCCTCCATTTCAGATATTAAGTTCGCGAAAGATGGGAGATATATACTAAGTCGTGATTACATGACCCTTAAGGTATTCTATTTGGCAGTTACTTCCATCATTATCAGGAATATGAGTTTTTGGTTGATTCCTCAGTTAGTTACTAGTTCTGCTCAGATTCTGTTCTTTTCATCTGAAAAAAATCTGAACTGCACTAAATTTAATTGATCTGAACTGGATTGATTTGTAGTATAAAAAGCAACTAAGCAAATCTGAACTAAACTGAATTGAACTGAAGACATTGTTTTTTCATATGAAAAGAATAGGACCTTAGTTACAGATTGACTGTGAGGTTGTGAATGCTTATGAATGATGAAAAATTCTGAAACTTTATCACCTCTAGTTCTATGGTTTCACAAAATATGTACTAGGTTTGTATGGTTAGTTGTGTTAGCTTAAATGCTGATGTTCATCAAGGGGAAGTTAGTTCTCGTGTGGAATAATTCATTTCCTACGTAGTAATTGGAAGTTCTCTATTTTCTTCTTCCTGGCTTAAGGGATACTGAAATTTATTTGTAGTGGCATTCAGTTTCTCATACTACATCTTGGTTACTTTCTAAAAGCTTAATCGTTTGTTTCAGTTGTGGGATATTAATATGGATTCTGGCCCAGTGGCTACCTACCAGGTTCATGAATATTTAAGACCTAAGGTGAAGTACTTTATTCCAGGAGTATTATTGCTTTATTTTTGTTTTTCATGTTAATGATCTGATCAAGTTGTATCCTGGTATCCAGCTATGTGATTTGTACGAAAATGACTCTATTTTTGATAAATTCGAATGTTGCTTGAGCGGTGATGGTTCTCGACTGGCGACTGGTTCTTACAGGTTACTCAAGTTTCTTTTCAGTTTAATGCCACCGCTGTTCTCATATTTTCCATCCTGACAAATCCTGTGCTATTTCAGCAATCTGTTCCGTGTTTTTGGTTGTGCCCCTGGTAGCACTGAGGCAACCACTCTGGAAGCTAGCAAAAATCCAATGAGGTTGGAATTACATAGAACTTTAGCTCATTTTCTCTTCTCTTAAACAATTTCTAAGGACAATTTTTCTGATAACAATAAATGATCACTGTGATGGCCATTTCAGACGGCAGGTCCAGACCCCTTCTAGGCCTTCTAGATCCATTGGCAGTAGCATCACTCGTGTGGTCAGACGAGGTACTTTGTTTTATCCCTTGGTATCCATGATTCAATGCTTAATTTGTTCTTTCAGTATCTAGGAATAATTACTGCACTGTATTTTTGCCCACCGACTTTTGGCCCTTTCAAAAATTCCCTCCTAAGTTTGGAAAAGTACTGGTATGATATATACTCACTGAAGTTTTGCTATCGTAATCTTTGACGTTTCACGCGGGGGGTTGGGGGGGGGGGGGGGGAATGAAGTTTTGCTGTCAAGTTACGTATACCTCAAAAACTTGCCAGGACCTCCTTGACATGTTACAAACCACTCTGACCCTGTTGTGTGGGGGTATCAGCTAGGGATTTTGTAAGGCTCAGGGAATCATCGGCCACAAACTTGATTGGGTCTCCATATATGTAACTTACCCTGAATCACAAACATTATTCACTCTGTCTATCTATTCAGAAGACTGTTGGGTTGTACTGCAGGTTCTGAAAGTCCAGGAGTGGATGCCAATGGAAACTCATTTGATTTCACCACTAAGCTGCTCCACTTGGCGTGGCACCCTACAGAAAACACAATCGCCTGTGCTGCTGCAAATAGTTTGTATATGTATTATGCATAAGAAGCAAAAAGTGCAACTCAACGGAAAAATATATTGGGCCGCTGTTACTAGAGTTGTTCTTTCAGTAAATTGAGGCCACATCCACATGCAAGATGAATCCAAATAGCACTCACAGGCTCCGAATGCCAAGTTCCACAAGTGGCTGACAGTGCCCTGGGATGACGGCTTCTCCATTTTGGTTGGTGCTACTTTGTATTTCTTTAATTTTTACTTTTTCTCCTCAAAGGGGAAGGAAGGTGCAGTTCTGCTGATATCTGATTATTGCATTGGGTGGAAAAGTCAGGAAGAAATGTGATTGTAGCTGTCTGTCTGTCCTATAAACTAAGGTCGTCTTATTTTGCCTTGCCCCTAGTTTTTGTTTTAAAAAGATAAATGTAGTTTACTACTAGTACTGCTTAACTTGCAGGCATTAAGTTTATTAACTTTGATGGGTAACATAATGCTTTTATTTATCTCTTCTGTAGGATAATAATTTTGGTCCTTCTCTTTTTGCTTTTGTTGCCATAGATTTTCATTTGATATTCCTTTTGTAATAGTACAAGTAGTATTCAACCTTGTCTTCTTCTACTACTATGTATAATATCTTAACTCAGTAACTAAAATGTACCTTCTGCAATGGTACCTACGGCTCTGTTATTTTTCCAGTAATACTCTAGCCGACCCATTGGAATACATTTTTGATAAATTTTATTATTGTTATCGACACTGAACAATTATTAAGGCATTCCGTTCCATTCCATTCAAATCATCTAACTGTTCATTTTTTGACAATGTAACTTTTGTTTTTCTTTTCATCTCGCACAAATTCTTTATTGATTATCTTCTTTGCCGCATGGCCAGAGCCAAAGATCCTTTAGTGAAAGCAAAGACTTTAAACTTTACCACTTCTTTATAAGCTCTACTAATACTTATCATCAAGTTACAATGGCGAAGTTATTAATATAACTTTGTAAATTATTTTTCTGGTAGGATTTAAAATTTATATGAGGTCAAATTGGAATTCGAAAAAAGTTAACAAAATCGAATGAGAAGTTTGTCCAGTGAATATATTATGAAGTGAAAAAGGAGTATATGATCGAAAAATATTGATAAGCTTTGCAACCTTTTAGAATATATCATACCAGTACTTTTCCAATTAGACGGCGCAAGAGGTGTTGGGGTAGTAAATACAGTACCTACATAAAATACATGTTGGTGTTTGATGTTTTAAACACTCCTGTAGTTCCTTTTCACTAAAATATGCTCTATCTTTTCCCATGCGTCGTTTAATATTTTTAAGTCGACCTTGTTAAGAGTACAAAATGGCTAAACTTCTAACTTAATAACTATTATTAAGATTTAAGGGTGGGCCAGAAATGAAACTCAACAGGTGTAATACCAAATTTTGTAAAAGGTAAAATCTACAAATTCGTTAATTTAGGGTCGGGCGCCCTTGCCCACCTCTTGACCGTAAGTGTAGATGATTCCTTACCGGAAGGTATGGGCAATCTACTTTATGTTGCCTTACCTTAACCAAGGAGACTATATGATATCTTTGATTAAGGGTACCCCATGTTTCATGTCCCCATTATATTAATTAGGCTAATGACTGTACCACTTTCCAATTTTAGGCGAGACCAGAAAATTAAAATCCATACTGAATATTCCAATATTCCCGCCTAATTTTCCATTAACCAACTGCCATCCGATCATTATTCTTGGCTCCAAAGACATCAAATCCAACGGCTCACATTATTAAAAAACACAGGACAAGAGAAAATTTCAATGGAATTGCTTTAACCTTGCGTAATATTCCATTCGCATCTAGAAATTAATTCAAACTTGTCACAAGTTTAGTATGTAAAAAAAGCATCGGAATTTATGTTGCATTGTCACGCACCACTCAATCCACCCCTATTTATACACCCTGCATGTCCAAACATTTTTGTATAATAAGCATTAGACCATAATTCAAAAGATAAAACACCACCACCTTCACAAGAAATTAACTTCTACTATGGCCGGAATCGTGGTAGTTTTCGACTTCGACAAGACTATCATCGACCTAGACAGCGATAACTGGGTTATCGATGAACTTGGCATTACCGAGTTGTTCGACCAACTTCTTCCCACCATGCCGTGGAACTCACTAATGGTAACATCATATGGTCTCTCAGCCTTTTGTTTATTTTTAGAAAATTTTACGTTAGGAATCGCAACCGATATCTTCAGGGTACAAGAATAAACCCAGATTTTTAAAGGGTATATATGACTTTGTGGAGAAAATGAAAATGCAGGATCTGATAATGAAAGAGCTCCATGCACGTGGGAAAACCATTGAAGATATTAAGGAGGTTCTAACAAGAGCTCCAATTCATCCTAGAATAGTTCCTGCAATTAAGCAAGCACATGCTTTGGGGTATACTATAACATCAAATTCTCATTAAACATCTTCAAGAGTACTCTTGGTTTTGAGTTTTGACCTATCAATATAATCCATTCTCGCGTTGATTTTAGGTGTGATTTGAGGATACTGAGTGACGCGAACATCTTCTACATCGAGACCATTCTTGATCATCTCAACATAAAGGATTGTTTTTCTAAAATTGTCTCGAATCCAGGGTACGTTGATGAAGAGGGAAGGCTGAGAATCTTCCCTTATGTCGATTTTGAGTCGTCTCCTCATGGCTGCACCAGTCTCTCCCTCTGCCCTCCTAACATGTGCAAGGTAGTATACATTGCTAAACTTTTTATCCTTCACCCCTTGCCTCAAAAGATTTTTTTTTCTCATTTTCATTTCATGGTTAACAAATACAGGGAAAAATTATGCAAAGTATTCAAGCCTCCCTGGCAAAGGAAGGGACGAAAAAGACGATGATATATCTAGGTGATGGAAGTGGCGACTTCTGCCCGAGTCTGAAGCTTAAGGAAGGAGATTTTATGATGCCAAGGAAGAATTACCCTGCCTGGGACTTGATTCGCAAAAACCCCTCCCTCTTGAAAGCAGAAGTTCGCGAATGGACTGATGGGAAAGAGTTGGAGAGCGTTCTCCATGAACTTATAGGCGAGATCAGGATGAAGGAGAGCAACAATAATCCTGATCACTTGGCTGAAATGTTATCAGTTGATTGCAAGTTTGAGACTGTTCCAGTGGCAGTTCATGAGAATTTGCCCCCAGTTCTTCAAGTTAATTACTAACTTTTAGATGTAATATAATACTTCTGCTGGCTGACTAATGTCTGTGTGGCTAGGCCATTGCCAAACATGGCAAACTGGCGGCCCTAATTGTTTTCTCATTCTGATTTTATAGTTACTGTTAGTTAGGGTGTGGCTTTTCTTCAAATGGGGTGTCTAATTGTGCTCCTTTTAGTTGTCAACCATATGAAATCCGAAAACCAGGTTTCAATTTGGTACCTATAGTGGTGGTTCATGTTTCTTTATGTACTGTACATATATGATCAAGCAACTAATCATTTTAGGCCTCTATATACATCTTTCAGCAATTCAAGTTTGCAGGAAGGAAACTCATGGGTTTTCACCGATGCACCAGATCTGGAATTTATTTGTAGGTTCACAAAAAACAAGCTTGAGTGTCTAGTATCATAACAAGAACGTAAAACTTGTTATATATCTTTGAACAACATCCTAGCACACAACAAACGAAAACAGAACTTCGGATATCATTATTCATTCAGCTATAGTATCTGTATATCCAAGCAAGCCTATGGGTTTGATCATATAACATAATCAGACCATTGAGTAACAAACGAGGTGTGATCCATGGACTCACCAGGAACATCCTTGTGAATAGTCGGGCTATCTTTACCACCCACTAACCTTGCGGGATTCCCAACAGCAGTTGTCCATGGAGGGACATCAATCAGCACCAAAGACCCTGCTCCAATTTTTGCCCCCTCTCCAATGTTAATGTTGCCCAGTATGCTTGCTGCTGCACCAATGAGAACCCCGTCTCCGACTTTTGGATGCCTGTCGCCTTCCACCTTCCCTGTTCCGCCTAAAGTAACTTGGTGCAGAATGGATACACCGTTCCCCACCACTGCAGTTTCTCCGATAACAACCCCTGTGGCATGGTCTAGCAGTATTCCTTTCCCTATTCTTGCTCCTGGATGTATGTCTACACTGAATACATCAGCTACCCGCGATTGTAGAGACAGAGCTATAGGCTTACGGTTTTGTAACCACAACTCGTGTGCTGCACGATGAGCCTGCACAAGGGCGAGAAAGCACTATGGTAACAACTTACATTTAAATTCACACTGAGAACTTAATTACTCTCTTGCTGAAAACTTTGAAAATCGAAAACTTATGCAACCATATGCAGGGAACTAGGTAGACACAACAACAATGAATATTCATGAATCATGATAGAGATTTCGCTCTATCCGGGAACTCAACTATCATGGTTTTGCTCTAGATTTTAACTTGGAATGGTAAGAATGTCCCCAAAACGGTAGAAATTTCCCAACCCTAGAAAGTTCATATTCTTTGCTACAACACATTACACATGGTAGTGTAATACTTTACGGATCATTCGTGTGCTTTTATGTGTTGTACTAACACATGGTAGTGTAATAGTTTACGAATCATTTATGTGCTATATGTGTTGTACTGTGCCCACTACTACAGGATACTGTACAGTACTATATTAATTGAACACAATCAACTACTAAAACTAAACTATACAATCGAATAAATACTACCGTAATATTTGAACACCTATAGAATTCAATAGGGCGAAGTAACATAGAGTGATCAATTGAATAAAAATAGTAGTAGTAAACTAATAACTGACCTGAAGAGCGAGAAAGCCTTTGTAATTCAACAAGCAGTGAGAGAAAGAGCCACAAGCGGGATCCCGATACCTGGCGGCGCGTAGATCAGCAACGGTGGCGGCGCGTAGGGCAAGGTCAGCAGAGAAAATGTTGAGGAAGAGATCGTAAAGGAGAGTAGATAGAAGCGTGGAGGAGCAGAGCTTGTTCCCGAGATGAAAGGACAGCGAGTGGGCTAGTGATGAGTGAGACACAATCGTGGAGTACAGGTAGCTCGCTAGAGCCGGCTCCGATTCGGCGTCGCGCCGAGCCTCGGCTTTTATCTGGTCCCACACCCACGCCTCGTCCTCTTTCTCTCCCCATCCATCCCTTGCCGGCGGCGGCTCACGACGGATTGCCTCTGGCATTTCCTCTTTCTTTTTTTTTTTAATTAGTGAATTTTTGTTGTTTGGTGTACGTGTTGAAGAAGATTGTATGTCTGAAATTTAGGAAGGAAATAACGAATCACATTTTTTCGCATGGGGTTTTGGTAATAATCATTGATTCGTTAACAGCATGAGTGTTCAATTCATTCCTTTCAAGACATTTGTGACTCTCATTATCACAGACAAAATCCCTGTTGCACCACTTTATTCACATTCTAGGTCAAATTATTACACGTTTTCTTGAATTTCATAATGATAATCAATAAAAATTAATTAAGGGAGTTATAAACTAAAGAAGCACCCGCTCGATTCAGGAAGAAGTATGCGCTTAAAATACGTATTAAATACGCATACGGTGCAATACGGCCACAATACGTATATATATATATATATATATTTTTTTTTTTAATAATATTTTTCTGTCCGTAAAAGTAGGGAAAATTTGATAAACAAATAAAAAAGAAAACCAACCTTTTTAAACTCCCAAGCACCCAAGCTGTGATTACGCCGGAACTGATCATCTTTGCCACCGGCGTCGAAATTGACTTCAGATCTTGTCTTCACTGTTTCTCTGTTGTTGGGTTGTTTTTATTTAATTAGTTAAGAGGATGAAAAGTCAAGTCTTTTTGTCTTCTCACTGATGTTATTGATACTTATCCCTTAGCCCTTGCAAGATATTACTTGTATGGGTTTTAGCTCCATGGGTTTTGTATATAATGGGTTGGGTTATCAAATGTTTATTAATTAAGGTATTTATTAGATTATTATTAAGTTATAGTGGGTTAATTAAGTAGTTTTTATTAGATAAGGTATCAAAATATATTAAAAAATATGAATGAAGCAAACGTATTTTTTACGTATTCGTATTTTAATATTTTGAATTTAATCATTTTTCGTATTTATATTGTATTCGTATTTGCATTCATATTCGTATGAGTGATTCCTAACTTATAAATTGGTGTAGTGAAATGGAGTTGGAACACAAAAATAGAGATACAAGGTTCGATCCGTAGTGTAGGTAAAAAGTTGCCGTTTTAAAAAAAGTAAAAAAGATCAAATACTACAGTTATTGTTTATGATTTGATAGGTGCACAAGAAAAGAAAAGTGTAACATGAAATAAAAGTAGAGAATAAATTGAATTATGAGGGATGCATAATGGCATTTGTCTTTTGGAACGGGAAAGAGGATATGTATTTAGACTTGGACACTTGGTCCTCAATTCACTTCTTCAATGAATTTTAGTCAAATTGTTCGATTGATGGTCATTACCGTAGTTTGAAGCTTCTGCCATTTGAACTAATTTTAGTCTTTAGTTTGAATGTTTTTGAGTCACCTAACGTTAGTCTTTAGACTTCAATAATTTAAGGACGTAGTATTATGTTGCTTCACTATAGTCTTATTATAGAAAAATACTATTTGCACAATTCCACTTTTTAGTTGATACACTTATTAACAAGTGTTCTGTCTAGACTCTAGATAGTGTTTTGAAACCTGATTGGCAGATTAGGCATTACATAACTTATGAAAACTTATTCTGAGATGTTTTCTCTTGCTGAACAACATCCACAGTATATTTCCACAAATCACATCAGATTCTTGCAAATTCAGCAGCCTAATTCCTGGACCAGCAAATAACATGCATCCAGTCAAGTCGTTTAGAGTCCTTTGTATACAATCCTAACATTTCAGCCAGTGATGATAGAAAGTCGAGAAATATAACATAGGAAACCGAAGTGTGAAGCTTTAAATCACATTGTTTGTGATGCTTTGTTTTTAAGAACCTTTACTCCACATAATCAACACTATCTTCTGGTTTCATGATAGTCTTCAGGGCTTCCTCATTTTTGATCTTGCATATCTACAAGGTAATTAACGGAAAGTTTAATTTCACTAATAAATTTGACATTACTAGAATGGCCAAGATAAAGAATTGAGATTTACTCCATATGCATGCCACCCCGGTCTGATGATGGAAGTAAGCTCCCGTGAAGAGCTTCCATAACCTCACTTGCTTCTTCAACTCCCTGCCAGAAGTAAAACATGATGTTCTTTTCCAAATATCACTGAATGAGACTATGAGAGTGACAAATTCCTGTTCTGAGTAGTCATACATATAACGTGCCAGAATATTTTAAGTGGTTTACAAACTCTTAGTCTTAGCTGTAACAAATGAATAAAAAGAATACCTCGAAATCAGCAAATGCAACGGGCATTGCACCTCTGGATCGAATCTTGACGCTACAAAATCCTCGGTATCTGACATAAGTATCACAGTCACAGGTATTAGTGTAAGCAATAAGCATAATTATCAGTAAACATGGATTTTGTCCCTCACGGAGAGAGGCAAACTTCAATAATAAATACATTTCAAAAAAAGGAAGGAAAACAAAAGCGAAAGAAATGCAGTTGTTTGTTTGTATGGCCAAAGTCAACTTACTTGGAAAAAACTTCCTTCAGTTCGTCCTCAGTACAGTTTGGACCTAGATTAGCAATAAACAAGGTTGAACATGCACCATCTGTCCTCTTTTCTGCCTTCCTCTATAAAATTTTATCAGAGATAGAAACAGGTTATGGTTCTTCAGGTAAGAACTATAGGAGCGTAGCATAAATCTTGTTTAAACATGACAGGACCTAATTTAAAGGAGACCATAATGTGGCAAAGCAGGAGAGGAAAAATGATACGCTCATCTCTGCTGATAAAAATTTACTTGTACGTGTAGCTTTTTTGACTGTTAAACATACATAGGTTGAATTTAAAAAAGATTAGATGTTGAGGATGTCCGATAAATAAACTCACATCAGAATTATCCAACTTTAAATAATTCATATCGGTTGTTATTTAGAGAAGACTCCACTAACATAATTTCCATCTGACCGGAACATAATGTCTGAGCACTGACAAAGTGGTGCTGCAGTCCCCATATAAAAATAATTTGTTAACGTAAATGGAAAAAAGAAACAGACAGCCATCATCTTTACTTACATGCTCTGGCACAGGACCCTCATTTCCCTCGGTTAGTTTTTCAGAGCTGTCACACAAGAACAGATTCACAATCAGGAATACACAGCAGATATAAAGAAAAGCATGCTGAACTCAAATACAAAAAAAAAAAAAAAAAAAAAAAAAAAAAAAAAAAAAAAGTGGGGTGGGGGTGGGTGGGTGTTGGTTGGCTGGTTAATAACCTCTTCTCTGCTCCCGATTCATCTTGGTGACCAGAATCATGATTGGTATCAGGTCCATCAGAATCACTTTCTCCTAGAAAAAAGATGCACATATATGTCAACTTAGGATAACAAGTAATTCAGAGGATTGATAGCTCATAGTTTTGGGAAAACAAAGAAATTTAAAATATTGTATAACACATTCTAAAAATCATACAAAGTGTCCATTATCAACCACCACCACCTGTTGCTCCCGACATAACTAAAGATCTGCAATGCACCTTCGACTCTCCATGAAGCCACATGCAAGGATGTTGTAATTGCTACACAATTAGACACTATTTATCCTTTATTATGTGTTTATACATTGTCCACTAGGTTTTGAAACAAGAGTGCTAGAACATCTATTTATAGTTGTGACTCTCTCGTTGATAATGAGGAATGTATGATTGAGCAACTGAGGTTCAAACTTGGTAGATCAGGTATAGTGATTATGTTAGCACATATATTAGCCTGTGACTACCCCTGGATAAATCTTGGAGAGTAAGCATCTCATAGTTGCAGGAGCCTCGGTGGTGAATTGCTTTGCTGTTCCCAGGTGTCCTGTTGGTGATCCACCGCACAGGCTGATTCACTGGTCCTAGTGATTGCATTCTCTGGCACAGTCGTGTCTAGCTGGGAGTTCTCTGTGTTTATCTCTATTTCCTTGTGTTTCCCTTGAAGTAGTATTTCTTAAGAGTCTTAGAGATTAGAATTTTGATTGTAACCCCCTTGATTTTGTGTTCTTGGTTGGTTTGCTATGGGATCTGGCTTTAATTGATTAGTGTTAAGGTTCGATCTCATCAGTAGGTTATCAAGGGGGGCAAGAAGCCAGAAGGTTTCTGAAAAATACAAGAGGGGGAGGAGTAGGAAATAAAGGGTATGCACATAAGGATTCAGAAGAATCAGAAATAATACAAAAAGAGAGCATCAATTACCATCACTGCTTGATGACTCCCTGGCATCACTATCAGATTTTTTCCTATTATCGATGACCACATACGGACCACTTCCTGCAAACAACACAAAATTAGGCTTTCATCCACTATCTATGTTACAAGGAAACAACAATCTGGGAACCAAAGTTAACCATTCAAACGGAGCTATATAGACAACATGGCCCAGTCAGTAGAAGAAAGGAACAATAACACATACCTGGCATAATTTTCCTTCTCGAATTCGATCTTGCCAATTCTATGTGCAATGTAGAGCTAGTTTGAGGGTCAAACTTCACACCCTGCAACATACTACACAAAGTAAGAAAACACTGTGAATATCCTATGAAATTACTAGCCAATCAGCATATAGCTACAACCCCTACAGCGCTCGAACTCAAGGTTATAAAGGAAACAAAGAAATGTATACAAACTTAAAGTATTTCCTCCATATTAGGAGAATATTTTGCTTATTGCTTGGTAATGAGGACAACATTCCTCCTTGTTTGTTGAACTTACATACACACATTAATTTTCCATATTTTTACTTAAAAAACTCTTGCTGATAGCATAATATGCCGAAAAGCCCTACAAGGCCTAAATACAATAATAAAGTGCACTTACGAACTATACTTGCAAAAACAAAAATTAAACTTACATTCAAAGAATAAAGTGCTGCCATAGCTGATTGAGGATCCAAAAACGTCGCAAATGCCACAACCTAACAATCACAAAAAACAATTAAATCCTAATTAGAACGATAAATTTGGGGAAATTAATTCTGGAAAGGAGATGGATTAGGAAGGTACCTGATTGCCACGGCCGGTGTACTTGAGCTGGCAGAACTCGAAACCAGGGCGGCGGCGGAAGAGATTGTGAATCTCACGCGCCTTGACGTCGTCTGGGAGGCCGGAGACGAAGAGAGTTTTAATTCCAACACGGTCATCGGGGATGGTGTATCCGTAGTTGGGAAGCGGCGGAGGTACCAGGTAATACGGTTGTTCGTAAGGCGGCGGAGCACGAGCCATCTCTGAGTCGACAAGTCACTGTGTGTGCGCTAAACTTACGCCTGGCCTGGACTTCAGTTTTCACAAAATTTGGGAATAAATAGGAAAACAGAAAAGTTTTACGGAATGGTCGTCAACTTTTTTAAAAGGTTAACCTTTACCTTTATTTTTATTTTTATGCATTCATTCCAAATAATTTTAGAGTTAAACGAGTGATTGTGGCCTACTAAGAAATCACGATCGAAGATAAAGTGCAGGGATAATAATACATATTAATTTGTGGGACGATCATATCAATTTGGAGAGCAATACATGACTAATCGCGATATTAGAGTCAGAGACATTACGTTACGACTAAAAGCTGAAAAATATTATTTTAATCAACATTTATTAATGTTTTAGTATATTTTTAGTCCAGAAACAACTTAAAATTATAAAAGTAGAATTTGTTGTATTTGCTAAATTCAATTAAAACATTTGATTTGATTTTAGTTGAAAAATTACTAGTAACTCTTAAAGCACCTAGAAGCAGCCACCATTGGTTGCCTTATTATTATTATTATTATTATTATTATTATTATTATTATTATTATTATTATTATTATTTTTTATTTTTTATTTTTTATTTTTTTTTATAGACTTTTATTATTCACACAAAATTGGAAGGGAGTCGGGAGACAAGCTGTGCACCCACCCCTTTCTGTATACAAAAGCTAAATCTAGAAAAAAGGAAAACACCACTCCTAACATCATTGGAATGGCTAACACACAAGCGCTTAAGGCGCGAAAAAGTAGCCAGGGCCTCCTCATCGAGCTCCCCAAAGGTGGAGAAGGCAAAAGGGATGAAAGAGTAGCCGTGCTCTGCACACTTAGAAGAATACTTGCTCTTCTTTTTCTGAACGGCAGACTGCAACGCAGCGCCAGGAACCCAAGAATTCAAACCCCCACCAGCAAAAGGAGAGACACCCGTAACATCCAAGCAGGCGTCCCGCCCTTGGGACCAATTGTATAATAACAAGTCTGCCGGGCAAAGGTCCCGTCCATCATTCGAGAGGAACCCCATAGGGGCCTCTTTTCGCACAGCCACTCCAACCCTTGAACAGATGTCAGTCAAGGTATCACGCACAAGGTTGTGCCGAAACTTCACCCCCACCTCACTAGAACAATGGACAGCGTGGTCAACCCACTGGTCCATCCGTCTCACACGACAACTCGAACAAAAGGAACCATCGGGGAACAAAGGGACTGCAAGGTGATAACATAACACAACACGGAACTGTCGCGGGTTCATCCGCTGTCCCAACCCATCAATAGGAATGGTGAGTAAGTAATCCTGCGCATGAGGTGCACGGACACAACTAAGAAGAGCCTGCTGCCGATGACTCAGCCCAAACCGAGACGTCAGATGTGCATCAATGACACCAAAATAACTCTTTGCCAAAGACTTCATAAACTGGGGGGCAGGAGAGCTAGATGTAATAGAGAGAACATCAACACCACAAAGGGTCGTGAAACTGTCAAGAGCTGACTGATCGGTAGGGCCAAAAGAAAAAATCTCGGACCTCAACAGAATCCTATCCTGCAAGGAGCTGGACTGCAAGCGAGAAGCGAGAAAAGCATACTGACTGACATCCTCCGCACACAGGACCCCCAGACCTCCAAGTCTGATGGGAAGAGTGGCAAGCCGCCACTGCCAATCCCCGAAACCAGGTCCTGAACCTGTAACGATCATCTCCAAGGAAGTACGCAAGGCCTGATCAAACTGGACTAGAGCATCACCACAAGCCAACGGAGGGCAGGTCCTCAAAGCATAAGATAACTTCGCCACCCCCGCACAATTGCGAAGAAGAAGAAGCACACACTGGGGATCATCGAGCTTGCGGATAGCCTCCAACAACGAGATGGTCTTGGCGACCCGGCGCGCAACTAAATCAAGGCAAAAACCAGAATCCGCACTAACAGAGCCCCCAAGGAGCTTGACACCCCGAAGCGGACGAGAGATAGAAGAAGGGAAAAGGCCAGCCACCCTTCCACGAGGGTCCTCCACTGGCCAAAAAAGCTCAGTCTTATCGACATTCAGATGCAACCCACAAGCTGGTCCCTCAGCACGGATAATATCGAGCGCCTTGGCAACCATAAGAGTATCACCAATGATAGTGCCGTCATCAAGATACCACGCCTGTAGAGAAAGCTCACATGACTGATGAATAGTGTGGACCAACGGATGCAAAACCAGCGAGAACAATAAAGGACCCAAAGGATCCCCTTGCTGAACCCCCTGACACGACCGAAGAACCGAGTCCCCTAATAAAGCCGAGCGGGCCGAGAATAACAGAACTCAACCCAAGGTGAAATGGTCGGACACCTCAACCGAGTCTCCCGGAGAATGGCACTCCTGTCAACTAAGTTAAATGCATTCTTAAAATCCACCAAAAGCATAGAGAGCCCAACCTCGTCTCCTCTAGCCTCCACAAACCTGTTGATTGAATGAAGGACAACCTCACACCCGCCCGAGACCCCAACACCAAACTGAAAATCCTGTAAGTACGAGGTCACCAAGTTCCCAACAGAGGAAGAGGCCACCTTAGAAACCAACCTCCGCCAAACAGTACCCACGGCAATGGGTCGAACCCCCCCTCCAGGCTTAACGAGAGGGGTCAAAGGGGCACTGGCAACAAACTCCCCAAGCATGCTCGGACACTTACCCAAAAGGAAAAGATTAACGACCCCAGTGATAGACGCTAACAAGCCATCAGAAACAGCCGTAGCAGCACCCCCTAAAACATCCAACAAATGTTGGGCTCTGAGACCATCACGACCGCAGGAGGTACCTTTGGGGAAGCTCCGAATCCTATTCAACACAAGGTCCTTCGGTACGGACAAAGCATCATCCTCAAGCAAAGAAGGAGGTACAACCGGAGGTGGGGCGAATGGGTGCTTAGATTCCAACTCAGCCAAGGTGTCAGTGGTATCAGGGGCAACCCCAGAAGAGGTGAGGACCTTAATGGCAGCCGTGAAGTGCCCGTCACCCAGCTTGCGCATACACTGGGATAAATTAGCCTCCTCAGACTCAATGGGCTCCGAAAACCCCCGAGGAGGTGAATAAACAGCAGATAAACGGTCCCTCACCAATCCCAAACGGTCGCCAGGGTCTCTCCAGCGTGCAATAGCACTAGAAATGCCCTCAAATTGACGCCGCTCCCGCTCCCCAGAACGACGTTGTGCTCTATTAGACGGCACAAAAGCAGCCAGGGTGCAACGAGGCAGAACAAGAAGTTGCACCCACGCAGACAAGTCCCCTGGGCACGCAAGGACTAGGTCAAGAGCACTAAGAAAAACCCTGGCAAACCCCAGCCTCAACTTAGGAGGAATGCACTTAACCGTCCGCAAAGGCAGCGAAAAGACGCCGTCAAGGAGGTCAATATCAAAGCAAAGGGGACCCGAACCTCCATCACAACCAAGAGACCCACCCAGCTCCCCAGACGAGCCTGCAACAGGCCCCACAGGCCCTACAGCGCCAACAGGAGCCGGGATACCAAGGATAGCAGAGTCTGCACGGTCTGGCGCAAGAACCACACTCCCATCCACATGCTTGCAGTTTTTCGTGAAAGTGTGAATGCTAAGACAATCACCACACAGCCAAATGCCCGCCTGATGAAGTGCGAGATCCAAAGCAGAAAACAGAGAGAGGTCGCTGGCAATACGAGCCTTGTAGGAGGCTTTCAGTGCATCCGACTTAAAATGCTGGGTTCGCAAATGAGTGATGAAATATGTTTTAGCGAAAGCCCCACCAACTCGTCCACCACAACTGTCATTCCCGCGCAAAGGACAAATTTTTTTTCCAACACATGACCATGACATGCTGAAGAACAGAAGGAAAGAAGAGAGCACACAAAAACCAGAACACAGCCAAAACCACAGAACAAACACTGGCCCAACAGAGCTCAAAACCGGCCGACCAAGAGCATAATTCCGGCACCAGATGGCACGGCACACGCAGAACACAGAAGAAAAACAAACAGAAAACCAACAGGGCAGCAGGTCGCCCAGAACAGAACAACAGACCCAAAAACGGCCCGAAAGAAACCTTACCAGAGAAACCAGCAGATACAGCTCAAATCGACAGCAGATGAGAATAAGGGGGAAAAAAACGGTCCCAAAACCGTAGAAAACAACCACAATCCGACCATGGCCGCCACCGCACGCTAGATCAGAGCCGCCGCACAAAATACGGGCCCCAATCGCCGAGCAGAACGACGCGCAAAAGGGCGGAGCCACCTTACCTGCGATGAAACGAGCGGATCCGATCAAAACGGCGGGCGAATTGCCATCGGAGAGGGCCGGGCAGAAAGAGCTGAGTTTGTTATTATTATTATTATTATTTTATAGAGAAGTTGCAGCAATTTTTTAAAACTAAAACAGTTCCTCATTGGAAAAATTGAAAAAACTTATGTTAAAACTTAAAATACTACTAGTATGTGATGTAATTGAGGTTTGAGAGAAGATATAATATAATATTTCTATCTTTAATCGAGTCAGTCGTTGCAGCAAACAGACAATTAGTCTCTTTTATTGTTGATTGACAAGTGTTAAAATTTTAGCTTGAGATGATACATATAACATATGTAGTAGTTCGGACTTCGTATGATAGATCCGCTGATCCAAACCGTGTGCACAATTATAACCGCAACTCGATTAGTTTTTCATCGGTAAATAGTGTTTTTGAAATAGAAACAGGAACTATACTGCATACGTTTAAAACTGAAAAATAAGTTTGTCAAATTGCCATATATTTTACTATTTGTCAATAACCTCATCACTCATCCTAATCTGTACAAAACAGAAACTTGGTAAAATGCAAATTTGTAAATCGCTTCATTGTAGGCAAGAATAAAGACTAAAAATTTGAAATTCTACACGCATAACTTTGTTTGAATTTTAAAAATACCTTGTTACCGTAAAAGAAAACAATTCTTGAATTTCCTTGTGATTGTCCCTAGCTACCTACCATAATACTATTGTCCTAGCAAAATTTATTTAGATTTAATGATGTAGCTAGGTAGTTGCCTGCAACTTAGTACAAAAAGATGATGTGATGCTTCAACTCTAAGCTTTATAATATATATACAAGCTTTCTTGTTTGAACAAATGAAGCAATTAACATTTGGGGAGCTAAACCTGTTGAGGCACTCAATTCTGTTTTGCTTAATGATTACCAAAAAGCTATACAAGACATCATTATCTTTAGTCTTTTAAATCTTCTGCTTAAAGCAAAATATACAAACACCTAGCTAACTAGCCACATTGTTTTGAGTTTCCTCTAAGATTGAAACTGTGAGGCTTCACAAGTTATCTCATCTGCTGAAACAAGTTACACTTCAGGTTTCTTGAATTACAGCATTAGTTTTGAGTCTTAAACTCATTCAATGTGTTCATATATAAGGCTTGACTTGGTATTGTTGATGAATATTCCACTGCTTTCCAATAACAGGTCTTTTTCGGTTCTTCCTCATCGAAAAGTTTGCATTTTGATTTTCGGGTATCATTCTTCTTGATAGAACATGGAAGCTGGGAAAGGGAAGTTTCTGCATGGAACACTTGAAGTTACTATATTCCGTGCCACGGTGCAAAAAGCACCTTCCTCATTCATGGTAAGTCACTTCTCATTAGGTACATTACATTCAGTCTTTTCTCTCAATTGCCCTGCCTGAAACTTTGCAATGGCCTTATTCTGTTTTACCTTTAGGAGGTGACAAATGCCAATATGAGTATATGATAATAGCAGTGAAAACTCAAGAGGATATCTTGAATATGTCAGATGATTAATTTTACCTTATTGTTTGCTATATCTGGAAATGCTTTGTAGTGCTTATCTGGAAGTAAAAGGCCTGCTTATGTGACCATCAAGATTGATGGCAAGAAGTTAGCGAAAACGACTTATGAACGTGACCGGGTATGGAACCAAACTTTTCATGTCCTGTGTGCACATCCACCTGAAACAACCATCACAATTACCTTGAAAACAAAGTGTTCGGTCCTGGGCAAGATTGATATTCAGGCGAGTGAGTTTTTAGGTGAAACGAGTCTGATAAACGGTGTCTTCCCTCTCTGCAAGCAAAACGGGAAGCGGAGTAAGCAGCAAAAGTTGCAGTTTATAGCATTGTTTCAACCTGCAGAATACGAGCAGAGCTGGGAGAAAACATTGGCGAACGGTGCAGCATATCAAGGCCTTAAGAATGCTGCATTTCCCAAAAGATCAAACTGTAGTGTCATTCTTTACCAAGATGCGCATCATCATCCCACATTTCAGCCGCCTTTTGGTCATTGTGGAACGCCTAGAAAGTTGTGGGAGGATGTGTACAATGCCATAGACGGGGCAAAGCATTTGATTTACATTGCCGGTTGGTCATTCAATCCTAACATTGCCCTGGTGAGTACAAAAGCTTGTCATTATCGTTGTTTCCCTTTGTTTTATAGTTACCGTCAGGACACCGATTAGTGATCAGGAAATGAATATGATAACATAGTAAAACAGGATCTGTTCTGTTTTGGTCCTGAAACTGAAGACATTCTTATCAAAACAAACAATTTTACTGGCCTTATAAAAATAGGTACGCGATGCTCAAACAGATATGCCTCATGCACGTGGAGTGAAACTCGGTGACTTGCTGAAGCGAAAATCAGAAGAAGGCGTGGAAGTGAGACTCATGTTATGGCAAGACGAGACATCCTTACCCATCATCAAGAACAAAGGAGTTATGAGAACACACGACGAAGATACATTAGCCTATTTTGAGAGAACCAAAGTCATATGTAAGTTGTGCCCAAGGCTGCATAACAAGCTCCCCACAGCCTTTGCTCATCATCAGAAGACGATAACTGTGGATGCTCGCATAGGGACCTCTTCAAGAAACCGAGAAATCATGAGCTTTATTGGTGGTTTAGACCTCTGCGATGGAAGGTACGACACAGAACAGCACTCGTTATTTCAAACTCTAAATACGGAAGCCCATTGCTTTGATTTTTACCAGACATGCCTCCCTGGTGCTAACCTTCACAAGGGAGGACCTAGAGAGCCTTGGCACGATACACATGCTTGTGTAGTCGGCCAAGCTGCGTGGGATGTGTTGAAGAATTTTGAGCAAAGATGGACAAAACAATGTGATCCCTCGTCTCTAGTCCCCGTTTCCTCCATCCAAGAACTGTCAAATAATCCCACCAACACTCCTAATGAGAGAAATTGGAATGTACAAGTTTTCCGCTCGATTGATCATGTATCTGCCACCCCTTTGCCTAAAAACCTCCATGTTGAGAGAAGCATCCATGAAGCTTACGTGGAGGCCATAAGGCGTGCAGATAGGTTTATATACATCGAGAACCAGTATTTTATCGGTGGATGCCATCTCTGGGAGGAAAACAAGCATTGTGGGTGCAGGAACTTGATTCCTGTTGAGATTGCACTTAAAGTTGCTAGTAAGATCAAGGCAAAGGAGCGGTTTGCAGTGTATGTGGTTATGCCAATGTGGCCTGAGGGACCACCAGAGAGCGAATCTGTCCAGGACATACTGCACTGGACTAGGGAAACTATGAAAATGATGTATAGGATTATAGGCGAGGCGATTGAAGAAAATGGTGGAGAAGGGCATCCAAGAGACTATCTCAATTTCTTTTGCCTTGCTAACAGGGAAAGCATGGTTAATGGGGAGTTTGTTCCTCCATACAATCCTCAGCCGGGTACAGACTATTCGAGTGCACAGCAACATAGAAGATTCATGATTTATGTCCACTCTAAGCTCATGATAGGTACTTCTAACAATCTCAATTCTCACTGTTTAACACTTAATGTTGACAATGTAATCAATACCTTTGTGCTAACACTAGTTTGTCATGGATGATTTTGTAGTCGACGATACTTACCTGATTGTAGGATCAGCGAATGTGAACCAGAGATCCATGGATGGACAACGTGACACTGAAATAGCTATAGGCTGCTATCAGTCCACAAGTGGAGGAAAAGGCATGGACAATGCAGATATTCGTGCATTTCGCATGTCACTTTGGTATGAGCACACTGGAACAAACGCCGAATCTTTCTTGCAGCCGCAGAGTCTGGAAAGTGTGGAGACCTTTTGGTCAATAGGACAGATGATGTGGGACTTTTACAGCCAAGACGAGGTACAGGGCATGCTAGGCGTTCATCTGATTTCTTATCCAGTGGCAGTAACAAAGAGGGGCTTAGTCGAAGATCTTGAACAGCACGGGGGCTGTTTTCCTGACACAAAAGCGGAGATAAAGGGCAGGAGATCAAAAGTATTATCATCCATTTTCACAACCTAGCAAGATTATTGAACATATCTGTTTTAGTTATGCTTTTCCTTTCATCAGATCAGATAAGATATCCAGTATGCTTTGGTATTATCATGTGAAATAAAAGTGTGGTACTTTCTGATTCTTAACTTTTAAAGAGGAAAACAGGGATTTATTTATTTATTTATTTTTTCTGTTTTCTTTTTTCTGTATTTGAAGCTAATAAGAACTTTTAATGATGTATTTAAGGCTATGATATTTATTAAGACAGTAAAATCTGAGCTATAATGGGAAATGCATGGAGTTTTAATTAGTTTGTAACTCTCAACAAAAAGTGACATATCAATTAGTCATGCAATCTGAGCATTCATATCAATTTCCATAAAGGACTTTTGCTTAAATATTGACAAAATCATGAAAATAAAGTATAAAAGCTTTCAAAAACCAGATTTCCCAAATTATTCACCAAAGATACAGTGGAAATTTATTGACTTGGCAAAAATATATGCAAGACTAATTAAACTACTTTTATTATATTACTAATTAATTTAAAACGATATTTAGATTATATTTTCTAAAAGTAAATAGGAAAATTGATTTTATCTGAATATTAAATATGTATTTTTATAGAAAAGTGCTGTGAATGCTGTTATTACATATTTGACTTACCTCTTATTTTCTGCATTCTACCAAGATTACAGAACAAGTACCTTTTCTCACTTGTAGATATTCATCATAAATTACATTTGCCAGAATCATGCATCAAGATCATACCTACACTGCACTAGTTATTACTCAAGAACCATACAGTTTTCGCCTTTGCATATCGACAATCTTCTGAAACAATATTTCTGTCAGCTGTCGGAATGATGAACTGCGAACGGTTTCACATTTCATCAGAAGCATGGATCATCCTGTTAATCTTGTACAGTATTCTGATTGGATATTTGATTGGCTCATCAGTTGAGGCTTCTTCAACTTATCACTGGTATTTTTATAACTTATTTGACAAATATATATTCAACTCTGACTGACTGTTCAGTTTCTGTTACTTCTTATATATATATATTCAGATGAAAATAGATGGAATTGATCCATCAATATTTGGAAGCTATGATTCTATCTTCAAATTTCCAGAGAAAAAAGAAGACTATGACTCACAGAAAATCTCTGAGGTAAGTACAAACGTTCACGAAAAAAAATGCACATGATTTTATTCTGAATAACACATGAAATTGACCAAGGTGTGAAGAAAAAAGTAATTTTTGACATGTCTATAGATATATGTAGAAACAAATCCACGTGGAGCCGAACGCTTACCTCCTGGAATAGTTGAGGGACACTCTGATTATAGTACTGTTCGTGGCTGTGTGGGAAATGTAAGTCACTGCAGACACATATATAAGTGTTAAATGTATTTGGTTCTGACATATAAAATTAGCTAGAGATATTAGTAACACTATATGATCTTTGCATGAAACAGGATACTGTGAATGAATCAAGTTATCTACTAGCTCTAACTGTTGGGATCAAACAAAAAGACCTTGTGGACAAGATAATGTCCAAGGTAAGCGTTTCAACGCAAGCTTCATCATATATATACACTTGAGGTTATGTGACTAAATTTCATCTTCTTGTGTTTGAGTTCCCTGCTGAGAACTTTACAGTCATTCTGTTTCACTACGACGGGAATACGAGCGATTGGGATCAATTCGAATGGTCAGACAGAGTTCTCCATGTCAGTACATTGAAACAATCTAAATGGTAAGGACTAAGGAAATACTGAATACCAACAGTTTATTAATCAAGAATGTTTTCATTCTTAAAAGTTGAAAGGGCATACTTATTGACATTCTTTTCGCTTGTCTTGTAATGTCACAGGTGGTATGCCAAGCGATTTCTCCATCCGGACATAGTTTTCCCTTATGACTACATATTCATATGGGATGAAGATCTTGGAGTTGATCATTTCAACTCAGTAGAGTAAGTTTGAACTTCTTCATATATTAAGGCCTTATGACACCAATCCCATATTGGAACTTGATTCGAAGTACGAAACCTAAGCGCTCTGTCTGTAATATCTAAGGAGTTCGTATACAGACTTAAACGTGCTGTCACAACATTTTCTTCTGTACGGAACGCAACATCATCGCGTTGTCGTGACATTTGCTTTTGCATTGAATGTAGGTACATAAAAGTTGTGAAGAAACATGGTCTAGAAATATCACAGCCTGGTATAACATCAGAGACAGGAGTAACATATAAGATGACAGAAAAACTGGACAATGTTGAAGTTCACAGGTACTACAATACAACAGAAAAACCTTTAACAGTCATGACCAAAACGCGGTTACCACGAAAAGACTAGTATACCCTTTGCTGTCATGATCTCTCTTATAAAATCAAAGAATGTATTTGCAGGAGAGTGACTACAGATATGGACAAATGTGCAAATTCATCTCTGCCTCCCTGTGCAGGGTAATGTATAATATTCCTACTTGTCTGGACTTTTGGGCTACCAATTTTGTTTAGTTCTGTAATAATATTAATTGGTGAAATGTATTTTTGTTGATTGTTAGATTTGTTGAGATTATGGCGCCAGTATTTACAAGAAATTCATGGAATTGTGTATGGCATATGATTCAGGTACAAGTCAACACAGTAATATTTTAGTCCAAACTTATATGCAGTACTACTTGTTATATAAAGTTTGTACATTACATTTTGGATTATATGTGGTCTTTTCAGAATGATTTGGTGCATGGATGGGGTCTTGATTTTGCTTTTTGGAGATGTTTTGAGGTAATTATTAAAGTTGAGCTCTGTTGTTTTTTTTTTATATTCTTTACGCTGGTGTTTTTAGATTCTTTACGATATAATATAATAACGAACGGAGTAGTACTTAAGTGAATTTGTTTTTGTTAAAATTCAACCCATGTATACAATATACATTGCGCAGAAACCAGATGAAAAAATAGGTGTGGTTGATTCACAATGGATACAACATTTGGGTGTGCCATCTCTTGTTGCTCAGGTATACTAAATTTGCTGCATTTATTTATTTAGAATTATGAAACATAGTTAAATTCTTAATGACATGGCCGTTAATGGAGACCTGACCCCCTGCTAAAAGTATGTTTTTTTTCCTACCCAGGGCAATTCATCATCCGTTTTTACCCAGGGTAATTCATCATCTGCTGGAAAGCGACGGGTGATTGGGGTAAGCATATATATATGAGTAATCTTTTCTCATCATAAGAGTAAATTCTTAGTTCATTTGTTAAGCAGTTGAAAATTAAAATAAAATATTTTGAAGTAGTTAGTACTAAAAGTTATCGGCATTTGACATCTTACTTCCATTGTACAATCCAGGTGCGGCAAAGGAGCCGGATAGAGTGGAGAGAATTTGAAAAGAGAATGAAGAAGAACCAAACATCATAATTCGTGTTACGTTTTACGTTGAGGACATGTCGTCACGCCATTCGTCCTATCTAGTTTGTTGCTGATTGGGTCTTCTTGATTATGATATTGTTGTCATTCAGAAGCATAACTTATCTAATGAAAGAAGTTGTTTTCGAAACTGATCAAGTGTGGTATACGACTCAAGAGCACATAAGTACCTACGTACATGTTCTATAAGATCAACTCGGTGAGACTCCCCGAACTTGACTATACTCTGTTTGGCTCGTTAACATCCTTATGTGTCGCTACAAGAAAAACGGCAAATAGCGACGATAATTAGCGACGCATAACCATGCGTCGCTAATTTAGCGACGCATAGCTCATGCGTCGCAAAAATTAGCGACGCATGGGCTATGGGTCGCTAAAACTGCATAATTTTCAGGTGGGTCTCCTCACATTCAACTGGAGCTATAGGGCTCATCTGTTATCGGATTGGTGCGCATAACCTACCGTTGGATACATCGTTGAGTTATCTACGCGTGGACGTTGATTTGAGGTTGATTCAATATCGTATGAAGGAGTTATGGATGAAATGGCTAGACTGCACTAATCTTGCACACTTGAACGACTCCAAAACTTTTATTCGAACTTCTGAATATGTGCTTCTAAGGTAAGTCTAAGTTTTTCCCAAATGAACTTATTGGCTTAAATCGAACTACGGTCACTCACGAACATATCCATGGAGATCGAGAAACTTCAACAAGATCACTTTGCAACATTTTAAGCTCAAAATCACAGTTTCGTACCTAAGTGCTTGAAACATGAAAAACATCAAAACGTGACACTATTCTACAAAACTAAAAGAAAAAAACACTTACGAAATAAGGAGTGCACAAAGAATATAAAATAACACCAAAACAGAAGTCCGTAACTAAGTAACCCCATCCGTTCAAAAATAAACTTTTAGTGTCTAAGTAGCTCAACCGTTAAGAAATACAAAAAAAAAAAATTAAAATTTAGTGACCTATTCCTTAGATAGTCCACTTAGTAATTGAGATATCTCAAACCGTATGAAGATATAAACGGTTTATAAATATAAACATATGGAAGTGACTATGAAGAGCAACAACTATATATTATCTAGAACTTATACAAGAATTATCATAAGTATTGGTAGCCGAGCGGTAAGGGTGTTGGGTTAGTAAGGTGTTCGGTAAGGAGGTCCTAGGTTTGAAACCAAGGAAGCACAAGGTAGAGAGGAGAATTTATTTTAAAAAAAATTTCCAGATTTACCGACGCATGGGTCTATGCGTCGCTAAATTAGCGACCCATCTATGCGTCACTAAATTAGCGACCCATTTTTGGGTCGCTAAGGGTCGCCTCGCCATTTAGCGACCAAGGGTTTAGCGACGCATTTGCTATGCGTCGCTAAACCATTTAGCGACGCATGGGGGGCAGTTTAGTGACGCATGGGAGCGTCACTAAACTGCGTTTTTTTTGTAGTGTGTAACGATAGCACCAAGGAATCCGCCTTAAAGCTCAAACTAATCCAATTGTAACACCTAGAACCAAATTCAGCTGCTAAAGGAATCTCCTTGCCAATGCTAACAGTTTAGAAGTCACATTTGTAATTATGCCCCACCCTACCTAACAAAAGAACCTTATTTCCTTAAAAACAATGCCTTAATATCGACACAAAGTAAGAAAAAAGGTTTAAAAAGATGCAACAACTTAGGTAAAATACCATCCATAGCAAAATTCAGGCCCCCCAAGGCCAAAAAAAAAAAAAAAAAACAAATATTCAGTGTGTATCCATTTGTGTCAATTATAAAAAACATGAAGACAAAATATGTCAATTCCCAATTAAATCCCACACGTATGCATATATTCTCCTTACATCTCTTCTTGTCTTAGTTAACTAATCTACCTTTGCTTTTATACTTTTCTCTGTATACATACATACAGTAATTTCTAGTTTATAAACTTGTTATCGTAATACGGTTGATGTTTCTTAAAAGAAAAATCTCTTGTTTTCTAACTGTCCTGTGTTAACTTGAGGACTTTTCCTTCTTTTGACCCAAACTGGCATTCTTCTCTTCATTCTCACTGTCGGGAAATTGATTATTGAGTCATCCTCAGCTTCCCATCTACACAAACAAAACCGATCGAGTAAAGGAGAGTTAGTTACACAAAACGAGTAGTGTGATATAACGCTTAAACTGGACAAATCATGAGATATATTCGCGATTACCTAAATTGAGTAACAAAATGGTGTAGGAATATAGAAGCCTCCAACCTAGCCAGGTCAAGGCCAGGGCACAACCTCTGTCCACCACCAAATGGGGTGAAACTGCAAGTGTTCATATTTATGTCCTTATCCTGTAAAATGCAATAATATCAAGTAAATAATCCAACTTTTAAAAGTAGAACCTAATAAAAATAGCCTAGTTAGTGCAAAAATAAGACTTTCTTACTTGCCATCTCCATGGATTGAACGTGTGAGGAAAGTCATATAATTTGTCATCCAAATGAACTGATCTGAAATATGCAAACACACACCACCCTTTTGGGAACCTATGCCCTTTTATCTCCACATCTTTCATTGTTTTCCTCATTACCCCTGTTATTATGTTTCCGATCCTTAGAGTTTCCGTTATCACCTGTCATTTTACAATATGTGTTATGAATTCGTCACCAATAATACTCACATAGCGCTTTACCCTGGCCCCCATATAGGGGGTGGATGTAATTGTACAATAAACTTACATTTTGTGTAAAGGGCAAAGATAGATAATCACTCCAAGAGATTGGTTGTCCATCTTTGAGCATCTTCAACTTGAGATTCTCCTCCTATAAGATTAAAAAAAATTAACAAATTAGTACGAAAAATACTTATCGCGACCGGTTAATCAACACCATAAAAATATGACATTGTTACGAACCGTTAATAGTTTGAGGGCGGCTGGACAATCAGAGAGGTACTTAATCGCAAGAGTGATAAGAACGGGTACCGAGTCCTCTCCAGGAATCATGAAATCAATCAAATTATCCGCAATCAAGTCATTTGTTAGCTCTCCGCTCGTGTCATTCAACAACACATCCGCTACATCTCTTGCTACAACCGTTGGGTTAATCGTTCTTTTCGCTTGGATGATTACATCAATAAGCTTAACCAATTTCTTTTTAGCCTGTAATGATCTATACAGCTGAGTGCCAGGGAAAGTTACTGGTAAACACATTAGGCCAGCAATGAATTCTTGAAAATGTTTCTTTAAAAGTTCCATTTCTTCATCTCCTGGATCCAAGCTAATCAATGCCTTGGCTAGTACTTGAAATGCTATCTGGAAAGTAAAATGTGATCAAAAGTTAAAAAGGACTAAATGACAATAACATGTACAGTAGAAAGTGATAATAATTCAAAGTAGTAATTAAGCAGATATAATTATCATTAAGACTTAAATTGTTCCAGACAATTATTAACATTACTCTTCCAAAAGTTAAACTCTTTTGAAAACACCAATTATTATGTTCAGGGTTATTTTCATTAGGCAGAGATAATTGGTTTTAAGCTATAGTAGAAACTGTTTTACAATCATTCAAAGAACCAAATTAATGCTTCCAAGCTACATTTTCACATGACTTTCCAAGTTGTTTGCCCTTTTGGTAATCATGGTTTACTCCGATAAAAGTGCCACAAACACCTTTATCATGTGGAAAAGAAGTATCCATTTATTACGATGTTAAGGTAACGTACTGGTACGGATATATGTAGACCTGGTTTATGTAAGTATTTTTCGACTGCAGAAAGTTAAGTACTTACTGTTTTGGCTTGGTCTTGGATGAAAACAGGAGCATCCTCACTCCATCTACTCATGGATTCAAGAACATACTTATCCATGTCGTTAGTAATCTGCGTTTTCAATCTTGGTGACTTGAAGAAACCACCAATTAGGCCATGAATCCTCCTTTGTAAACTGCCATTGATGACCAGAATAGAGCTCTTTCCCATCAACTCCATCAGTGATTTAGGATAACAAGGCACGAACGTATTTCCATCACTTTGCAAGATGATCCTGCTCACTTCTGCATCTGTCGACACTATCATCGGGCTCCCAAATAAATGTGACTTGAAAACCTTCCCATACCTTAAAAAACATACAAATCATTAACAAGTAAGTTAGTGCACAAATGCAGGGCCGAAGCCAGGAAATTTGGATAAGTATAACACTAAGTGGCCGTTCTCAATCATTAGAAATGCCTTTTAAACAAAAACCACTTCGGTCCATATTTAATTTGCAAACACGAACAGTATGTTATAAGCCGTTGCAAACAAGCACTTACATGAGACGGCGTTGGTCCATGAAGGTCTCAGGAGAGTGAGAATAAGCAGAAGAAATGAACTGAATGGTTTCACCAATGAAAGGCAAAATACCAAGACTGCCCTTGGGAGGCTGCACTACTTTGATTGGCTGCTGCTGCTCCTCGTATAGCACTTGATGATGAGCTTCGTGTACAAGTAAAGAACCATTGATGTTGTAGTGATGGCTAGCATACACATTATGCTGATAATATCCATTTCTTTCTTTTTGGTTAAAGAAAACTACTCACTGGCTATAGCTAATGCTTGCTTTTTGTGCTCTTTGCTTGTTTAGAAGTTGGATATATATAGATTATAGAGTGATAGTTTAGGGTGGACCCAGAAAATGGAGAGGGGCCAAAATTCCATATATATGATTATTTTGGAAGGTGGCGAGGATCTTTAAAATTCGAAAATATTACCTATAATTTTTTTTCTAATTAAAATTTTGGGAGGTGTATGCCTCACAATGCACTATTGCACTGTGTTTCGTGTTGGTAAAAGTGTGAGAGATAAAGATTTATATGTTTTCGGTGAGGACAAGTTGTATATATATCAGAGACATTATAATACTATAATGTGTTAATTTATGTAATTGTGCATGAACTGGAGAATTTGTGGAAATCACCACATTACATGTTCGTATATATTGCCTCGACCTCGAGAGTGTATTGTTTAGTTTATCAAATCCAAATGATGTCGAGTTTAGTTTCGTATCCTTATTATAGAATAGAATCCACGTACAAGAACCATATGCTTCAAAAAGGGGGTTGGTAATACTACAAGTTCATTATTTATATTTGCATTGTTTAAAATTATCTCTGAAATTCGTAATCGATGCGAATCGAATAGACTTCAAACTCACATGGTAACAACCGCTTAGACAAGTTAAGCAACACTAAACTCAAGATTCAAGAGTTCCACTTCTCTATTTTAATTCTAAACAATAGAGCCACTCTGATTATTATTCAATATATACTTTTATTTGTAATAAATCTTGGCAAAAGAGAGGGATTATTCATTATTCATGCATGTGAGGTCAGCAGAATATTTGGTGGAACCATAGATGAAATTTATATATCACACTGATTATATGCGGCAAGATTTGGGAATTAAGAATTTTAGGAGATTATTATATAGAATATCAACGAAATGTTTCCACGCAATGATAAACATAAAAAGAATTGATGCAAGTAATTAGAAATGATTATATTTAGGGCTGTCCACATGCAGAGCCCGCGAATCGGTCACACGATCACCAGCAATAAAATCTATAACATCACCGAATCATTTGTCATTCTAGTGCATTATTATCCAATTCATGCCTATAATTAATAATATATGCTACCTCAATACTCCCATTCGGTTTCATGAATTTGAATGATTTTTGGAATATTTGTAGTACGGATATTTTTGTGGTAGTAGATAGTGATGCTATGAATTGGGACCCGAGGAGATTTGCAAGGGGAATCACCCGCAACCCGCAGAAAAACCAACTGTCCTTGGTCATGTAGAGGTCTGCGCGCGAGGAGAAACCCTTTTCGGGCTGAAAGCATTTATCGAATAGAAGAGAAAAACCCCCGACCATACAAACCTTTAGACCCAAATAGACACCTCCCGAGACATCAACATAAACCGACATGAATCCAATGAATTAAACCAGGATTTATATATGTCCCCTACTACTTCTATATATATATAGTATAGTCCTTCCATAGTCATTAATCTAAATCATATTATGAGTTCTCTGAGGCAACCATATTACAACGAGTTGAAGGGACTAAACACATCCATATCTTACACACATGAAACATCCTGAAATTCTATCACAATCGTGGACGATTATCTAAACTAGCGGAATATGTTTGGGCGATGCCCATCAATTACGTTGTAAATTTATATTTATGAATAAAGACGCTTTCTCAGATGCTTGATTCTTTCTAATTTTGCTGACAAACTATCTGAAATCTTATGTTGTTGTAGATGGCCAAACCACCCCTTTTTTGCTAAAAATCATTGGAGCACGTATGACGTATAATTCGCATGTATGTATCAGATGAACTACCACGTATGAACCAAGTTCGCATAAAATATGTATAGAATCCATGAATGGTGTATATATATTCGGATCCCATCACCTATAGTTTGTTCGTTGATGAAATTATGATTCCAATGAATACCTCACGTGGTCGAGATCCCAACCTTCCTTTATAAACGAAGAAAATTTGCTTTAGTCTTCTTCTCCCTAATCATCATGCTAACCTTATTTACTTAATTTACTTCTAGCTTTAATTTCTAGTGAAATTCAATGCTTTTATATTCAACTATATTGCAGTAATTAAATAATTAATCAATACGCGCGAGCAAGTTTCTCGGCACAGTTTATATCATTTATGTAATTTGGAGAACTTTGTAGTAAACTGCTTTAATTAATTATACTTTAAGAAAAGGTTCATAGATGATTTTTGAAAAGTAGGTGTTGCTTGGACTGATGGATACGGCTACCAGTTTGTAAACGCTAAGATCAATCATTTCTTTTGTTAGAAAAACATTAAGCGCCACAACACTTTCATTAATTAGGAGTATATTTAATTTTCATGCCAGTTTAGTTTCTACTTTACTTATAAAAATGTCGTCACCATCATTATATTTCACCAAACATTGACTGGGATAAGCTTTCTTCCATCATTTGCAAATTGGACGAACTAGCTAGCTTTTGGCCAAAGAATCTTGCAAGCGTGTGTTTATATATTTTGGATAGAATTGTACTAATGTTACGTCTTTTTATTAAGGTTGCTTAATCACATCTTTAGCAAAATTAAAAATTAGTACATGACAAAGTTAGCTGGTACCTTATGATTAAATAGCTGACAAATTAGTTAATTTTTATGAATATTTGATAACTTTGGTATATAAAGATTGATTTCCAAAAATAATGTACACCTTATCTTATTATTGATACGATCAATTAATACACGTTTCGATTCTAACCCCCTAAATCTTGTCGGGATTTACGGGTTCAATCTATTACAAGACCAACCATCTGTGCAGGATTCTAGAAGTGGCCCATACGAACTCAAGATGTAGATCATATCCCATCGGCCTATACATCGTAGAAATTTGCACCCGCACCCCACAGAGTGAATGGGAAAAGTGTATACAAGTTAGAGTACTACTACTCAAGAAGCATCATAAAGTAAAACCGTGCGAGCTCAATTACAAGTAAACTATCCGGCCCAATATACTGGGTCTCGATCCATTAGTGTTCGGGTGACTCGGGTCCATACACTTGATAATAATATTGTGATACATAATTTAGTTTAGTATTTCTGACTTAGTGAAGGTTGACTAGCTCAAACGGTTAAACCTTATAAATTGAAGGGTTTCTTTGTACACACATACCTTCCCTGAATAATTGACATTTTTTACATTTATGTATAGAATTTTGACATTTTTGCATTGTGTTGAATACAATCATAACCAGGTAGATGTATACTTAACTGAAGGTTTTGATAAGCCATAAAGCGAAAATATTTTGTAATGACTCATAAGCATGTACACTTGGTTTGTGATGTTAACATCATCACATACTGGAATGAAAATGATTTTTCACAGCTATGGATCATTTCGACCACCCTCACACTGTAAAAACAAGTGCAGACATCACAATGAACTGGTGATGAAGAAAATCAGTTGCCGTTATAGCATGTTCAAACGACTTGACAGTAGACTGGTTTATGGATCATTAGATGAGAATCAGAAACTTAGGGCAGATTTGGATCGAATGAACTGCTTGAGAATCGCTTTCTCCTCATCAATGCGCTTCTTCTCTTCAGCATCTCTTGGCTTCAGTTTTCTCTTCTCTTCTAGGATCCATTTGAACAATTCACGCTGCTGAGCCTTCGGAATCGGTGCACGTGGGATAGGCTCAGTAATAGTTGGAATCATTGGGGTTGCAGTTGGAACGGGTGTTGCAGTGGTTGTAGGAGCAGCAACTTCAGTGGGGGAAACACTTGGTGACTCATTAGTTTCATCTGCAGCATCAGTTTTCTTGCCAGTCCTCGCAAAAAGATAAACTGCATGAAGAAAGCTCAGTTAGAAAGACTTCATGAGTAAGAAGCATAGCTCAGTGCAGCAACTCAGTGAAGTCCGACACTATACTTGGTCGTTCAAATAAAATTAGAATCAGTGTACAGGTTACCAAAGGCTGATCACACTCTTGTCTGAAACCAGGTGGTACATGCAAAGTGAGTGAACATATCATGTCCAAAATAGAAGACTTTGTCTTAATTCACTTCACTATTAGAAACATTGTATCCTAATTCCTACAGGATGCAATCCACCCATGACCCAACAATCTTCAAACCCAGAATAATGTTACACTCAGAAATGGTGTAAACTTTTGTGATCTTAAGAAATGTTAGAGTTCGCCTTCAGGTTATACAAATTACAAACTTCAATTGAGCTTTAGCATGTACCCAAATTTATTTTCTTTAATCCCAAATACCAAGTAGCCTTGCTATAAAGCTATACCCACTTTTTCTATCATGGTATTCAGGGGAGCATAAATTGTTAAGTGTATCAAGGCTCGAGTCATAGTGCCCATATACCACCCAATTTCCTATCAAACCAAACAAACTAAAAAGGAATACAAGAAAAATTCATCATGCCCTACATTAGGCTGTGGACATTTGATTGCTAGATTTGAACATGTTACAATTACACATGAGAAAGATCTAGAAACTGTGTAAGCATTCCAAAAGATATAGGTCATGAGTCAGGAAGAGCTATAAATATTTAAGTAAGAACACATCTCAAATGATTCCCAATCATAACTTTTCAGAAATTACAAATATCTCAAGTAGAACTATAATAGTTTTTCCAGAAAGACCTTAATTTCAGAAGAGAAAATGATATTTTTACACGACAATAGAGCTACTCACGATTTCAAATAACCTGGAATCTTTATGACTTCTCACATAGAGATGAGCACATGCAAAACTTGGTAAATATAAAATGTAAAAGGATACTCCTTCTCTGCAAACAGAATGCATTAGGAGGACAGATTAAGGATTTCAGTTAAGCTCTGCTGAATAAGAAACAGATTTTGTGTGTCTGTAATATCGATAGTTAATGCATTTCTCATTATCAGGCTTCTAATGTTATTGTCTTGAAATTTCTTATCAGCACATCAGATTAAGAAGTCATGAATTCGTTATTCATATAACAAGTGAGTAGTGGGTGAATAACCATGCTGGTAAGCGTGACAGACAAATCCAGATATTGAGTGTGGACTCGATCAAATCCTGTCCAAACTATCCAAACTAGTTACTAGTTAATCCACTTCACGTCTAGAGGTTAACCAGATACCCATGGCATATATTTTGTCAAACGTGTACACGTATTATCATCAAGAAGGAGAACATTGATGCATTTATGATGACAGTAACATGAAACCGCTAATGACTGATATAAGATCCACAACATTCCTTACAACCTCGATGTTATACAGAAGGAGAGTGTACAAGTGATCTAATCCAGCATGCTAACACCCTATTACTTTTGCAACAGAAACTTCGGTCCTAGGGGTTGCCAATGCTAATATGATCTATTCTCATCAGAGTCAATACAGAGATCCAACAGAAAACTATGTAGATACATGTCAATAAGCTATTTCAGGACAGAAAAGAAAGGAGAGAAACCTATGATGTACGAACACTCCCAATTTAAAAAAAAAAAGCCATATCAGGTACTTGTAGGATATATATACGGGAAAGATATGTGTATCCCTTTATCCGACGTACCAAATTGTATGGCACGCCCGTCATATTATAAGAAAATTTAATACACACATATCCGACACCTCAAATTATGCATATCCAGACAAAGGACACGTAATGCGTGAGCAGCTGGGGTTGGAAATTGGAATACTTATGCAGAGTAGTACTGACTTTGGCTGAAACAGGTGAGGGTTATGTTGAAATGGTATTACACTATCATAGACTTGTGGTAATTGGTAAGATTCATGGGCAAAAAGTAACATTTATATGAAAAGTGAAAACAAAGAATGAGAGCTGAACCAGACAGCAAGTCTGGAAGCCAACATGGTCCATGAATGACTCTTGATTGAGCTACTTAAAAACAAAACGAGGGAAAGGAATGCAAATAAAGTGTTGGTATAAGAAAACATTTGTCATTAGTAACAAAATTTACTAACCATTGCTTATAGAGAGATCAAAGCGTTGTAGAAACATAAACACCCACAGATGTCCCACCCACCACCAACACCAGAGTAGCATTCAAAATAGGGTATTCTAGTTACATTTTCATGAGGACAGACATAGGCCAAAAGACTGAATCTTGATTGAAATATATGAAGGCTATGACACTAATTTAAAACACTTATGAATCGGAAAGCATGACCTACATACACCACCTCACCCAAAGAAATGAACCAACATCATCATACAAATAAAGTGAAGAGAGATAACAAAACCAAAAACATAAGTGTGAGGGGGTGAGAAGGAAACCTCCAATGGTGAAGTTAACAGCCAAGAGAAGTGGCCAGACGTACTTATAGCGGCGTTGGAAGGACTCTTTGACGGGTGGTGGCGGCGTGGGTGGAGGTGGTGGCGGAGCAGCGGCGGAGGAAGATGAAGAGGCCATAGCGGCAGCTGCTGCAGGTGACAAAGGTTTGAGCTTGGCTGTGGAAAAAATGATAGAATTAATTAATTGATAATGGTAACAACACCAGCAGCAAATTAGAGGACACCCACACCAGTAACATACATATATACATAGATAGATAGATGATTAGAAGAGAAGAGGTCAATCAAAACAAATCAAACGAATGATTGTTGGATAAAATAAGACGACGACGACAATGATGAAAACGATAGGAAAACAGTAATTAATGTAGACTACTTACATTTCTTTGGTTTAGTGGCGTATAACTTTGGGCCTTCTTCGCTCATTCTTCTTCTTCTTCTTGCTCTTGATAGAGTGAGTGTGATGAATGAAGATGCTTGTGTTGTATTTCTCGATCTCGCTCGAGCTTCTCTTCTATTCTCTCTGATTTAATTTCTCTTTGTTGGGGGAGCAGCAACCAAGGTTTAATTGAACTCACAACAAGATTAATTTGGGGGATGATAACTTCAATTTGACTCTTCAAAGACCCAACTTTTTAATTGATAACAAAACCATCTTACGGATAATTATGAATGTACAAGAGTTTCGGTTAGATAAGAGTTACAAAGTAGAATACAATACAAACACATTAGTTACTTATGGTTTCTAGATAGACTCAAAGTGTACTCATATAAATACCTCTATATTCTCTGAATACAATTCTCCCTCCAACACGTTGTTATCAGCACGACTCTACCACCACCACCAACCGAGTCTATTTCCTCCAATTTAGCGTCCAAAATCCCTCGATAGCCTAATTATCCCTCCGTTAGTTCATACTTCCATCACCCAATACCCGACACTACATCATTAAAACTTTGGACTCCAATCAAAGAAAAGAAAGAGGGTGGATGTATTATATATTGAGCCGACCAAAGGGAAAAAGGACGCAAGCGATGATCAAGATTTGATGCATCCAATTCATCAACCTGAGTCTCCAAACTAATTAAACTCATTCTTGTTTTTCTATTACTCTTAACTTATTCTAATTGATCTATATGATAATGTTATCTACTAGACTACTACTACTACTACCACCTATATTATTGTTACTAGCTAGATTTAGTGTTATTATCATTACGTACGTTATTGTTATATTAGTTAGTATTGTTAGTTTTTTGGATAACGAATATAATATGCAAGTGGACCTTTAGGATTTATTAATTATGCATGTTAGAACGTTTTAAATTTTCTTATGAATTCGGGATATGTTAACGTTCATGAATATATGCGTAAGTTGATGTTAATGTGAACGTTGTATGGAATCTATGCGGAACCGTTCTTGTTCGTATGTATGTATATATGTACCATTCTTGGATCGGTCATCAATGTCGTTTGGTGTTAATTAAGCTTGCTTTTAGCCTTGCCAAAGAAAATATGTGGCTTGTATGTTGTAAATTGTAATCAGAAAGTTTAAATTAAACACTGTAGTAAATCGACCATCATGTCTTGTTGTATTCTTTTACCAAACGAGAAAAAATAAGTGGTGGCCGGTGGATTCAGTTTTGAATTCTGATCAGATACATCCGTTGGGACCGACAAAACGGAATAGATTACAAATTAATCCCGCCTACTATTATCTTCTCTCTCAAAATTCAATTGCTCTATTGAATCAATTCAATTTTTATGTTCCGTTATTTAATTACTTAATTACGATTTTGTTTGATGATGACATGTATGTGAGAATTGATCAGACCCAGAAAAGAGAGAAGGTGTAGAGGATTTGGCATTTAAACTGGACAATCCATCGAGACACATAATCCACCGGTAGCCGGGAACCATCGAGTTCGAAATATTGATGACCTTAAAACTTGCCGAGTAGTGGATTACATGGGACTGATCGATCATACATGGAGCTTAATTGGGACAGAACAGGACTCATGCCACTTCATCGAAACCGGAATGGATTTCTTGGATGTGGAGACGTGAAGGTAATTAAACTAGGTTGTTTAACTGAGTTTAGGCTTAATTAATTATCTATGGGATTTTGATTCGTCATTGATTTTGGATATGAGTTATATACATGCTTCCAATTGCCTCTTGTTATGTTATCATATTAATTCACGTGTGATACTCGCTTAGAATTACATGATAAAGTTCTAGTTTATCGGCTTTGCTTGATGTATAGCATGGCATTTTGTAAATATATGGTACAATGTTATATGTTGACAATGTAAGTTGCATCATGTAGAAAAGCATTTGACATATAATATTAAACATATGATTTCATTTACTAACACATGTTTTTGATTTCGTGTTGATGGAAATATGTACGAGTTTCTCGAGTATACGGGGTGTTTGATGAATTCCAAATCAGGATATGAAGGATTAGTGCTCCAATTCTTACAGATGAGCAAGATCATCCATGGATAAGTTATATCAGAGATAAGTTACATTTTATTATATTTTCTATCAGTTTGAATTTTTTTATCTGAATTTCATGATATCTAGCTAACTGTTGACAAGATACAGAGGTATACTATTGACATTTTATAAATTTGATCAATTCCTTGAAATGAGACATCAAAGAAATATAGCACTTGAAAGTTGCTATGGCACATATGAATGTGAAAAAAAGATGTCATATGGATACAAATCATATTTCTCCAATCCCTGAAGTGATTGGATACATAAATCGCAAAGAAGTTTGCAAGACATACAATTGATACTTTATAAATTTTGTATACAATACTTGAAAGTTAAGTTGCTATGGTATATCAATGTAAAGATTTGTATCCCTGGAGTTAATAGCCCAGCTTATGGCAATTCGACAAATCACAATCTTGAAGTGATTGGAAATACATTACGATGAAACAAAGAAAGATGCCTCTGTAATCATGAATAATATAAGACCATTATCAAACATTGCTAGCATATTTTTGTTTTGTTCCCTCCATCACGCAAGTAGTACAATTTTTTTATATATTACTCACGTAAGTACTGTAACTAGTAGCACTAGTAGTTTTATTTTTGTTTATCTTATACCACTATAATTTGTACTACTACATATATGTTACATGTTATTACTACTCGTATTAACTTGACTTTGTGGTCAAGACCATTATATTATTATTAAAAGAAATTTGTGATGATAAAATCACACGTTAGACTCACTTCCTGAAGAAGTTCGAGATTACTAGTCTTGCCAATATAAAATAGATTTTATCTTTTTATGTCACATCATTCTGGCCAGATTCAATTATTCATGATTGTTACATTTAACCAACTAGAAGTTGGTATGTGAAAATTGATCATTAATAACTTTGCCTGCAAAGAGTAAACATTATTAAACATTGCTAACAAGCTTTGAAAAACAACAAAGTTCATAAGATGTGACAAGCATGGCCATCCGGGTGTGAAATTACCCGTTTATACGGAACTTTTGAAGTTTCCTTTATCAGAGATATAATTATGTGCTGAAGGCTTTCTCATGTCGTTAGATTATATTAATGGCAAGACACAACATTGAGATTAAACATACTAATGGAGATTTTGAAAGTGATAATCACTCAAAATTTATTGATGTGACTAGAAGTCCACTCATTATTTAAGTTAATTGATGATCTCCTATTCGGGCAAATCTAAATTTTCAGCACACATAAAACCCAACTGCTGGAGTAATACACTCCCTTGATTGTATATTTTTCCATGAAAAGTACTCATACATGAAGCCTATTTAAATATAAGTATGAGTATATGTCTCTAAGCTGGACATGATATGTGCCCCAGATAGTGCTAATTTGTTGAATTAGTTTTTCCCAGCTTAGGGGGGAGGAAGTGAAATACATGATAAGCTGATAAAAACAAATTCATAGAGTGAATTGATCCCCATATATTATTTTAAGTTTCAGCGTCATGTTACCATATTCCAAACATGACATTATATAATTTGATTGTAGACAGTTATGATCCTATTTTGTGACATAGAGAGCTACATGTCAGTTGTAAATATGGCATGTGTTGAGAAATGGATATCTTGCCTATTGAAATTCATGCACCTAAAAGTGCAACAAGTAGATTATACGGTTCCAATAAAATAATGGCAAGATGATGCAGTTGGTACTCATCAAGAGTAAAAGTAAGCATATACAATAGATATCTGAAATAAAAATAGATGGCCTGTAGACATGGAAATGGTACCTCCATAAAATATATTCAGATATCAATGATCAGTACTGAATCAAACAAATCATGAAAAGAGATGATTATTGAATATACCGGTATACATGGAACCGAGAAAATTGAAAAGCATATGCAAAATACAATGGATATGAATTATTAAACATGTAAAGGGGATCTTACATGAAAATCCATTCAATGTCGACAAAGTAATTAGAGAGCTCATGGACCTGATGTCCAATCAATTGATGAATTCAAAGTTTTATACGGTAACGTTGTATTATCGAGTCAAATTTTATGTGCATCTAGGTACTAAGTTTTTATTCTGCATATTGCATTTATCATCATGTATATTATGTTTATTGTTATGTTATTTACTTGACCTAGTTTATTAAGTTTATTATAGTTGTTTTTAGGTATTATGTTGCATACATATTATTTATATGATCTTACAGGTTACTACCACTTTTGATTATTTGTGGTACACATAAATTTTCATTTAATTGACAAACTGAAGTTTCTGTCATTTATGATAATTATTATCTATTGAAAACTCGTCCCAGAAGAGATTAGAGAGATCATGTTATAAAACATGAATATTCATTGAATTAACAATGAAATTTATATGTTCCAAGAATATTTATGAGAAGTAATGATTATTACTCTCTACTGGAAATTAGTCCCAGAAGGATAAGTGAATAGAGATATCATGTTGGCAAACATGAATCAATGAACGTGAAAAGGTTCCTGAAGAACTAGATTTGAACCTCAATACTTATCTATTTATATATGGCTTCAAAGATTGATAAGTATAATCTATGCATTCACTAGAAGTGAAATATGAATTATGAGATATGATTTTTGAGGTTCTTGGAGAATGCAAAATAATTTATCTTGCAAACAGGGGGAGATAATGAACATCATTAAAAGTTTTGCGCATCATACAAGTCGCTACACTCTTTTTCCCTTCGACTAGGTTTTTATCCCATTGGATTTTTCCTAGCAAGGTTTTTAACGAGGTAGCATTATAAGCGCACATATAAGTATCTCCCAATCTCCGTAAAGATAAAGTTATAAGACCATATTGGTCATTTTACAAACATGTTATGTGTGGAAGAAAATCTTTCGGAGAAAGGCTACGTCAACAAGGAGATCAAGCGACAACTTGACGAATTTGCTCAACCAATCTCTTTCAACATCAACATTGGAGGAGATGGTTCGAAGGATTGGAATGCGGCGGCTCAAAGATTTGAAGTGATATACGAACGGGGGGAGTTGAATATACGCACTACACTCTTTTTCCCTTCACTAAATTTTTATCCCACTGGGTTTTTACTAGGAAGGTTTTTAATGAGGCAGTATCCTTACAAGCGTATTCACGATCCTCAACTCGTGTCCATTCAAGGGGGAGTGTTATGGATAATTATGAATGTACAAGAGTTTCGGTTAGATAAGAGTTACAAGTAGAATACAATACAAACACTAGTTACTTATGGTTTCTAGATAGACTCAAAGTCTACTATTGTACTCATATAAATACCCCTCATATTCTCAGTATTGAATACATTTCTCCCATTATTTCCAACAACTTCATCATATTATTTTTATTTTTATTTTTTTAAATAATTCTACTCATAGACTAGTGCTAACACTTTATAATTTGTAAATTACTCCCTTAGCTTTGTTATATTAGTGACTCTTTGGTAAAACGATCGGATAAGGTGATTGGTGGCGGATAAGGTGAATGAAAGTGATGAAGTGATGGGTAAAATATATTGAGTATGTTGAGAGTGTTGGGTGGGATAAAATGTGATGTTGTATGAGAAAGTTTGAGAGAGAGAGATAGTTTAGATATCCTCGAGTATGTGGGTTTGAATTGAACGAAGTATGGCCTCTGAAGTCCAATCAATCAGTTGTAGAGAGTTTAATAATTCCTCAAACGCATGGACGTGGCTTGAATCAGATATGGAGTGTAAAGTCAAACCAACTAAAGAGAGTTGACGTCTTCTTAAGGTTATAGGACTGCTCGAGTACGATTCAAATGTATTATTGACCGTGAAGCATTCATGATGCTTCTACTAATGTACTGGTTGCTCGAATTATGTGCATGGACCATGATTATGGACTCAACAAGTACATTTTGGACTGGACTCTAAATTGAGTCCAAATATAAAGATTTGCCAATACAATTATTGCATTTTTTTTATACGGTCTATTAGAAAGATATATTTTTTAAATTACACTGTATTTTGATTATAATTTTATAAATGATTTTTTCGTTATGATTTAGTAATAAATTGAAAACCAAACCAAACAAAAATATAAATAATTAATGTAACGCCCCAGATTTCAGAGGCTTAAAAGGGTTGAAAACGCTACTCATACCAACAAGGTGCACCTTTCTTTTCGGGAATCCACCTAGAAGAACTTCAGAGTTAAGCGTGCTTGCTCTGGAGCAATTCTAGGATGGGTGACCCACTGGGAAGTTCCCGGTGCGCGCACGAGTGAGGACAAAGTGCGCGGATTAGAACCCGTGTTGGTCTGTGAGGTCAGCATATCACCCCGGAGAGCACCCATGAGTAACCTTGCCGGCCCGTTGGGCTGGGTCTTGGCCCGTTAGTGGGCCGGGTCGTTACAAGTGGTATCAGAGCGGGACTATCCGGAACTGCAGGATCACCCCGGAGAGCACCCATGAGTAACCTTGCCGGCCCGTTGGGCTGGGTCTTGGCCCGTTAGTGGGCCGGGTCGTTACAAGTGGTATCAGAGCGGGACTATCCGGAACTGCAGGAACTAAGTGCCATTCGGGGCAAAGTGCTACACCGTATCGACGGTGGGAGCCACCTCTTGAGCCTGGAGGGGCCACCTCTAGAATCCTGCACGGATGGTCGGTCTCGGGACAGCGCGCAACGTCCTCGTTGCGCAATTTAAGAGGGGGTGATTGTAACGCCCCAGATTTCAGAGGCTTAAAAGGGTTGAGAACGCTACTCATACCAACAAGGTGCACCTTTCTTTTCGGAAATTCCGCGCACGAGTGAGGACAAAGTGCGTGGATTAGAACTCGTGTTGGTCTGTGGGGCCAGCATATCACCCCGGAGAGCGCCCAGGAGTAACCTCGCCGGACCGTTGGGCCGAGTCTCGGCCCATTAGTGGGTCGGGTCGTTACAATTAATAAAATAAATATAAAGAAATTGATTATAACTTATACTATAAAAATGATATTTTTTAAAATTTTAGGGCCGGGCTGTCTGTGCTCGAGCTCCGATATGTGTATAGCAATTTTTCCCAGAACCATCTTCCTGGCGGACGGAAGATGTTGTCAGTTGTCTAGCTAGTCGGTGAGTATATTCTTTATTTTGAATTTGAAGTGAATAGAAATGACTGATTTCAATCGGCCTGAAAATTAGGGGAGATCGATCAGGACATTTCTTGCTTGTGTAAATTAGTAACCAATAATTTGTGTCTACTAATCCTATTCCTATTTTTAGTGTTATAATAACAGATTCAAAGTAGTGTATTTGCTTACAAGTAGTTATTACAATTAACACAATTCTGGCTGTTTTCAATTTCGGATCATCATCTTCTCCAATTCTTTCATCTCTCAATCATCCAAATTCACATTTCTTCATCATTCACGTTGCTGCTTATATGGGTATCATCAATATCTGCCGATTCTTTCTCATCTTAATTATCATTTCATTTTAGTTCTTGATAGTAAAACATTTTTATTCTTGATGTCAAAATTGTAGTATCTTTATCTTGCATGGTTTTGATCCATATATGCATGGCTTCTTTTGGGATTATACATTCTTAACTGTGGTACACACTATCTGACTTGTGGTAATAAATATGTCTGTTAATCCAGATAAAACCAGTAGTAGCTGTTCGACTCACCTTATAGATGGGGCCGGTGAATTCAACGCTGATGGCGTTGATCATTTCATGAAGCAAGTTAAACTCGCTGAATGTGGCCTTTCTTATGCTGTAGTAGCCATCATGGGACCTCAGAGCAGTGGTATGTATATTTTTCAGCATCTTGTGTTTGTTTAATAGACTTTCGTATTATGAAATTTTTGCATAATACATTGGTGTAAACAAACTGTTTGATGACTGTGTCAGGTAAGAGTACGCTGTTGAATCGCTTGTTTGCTACAGACTTTACGGAGATGGATGCTTTTAAGGGAAGGCATGAACCTTGCAGCTCTGCTTTTGATTTCTCTTTTGTTCTTCATTTTTTGGGTTGATAAATACTGACGCCTTCTTAATTTCGTTAGGACCCAAACCACAAAAGGGATATGGTTGGCACATGCTGTTGGCATTGATCCTTGCACTCTTGTAATGGATTTAGAGGGTACTGATGGAAGAGAACGAGGAGAGGTCGAAGATATGTTTTATTAAGATAATAATTTACCTGTGTGCCAATTTGTGCATCTTGCGGTTTTGTCAGCACTTTTTATATTGAGATATATCTTCTTACATCATTGTCATGCTAGTGCTCATTTCCATGACGAATTGCTAAATTTGTTGCCTAAAACGTTAATTTATAGAGTAATCGTCTTCTATTTACACTTAGGATAGGGATGCAAATATTTTTTTTCTTTCTCTGTGTTTCTAGTGACTCAATTCTGGAATCTCCATTAATATTATCGTACCTGTAGACAACACTAATGCTACTTACTTGAGCTTTTAAAGTTGTATGCTCACATAGTACCCTTTCTCGTTTTCAGGATGATACTGCATTTGAGAGACAAAGTGCTCTTTTTGCCCTAGCAGTATCAGACATAGTGCTAATAAATATGTAAGATTTTTAGCATGGATTTGAGAGGATATAGTTTACATTTACAGTCTAGTGAAATTGTGTTGATCAATCTTTTTGTATACTCATGTTACTTACATGCAAGAACATCATTTCAGGTGGTGTCACGACATAGGCCGGGAACAGGCTGCAAATAAACCTCTCCTGAAAACTGTGTTTCAGGTAAGCATTTGCACGCGTCACATTCTTCTTCCATGAAACTATGAATGTTGCAACCTAGCGTGAATTCTCTGCACAATGAACAGGTTATGATGAGACTCTTTAGTCCACGTAAGACAACATTACTGTTTGTCATCCGTGATAAAACCAGGGTATGCTCTCACTCTTGTTTCTGATTTCATGCTGCTCTCAGAGGTAGCCGAATTTGGCACAATACAATGATTATGTGATCCTTGAACTTATCATTACATTTTCCATTGTTATTAAAGACACCTCTTGAAAACTTGGAACCAGTTTTAAGGGAAGACATCCAGAAGGTAAATTCTATGAAGCTTTCTACTATTCTTTCAGATGATTATTGCAGTTGGATTCTAATAGCAGTTTTTTAATTTGTCTTTTTTTTTTTTTTTGCCCTTCCCTTTTTTAACTGGAAGATATGGGATTCTGTTCCTAAGCCACAAGCTCACTTGGAAACTCCACTTGGTGAATTTTTCAATGTAAGATCCTGGGTACTATCTAATATCTACCATGTCTTCTGAAGGGGTCATATACCCGGCATGACTCTTGAATGATTGGTTTGCAGGTAGAAGTTGTGGCTCTCCCTAGTTTTGAAGAGAAGGAAGAACAATTCGTAGAGCAGGTTCATGTCTATAATTTTTTCGTAGTTATTCTCATGTTTTAGTTCCTCTCAGGAAATCAGGTTTCATAGAGAGTCGCGATTGGTTGATGTTGTTATTTATCTTGTTGATCAAGGTTGCGGGTTTGAGGCAGCGGTTCTTCAATTCTATTGCGCCTGGTGGTCTAGCTGGTGATAGACGTGGCGTGGTTCCTGCTTCAGGATTTTCACTCAGTGCAAAAGAGATATGGAAGATCATCAGGGAGAACAAGGATCTTGACCTTCCTGCACATAAGGTAGTGACCTAACCATCCATTTTCTCAACTCTGCAGCGGTTGATTTGTTGTCATTAAAGTGTGAGATTGATTAAATTGTAGGTCATGGTTGCCACTGTACGTTGTGAGGAGATTTCTAATGAAAAATTCTATTCGGTAATGGAAAATGAGGTAGGTACTTTATCTTTTCTATATTTTAAGGTCTGGTTTGAATTGCTATCTCTGTAGAGAGTTTTCTTTGCTAGGCTAGCTCCGGATGATGAGTAGCATGGCTATGATGTGTTTCCTTCACATTTTTTAGCGAGTAAAAGTGCTGATTGATCCACATGCAGGATTGGCGTGATTTAGAAGAAACAGTACAATCTCAACCAGTCCAGGGGTTCGGTAGGAAGCTCACTTCAATTCTTGATACTTGTCTGTCCGAGTGAGTGAAAAGCATCTGAGTATTATCTGGTTTGAATGTATGAATTGGACATACAAATTATGTTGCATATCTTCCCTTGTTATTTTTATTTTTAAATTTTATTTTAAATTTTGTGACAGTCATTCGATCTTATGAAAATGAACCTTCTGATTGTGGAATGTAAATTTAGCAGTATATGTGCTATAACCATCCTTGTGATACAGGAAACATAATATCTTTGTGTTACTGCCAATTAACTTACATGTGGTTAACAAGAGAACTGCATGGATTTATTTACTCTACTTCTTCCCTATTATGATAGGTATGATGCAGAGGCCACTTATTTTGAGGAAGGCGTAAGAACTTTAAAGCGGAAACAGTTGGAAGAGAAGCTTTTGCAAGTAAATACTCCTTGAGCTTGGAACATTATATATGCTTGCCTTCCAACATGTGTGGAAATAAAAGAATACGATGAACTGATCTTCATCAGACCGTATTTTTTTTATTTCCACAGTTTTTCTGGTGTTTCATGTGATTCTTTGGTTAGAGTATGGACTTTGAAGCTTTAACGATTATGCATGAGCTTGTAACATATGCCATTGGTTTATTATATCAAAACTTACAATCGAGAATATTGTCAGTTTCACTAAAGAGCCTCGTTATACTCCATTATAATCAGTGACCGTTTTCTTGGGTGCATTAGCTTGTCCAACCAACGTACCATTTTATGTTGGGACATATACGGTCTGGAACCCTGGAAAAGTTCAAGGAAGCATTTGATACTGCCTTAAATGAGGGGAAAGGATTTTCTGCGGCTTCCCGTGATTGCAATGAGTATTTTATGTCACAGTTTGATGAAGCAGCTGCAGGTACAATTATTGACATCCAGTACGCTAAGAAAACATGTCCTGCTGTGATAAAACTTGGAGATTGTAAATGTTCAGATATGGACATCGACAGGAGTAGCATTTAATATTTTGATACTATCATATGCTCTGTAGATGCGGAGATTGAGCAAGCAAATTGGAACCCATCCAGAGTAAGAGATAAACTCCAGCGAGATATTGATGCTCATATTGCTGAGGTTCAAACTGCCAAGTTGTCTGAACTGACAACCATGTTCGAGGTAAGAAGCTATTGAACATATCAAATATCTTTGTGATAGTATAATTGAATACAGCAAATTGCTGCCTTTATTGAAGCATGGGAGGTTTACATATGGAATTGTTCTTGAGTTGTTTCGGATATTCCATACATAGTGCTCATCTAGCAAGTTTTACGTGCAGAACAACCTGAATCAGGCATTAAATGGACCTGTTGAGGCCTTGTTAGATGGAGCAAGTGATGATACATGGCCTGCAATTAGGAAAATTCTCCGACTTGAGACTGAGGCAGCTGTCGATGGTCTTTCTAGTGCACTTTCTGGTTTTGAAATGGATGAGTCAACGAAGGCTAAAATGCTGTTGAAACTGGCGGATCATGCAAGATCAACGGTGGAAACAAAGGCAAGAGAAGAAGCCGGAAGGGTTTTGATCCATATGAAAGACAGGTGCTTGGTGTTTTGTTATGATCATGTTGTGAATTTAGTCGTGTCCTTATCCGAAAAGTTGGAACTTGACTCTTTCTCAGGTTTACAACATTATTTGGCCAAGATTCTGACTCAATGCCACGGGTCTGGACTGGAAAGGAAAATATTCGAGCAATTACAAAATCTGCACGATCTGCTGTACGATATGATTTACTAAAGTCTCTCATGTAACTGTTGACTGTCTGGCAAGATACTTTTGTTGTAATTCTTATATTTTCTGTGGCTTAGTCTTTGAAGATACTGTCTGTTATGGCTGCTATACGTTTAGACGAGGGCGCTGATAATATTGCGAAGACATTGTCCCTTGCTTTATTGGATCCAAAAGCTTCGGTTTCTACCAGCAAGAGCATTTCGGTGGTTGATGCACTCGCCACAAGCAACTGGGACAAGGTAAGTGGATTATCACAAAATCAGCCTCAACTTGCTTGCTGCTTTTAAGTATATATTTCCATTATAAATTTTCACTTGTGTTTAATTCTGTGTGTTCAGATCCCCTCGTCTAAAACCTTGATAACTCCAGTTCAGTGCAAATCTGTGTGGAGGCAATTTACAACGGAAACTGAGTACACTGTTACTCAAGCTATTGCTGCTCAGGTATGGTTTCATCTCACAGCTGTGCCTGAGAATCTACTCGTACTTCTCTACTCTACATGAATATTTCTTTGAATATGAAGTTATGGATTCAATTAGCGCCATCAGGCCTGTGTAGCTAACTATCTATTACTTGTCAATTTGCAGGAGGCTAGCAGGCAAAATAACAATTGGTTTCCACCTCCATGGGCAATTCTTGCATTTTTCGTCTTGGGCTTTAATGAATTTATGACCCTTTTAAGGTACATTATGTTTTCATTTTCCGCTCTATGAGAATATGTGATGCCTTTCCGTTGTTAGCTACTTGTCGATTCACTGACACCATGGTTCCTTTTGACAGAAATCCTTTGTATTTACTCCTCATTTTCGTCGTTGTTATGGTTGTAAAAGCTCTTTGGGTACAATTAGACGTGGCTGCTGAATTTCGAAATGGAGCTGTAAGTGAACATGTTAATTCTTTGTTAACTTTCTTCAGTTATATAGGCCTACTACTGTCTTCTGAATCATCATGATCTTTCAAATATATGATTCACCAACATGAAATGAATCATTAGTCCTCTATTGAACTGATTCTTGCAATTTGATTTTCGATGAGCAATGCTATAAAACTAACTGGGATACTAAATTTCTTCCCCCTCAGCTTCCGGGAATTCTTTCAATATCCTCCAGATTGATCCCAGTTGTCATGGAACTTATCAGAAAACTAGCCATGGATGATGACCAACAACAAGGAAATGCTGGCCCTGCCCGTGAACGCAATCCTACTATCCAAGCAAATAGCTCACAGAGTGGCACAAATGATCCAAGTCATAAGTCATCATCAAGCTCTTCAAATAGCTCACAGAGTGGCACAAAGGATCCAAGTCATACATCATCATCAAGTGCTTCATCTGAGGTGAAAAATTCTGAACATTAATGTAACTAACTGTATACAATGGCCCTTCAACACAGCACAAGACGTATTAGGCTCGTAAACTGCCACTTGGCTAAGGTTAGTTCGTTTTGGAGCGTAACGGATTATGAATAATGACTACCGGATAGTGTCATATGTGTAGAGCTGCAGCATCAAATAGGTTTAGGTACTATCAGAGGCTTTTTAAACAGCCTGTACATTGATGGATTGTTCACTGCTTTCCCTTCAATTTTGTAATTAATATTGGACGAGATTCAAAATGTATTTAGATTATGAATCCGCAGAATCACAGTAACGTATTCTTGGTGTTTTGGTTTTTTTTTTTTTTTTTTTTAAACGGCAAATATTACGACTAACCATGCACCTCTTGTTTCAATGCTCCAACTCGTAACTGGTGTTTTGGGATTTCATTTTGCCACATTATGGATATGATGAGAACAGTTTGTGTAGACTAGTATAGAATCTCAGATAAAAGTTAAAGTTTAGAATAAAGATTAGATATTGCCCTGCCAGCATCTTGGTTCAATCTTTTGAAAACAAAGCGCAGTCTAGTGGTCATGACTGATACGTTTCCCCTATAAGGTACCAACTATAATATGTTGAGGTTCGAGTCACCACATGATATAAATAGAGATCCGTTATTGATGTTGTAGAAGCACTAATACTTCAACGGTGATGGATCTAAAGGTTTTGGAGAGTGGGGCCAAAAATAAAGCACGAGAGGCCATAAATTATTATAAGACCGAAAAATTACACACAATGAACATAACGAATGTAGTAATCGGGAATTTTTTCTTTGATTTAGAATAATCTGGCTTTCATTCCTAAATAGTTCAGAATACATCCAAATTAACCACATGAAGCTTATGGGGCAAATAAAGTTTTATAGTCTATTTCTAGATTCAGTTTTTCTTAGGCCACATGTACCCATCAAATATATGTAGCACAAAGGGGATTTTCATTTAGTCTGTGTTTCGCAGAAACTAATAAAGTGAATTAGATTTACTTAGCACAAAGGGGATGTAGCTCAGATGGTAGAGCGCTCGCTTAGCATGCGAGAGGTACGGGGATCGATACCCCGCATCTCCATTTTTCTCCATTTTTTCTCTTATTTTTCATCCCAGCTGAAGTAGTATATATCCTCCATTCCTCCATTTATATCATGTTCAACCCAGTTACTATGTCCTCCTCCATTGATTTACACCTTATTATCTTCTGTTATTGTCCCTATTGTACAACTAAACTGTTGGTGAAAATCCCAATACACGCATAGGTTTATAGTGCAAGACACAAAATGGAATATATGCCCCCACTTCTGTTTCTCTTTTTCAAGTCTCACTGTACACAAGACACATTACTACAGTCTACAGACTTTACAGTGAATGCTGCTACAGTATTTCAGAATTATGAATTCAACCCCATTCATGACTAGTAGTAGTAAAACTGACTTACTCACTGAAGATATTACTACAGATTCATCAAAATTATGACTGCAATTCTTGCCTTAAATATCTCCAAATTGGACCCAACCCAAGCATTTACTACTAGTAGTACTCAATTTTATTCATCATCATCTTAAAAAGTTCCTCCCCTGCACCTGTTCTGTTTATATACACATCACTGAACAATCTGTTCATAAAACTGCATGCGCATATATAGCTTCAATTGACATGAGATGATCAAAGACATTTTAACCCATGACTTGAATTCATTTCAATTCTTTCTGACAAAATTAAACACAACAGAAACAAAATGTACTGCTAATTTGTACTGCCAACTAACTCCAATAAATTCTTCACAACAAACCACAATTCACACTAAAGAATCATTTCAATCATTACACTCAAGAATTTGTCACAAATACAGAAAAACTCATTTGATCCTAACCCAAACAGAATGGCTAGGCACACCCTGGTGCACCACAAACACCATATAATACCCCGGAGGCGCGATAGACCTCGTCTGTGGCGCGTGCACCGTGACCCTATACGCGAACATCGACAGCTGCTGCATTTCCACTACATTCAACACCAAAAGCCTCTGATTCATCCCGAACGAATGCGTGTTAAACGAGGGCGCCACCATAGTTACCATGTACTCCCCCGTAGCCTCGTATATCCCCAACGTAAACGTAATCGAAAACTCCTGACCATACGACACCAATCCATCTCCTTCCAGCGCCAAAATGGACGGCCTAAGATGACTACTCTCTGGAGCCATGTACGGTGGTGAAAAAGCCTCCAAGCTCAGCTCAGTGGGGTACTTCACGCCTGTAAAGTTGTACCACCTGTGCGGATTACTCCCACCCACTAAAATCCTGCCATCTGGCAACAACGTAGCAGCTGAATGGTACATCCTCGGTGTTTCAGTAGGGTTGAGCACAGTGAATCGCCTCTCATCCGGGTCGTAAACAACCGGGTTCAAAACCGGGTCAATCGCAGATTCCCATCCGGCAGTCCCTCTCGCCGCTCCGTTGATTAGTATCACCTGACCCGTCGGAAGCAACAACATATCCGACATGACCCGATTCATCGGCATGAACTGCATGACCCATTTCGGCTCCGGGTCGGTCAGCCGGATCCTCCCACATGATTTCGAAGCCTTAACAAAAATCGATTTCAGAGCCTTCGTGTACGCGCCACCATAAGCTCCGCCGCAGATCATCACCTCCGCCACCGTCTCCACCCCGAGACGCAGCGGCAGCAAAACCGACGACCCAGTTGCCGGATAGGACCGTTTCTCACCGGGTATGATCGGAAACTCCTTGATAATGGTCCCATTGACGTAATTGAAGAGAATCGAGCGTCGATTGGCGAAGATGAAGAGGTTCCCATCTGGTAGAAGGTGCAAGAACGGGTAGAGATTGTTCTCTTCTTTGAAATCAGTTGTGTTTCTCAAGAAATCGAAGTAAAACAGAGTGTTATTGTTGAGTTGATTTGGATACTCTGTTTTTGGGAAAAATTCGTAACTGAAAGCTCGCCGTCCACCGACGATGATAACTCGCCCATCTGGGAGGATTTGATTGGAAGCGTACCATCTCTGAACTCCGAGGCTCTGTTCGAGCTCAACCCAGTCGCAGGTGTCGTCGTCGCAGGGTGTGAACGTGCGGATTTTGTGATCGCCGGAGTGGAAACCGCCGGTTTGGATGAGAGTGCCGTCGGGGGAGAGGGCGGCGGAGGAGCACCAGACGTCGGTTCGGACGGATAAAGGGCGGAAGGTGTTGGTGGAGATGTCGTAGAGGAGGGAGTGGGCGGTGCAGTCGAGAGGGGTGACGACTTCGTCGTTGGAACGGCAGGGGGTGGCGGGTGGGAGAGGGAGGTTGGAGGGGCCGAAGTCGGTTCGGTCGAATATTATGACCTTGTTGTTGTGGAGGAGCTGCATGTGCATGGCGGAGACGCCGACTGTGAGTTGGAGGAGTGTCCATTCGCCGTTTGTGGGGTCAGGGGTGTTGGGGGTTTGGAAGGGGTAGAATTGGTCGGTGGTGAGCCTGGTGACGGTGCGGTGGGTGGTGGCGGAGGTGAGGGTGAGGAAGAAGAGGAGGAGGAGGAGGAATGGTGGCGGCATTGAGTGAGTGGCGGTTATGTGATGAGTGTTTGTTTGATGCTCTGTTTCTTGGATTTTCTTGAAATGTGGAGGGAGTGATGAGTGCTCTGTTATTTTGGGGAGGGATTGGATTTATAGGGTAATTTGTTATTAAGTGTGATTGGTAATGTAATTGCACCGGTTTTTATTATAATTTATAAATAATGATCATGAGTTTAATTGCTTGCTAGCAAGTAACAATCTGAGATGATGGCGTCCAGCTAAACATGAAAGAGATACATACATGATAAATGTTAATTGAATTGATGATCAAGATTGATTAGGATTTATGAATGGGGATCAGGAGGGATCATTTAATTAAGGGGCTGGATGTTAATTACAGAGTGTGTGATCAAGGAATTACAATACACATGTATAGGAGTCTGTATGCATGGTTATTTCGTGATTACTCAAGGCTTAGCACCAAGGACAAGGAATTGGAAAACAAAATGAAGTCATGTTATTTTAGATTAAGGGAGGTTTGTATAAGGCACCGTGTATAAATATGATGGTTCATACGAGAAAAATATCTATTATTCATTCTCGGGTGAGTTTCGATTCATTATCATATTCCCATGATATATAATTAAACTATTTCACAAGGAACATTGTACTAGTTGCATATATATTGATTGGTTGTGCAAGATATTGTTTGTCCCTACCGTCCCTAAACTTTTAAAATTTCTTGTCTTATCGGGTTCTTATAAACCTCGTAATTGTATGTTAGATTGAACTTTAACAACTTTTACATTTAAAATCTCTTTTAATTGCACTCTTTTAACTTAAGTTAAAATGTCGAACTTGAATAAGTTGTATTCGGAGATGTTACATTTTTAACAACTTTTACATCTAACTTATCCTTAATTGCACTCTTTGAACATAAATTGAACATCTTGATAACGCGGGATTAGACGGTTTATGGCGGAAAATATAGTGGTAGGGGGCAGAGCATACCATAAGCAGATTTCAAGTGGGCCAACATGTGGGGGTGCACCGAGAAACCATTTATGGCTATGTGCAATAATTTCAATTCAATGACCTGTTTTTCCCTTTTCAGGGTTCAAGGATTTTGTAGGAGGAACTAGGATCAGAAAAGTACTGATTGAACTGATCTTTTTAATGGTGAAAGTTAAAAGGGTGACTTTATGTTTAACCATTTCTTCTGCTTCAAGTGGAAACTGAACATGTACAAAGGTACTACTGTATGCAAGTACATCTGTACATGCAGTAGAATGTATAGATTTACTACTAGCTTATTCATTATTATATATGTATAAGTTGCATCTTATAACAAAGCCTGATGTAACAAGTAGATATGGTATTGTACTAATTTAATCATAATGCACTTCAATGCACAAATCCATCTCATTTGTAACCCATCAAACTGGTCCTTAAATTATCAAGTACTAGTAGCTTATGGCCTTCTTGAAGCAGTAAGCTTCAATCCATGTTCCATAGAAAGAATTGTCATCATCCTGTACTTCACTGGATGTCCTGGCACAAGTTTGAACTTATAGAATCTGCACAAAATTGCAAGTGCCATTTTCATCTGTAGGTATGCAGAGTCCTTCCCCAGGCATATCCTCGGCCCCGCCTGGAACGCGGTGAACTTGAACGGAGAAATATTCTGGAACATTCCGTCATTCAGCCACCTCTCTGGGTCAAATTTACCCGCATCTGGACCCCAATTGTACTCCATTCGCCCCATGGAATACGGGACATAAGTCACCATCCCTCCGGCTTTAACTTTAGTTCCATCCGGTAATACATCATCGTGCAAGATACCTTTAGGATCCTGTATCAAGTTCAAGTAGAGCATAAGCACGCTGCACACGTAACATTGTTCTAAAATCAAGTTGTTGTATGGGGCGGGAGATGACGAACCTGAGGAACTGCAGGGTATAGGCGAAGAGTTTCAGTGATCACGGCGTGCAAGTAATACAGCTTCCCTAATGAGTCGTAATCCAATGATAGAGCGAATTTCTCAACTCTTTGGTTGAATGAACCAGGATCTTCATCATTGTAGCCATTCGATGTAACAGTACTCTCTTCCTCGAGCATTTTAAGTTCTGAGTATAGTTTTTCGGCTACATGTTCATGAGTCATGATCATGTAAATAGCCCAAGTGAGAGTAGTAGCTGTCGTATCACGCCCAGCAATAACGAAATTCAGAACAACATCTCTGAGGCTCTTGTCTGTCATATTATTCTCAGGATCTTTGCTTAGCTCGATGAACCGTGACAAAATGTCATGCTTGTTCTGGCAATACGATTAGAATGACATGAATTCTGTTAATTGAAAAATGAGTTAAGACAACTGTAAAGAAGTCGAAATCAGTTTATATACCTTAATCGTTCCTATATCTTCGTCGATTTCTGCTTTCCTCCTCTTGATGACTGAGTATGTAAAATCATCTATGGTCTTAATACTTTGGTCAAGAACGGCTTCTGATCCCACATTGAAGAACTTCTTCAGTTTCCACAATGGATCAATAAACCTAAGAGTCACGATAATGTTCGCCATGTCAAAGGCCTTGGCAAATCTATTATCTGGTAATTTGGGATCCAATGTTCCTATTTCCACACCAAATCCCACCTTACATATCGAGTCGAGCGTCATCCTCATCAAAAGTTCCTGATATTTCCCACATATAAGTTCATGTTACCATGAAAAGACATGTAGCTACACTAGTATATGACCACCCTAAAAATTAAACTAGAATTTGAGTCATACCTGCATATCGATTTCTCTGTTCTCATACGACGCGTGGCTTACAATACTAGAGAGCTTGAGTGTGTAATCTCTGAAAACCACAGTGCTAAAGTCTCTCAAGTTCCTGGAAGCAAACTCAAAGCTTGCTGTCTTTCTCTGTTGCCTCCAAAGTTCTCCATCCACATTGAATATACCATTTCCCAACAAAACCTCCATGTATGAATGATACACTTCACCCTTCAAATGAAAAAAAAAATAAAAAAATGGATAATTACTTAAACCAATTTGGAACATATTATCATTCAAATAAAGAATGAAAATTTCTCACCTTTGGATAATTAGCAAAGTTTGTCTTCAAGACATGTTCCACATTGGTAGGATCTGCAATGTAAGTATAAGTTGTGAATGGCATAGGAACGACTACAGTTCTCGACTTTGATAAGTACTCGACGAGCCAATCGTGCATTCTGTCGTAATTCACTAGTTGTTCGACGGCAGCCCCCAAGAAAGGCCATGTTTTGGGACCTTTAGAGTTCCTCTGCTTCAATCTGTCAAGGAAAATCCATGAAACTAGCATGCAGAGTAAGACTATAATTGCAGTTGAGATGTTTCCTTCCATGGTTTTATGATATTTTAGTGATATATATCTTCTTCTAGCTCATTTTAAATATAGAATTTGAAGCTTCTTGTTGTTATCTTATAGGAGGCATTGATGATCTTTGCATTGTGTTTGATGTAGTTAGGATTTAGGTCTGTGTAGTAGTTTTGATCAACAATCTTTGCATGCAGTTTGTTTAGGAAGCATGTCATGTTCTTGGTCTCTTCTACCTAATTAAGTTGTTAAGTCGAACCAAAAGCTAATTAGACCTTAAGTTTTGGAGTAATTATCTTATTCCTTGTAGCATCAGTTGAAGTTGGGTTTAATGTGAGGTTTACCATTTTTTATTTATTGTTATTTGAAATTTTCAAGGGAGTACAACTTAAATTGACATATAAATTGCTCAAAAAAAAAATTGACATATAAACATATAACTTTGAAGTTTGATCTATTCTATCACTTGTGATAGTTATACATTTTCCATTATTTTCTTTCTTTCTTTCATGTAATAGTGCAATGAAGTCATGAGTAAATCTAATAACATTCAAATTAAATCTATTCAATATGTGGACTAATTGAATTAGATTATGAAAATTAGGATACACATGTAGTTATTTCAACTTTTTTATGCCTGAAATATGTGGACTAGTCTATCAAACTCCCTGGTCCCTACCAATTGCAACTTTTACCATATTTGATTATAATCGGGGTATTATTACAAACTTTTCAATAGATTTACTAAAGTTGATCCGGGGAGTAAGGAGTTGAACCTAGTGGCGGTATATAGGTCGGTTTTGAGTCCATGCGATATGTTCAGCACATGGCTTATAATATTTAGGACCTCGAGTTTTATATTATAAATTAACGAAAATTTGAACACATTACCGATATCGAATTGGAAATTTACACGAATTTCGGATATGAAAATAGTACGAATAACAAATTAGAAATTTGTACAAAATTCATATTTGAATTTGATTGAATCTTTTTTCCTCATATGTTAAATGTTAGATATATGGTTCAATATCAGTTATAAATTGTTGGGAACAATTGAAGAAATTAGTATTAGTAAACTAATAACTGATCTTAAGAGCGAGAAAGCCTTTGTAATTCAACAAGCAGTGAGAGAAAGAGCCACATGCGGGATCCCGATACCTGGCCGCGCGTAGATGATCAACAACGGTGGCGTAGGGCAAGGTCAGCAAAGAAAATGTTGAGAAAGAGGTCGTAAAGGAGAGTAGATAGGAGTGTGGAGGAGCAGAGCTTGTTCCCGAGATAAAAGTACAGCGAGTGGGCTAGTGATGAGTGAGACACAATCGTCGAGTAAAGGTAGCTCGCTAGAGTCGGCTCCGATTCGGCGTCACGTCGAGCCTCCGCTTTTATCTGGTCCCACACCCACACCTCGTCCTCTTTCTCTCCCCATCCATCCCTGGCCGGCGGCGAATTTTGGATAAGAAAATAGTACGAATAACAAATTAGAAATTTGTACAAAATTTATATTTGAAGTTGATTGAATCTTTTTTCCTCATATGTTAAATGTTAGATATATGGTTCAATTTCATTTTGGCATAAGCCTTGAGAAAATTAAAGATAGTATAGTTCTTATAAGTAATTTGACTAACTAAATATATTAATGAAAAAATTGGGATGGCAAAAAGTAATTCTTAGAAATTAAACTTTTTAGGGGGGGCTTAATATATGTTGAATTATCTTACTTTATATGATGCATGCATAAAAAGTATCACGTCATTTGGGAACATGCCGAGAAAGTTGAAGATCCTTTTGATCCTAATGGTCCTTACTACAATTAAGCCGATACTCTTGTTTTTGGTGCTGTTAAGGTTTTACTGAGAGGTTCAAACTATATTGTCTGGAAAATGGTTCAAACTACATTTCATAATCAAATATAAGCTAATATGAGCGGAAGATCCTACTAATATTAGTTGATTGGGTTAATACACGAACAAACACTTATTCCTCATAGAATCTACGACATGAAGCGCCGCCAAAACCAATGTTGAACCCACACACCTTCATCATCCAAATCCCCACGGCAATGTATGTGTGTCTCCGGTACGAAGAGATGCACGAAGCATAGTACAACAACAACTGGTGCAGCAAACACAATATACACCCACTCCTTCAGCCAACAGAGAAGATGAACTGTCGCTTGGATTACTATACCTGATCTAGAACATTTTTATATATTTTTTAAATGACAAAATTTTCATTGATAATAAAAGTACATAAGTTCACTCCAACTACAATAGTAGAAGATAAAAAAATCTAAGTGTTAAATATCACCGAGATGTACTAATTCCAACAAGTGATTACGGTCGGAGTTTAAATATTTTTATACGAGATATAAATACAATAAATAACACTAGACACATAATTAAAATTAGATACACCATGTCACACTATTCCCAATAATTTGTAACAAGTAACAACTAAGATGTAAAAAAGATCCATCATATATAGTCCATAGTGTCGTAACCTCGAAGGATAAATTCGTATTCTCAGTTCATTTTTTTATGGTGCAGATACGGGAGTAATTAGGAGCGGAGCTACAATATCCATCAAGGAGGAACTGAAAATGTACGACGGTCGAGCTGCTTGTAGGGACAGTCAACATCTACTCACTTGCACGGGAGGAGCCAGGAGTTGAAACTAGGGGTGGCGTTATCCATGTCGGTTTTCAGCACATGCAATATGTTCAACACATGGCTTATGATTTTTGGGACCTCAAGTTTTACACTATACTGTAATAATTAACGAATAGTTGAATACATTACCCATATCGAAACAGAAATTTGCACGAATTTTGGATAAGAAAATAGTACGAATATCAAATTAGAAATTTACACATAATTCATATTTATTTGAAGTTGATTGTATTTTTTTGCCTTGTATGGTAAATGTTAGATGTATGGTTCAATTTCATTTTTAGCATAGGGCTTCAGAAAATTAAAGATAGTAGTATAGTTCTTATAAGTAATTTTGACTAACTAAATACATTAACGAAAATAATTAGGGTGGCAAAAGTAAAATTTTTCAGAACTGTACATATATTAATAATAAAATTAAAATTTTTGGGGGTGGCGCGCCGCCACCTATCTCCGCTAATGCCCACTCTTCACGTGTTTACGATCAGGATTTAGATCTTGACCACCCACATCGTCTACCGTGTCTCTCTAATAGTAAGAAACCAATGTTTAGGGGGTGGCAAGTTAACAAGATAAATTTAGCCAATACCATAGGTGATGAATATCAAGCGAAGCAAATTTAGTGAACAAAACACCGGATTGATGATGTTCACCTATGACTCCGTCACCCTTACACATGTGAAGGAGGTACCAACTCAATGGCATTGTGACTGAAGCCAAAACCGCTTAATTAATCAGTTTATAAGTCCCTGATAATTGCAACTTCACATTTTGGAACAATAACTGGTTATTATGACTAGTACGAGAGAAAGTGCAAATATCTAAGAACCTTCATACCAAGTGGCGGTGTACAATATTTATTGCGTGTTTAGATTTATATTGATTAAATAATTTAGTTGCGATTTTTATCACCTTATACGGATTAAAATTTTCAAGTTAAAAGTTTACTCATACTAAAGGACCAATCTTTAATGCATTTTGTTAAAATAAAAATCATTTCTTTACCTTATCCAGCGGCCACACCATAAAAAAATGTGTGGGCGTCTGGTATTAAATTGTAAAACACTTCCAAATTAAATTGGGTAGCACTGGCCTCCTTTAGACCAGTTGCACACAATTCTATATTTTTCACATGTGCTCAAGACACATCTATTTGTAAAGAAATCAATCAACGAAAATTTTGAAAGTTCCAAATTTCGTATATTACATAAAGATGCGCTAAGTTGAACACAAAACACATAAGGGCCGCAAAAGTAATTGAAAAGACAAAAACACAAAATGGTGAAAATATCCTAACATAACATAAGTAACTAAAAAATGATATCTAAGAATACTAAAATACAGTAAAAAAGCATGGATGACGAGATAAAATCACCAAGTCAATAACGTAATTTTGAGTTAGGATTTTATCATCTTATACTAATTAACATTTTCTAAAAGTTGAGTGCTTACAAGTTTATCCATTTCATTCAACAAACAAAAATGAATATTACATATAATCTTAAATGACCAAACAATTAGATATGAAATAGATTGCATCATAATTAATTTAACGGACCATCAAAATCAAAACACAAACACAAACAAAGACCGAAAACAACTCTTTTATTATGTTGATGACAGAACTCACCGAAACGTCACTATCAGTGTTAGGCACTGTCACCAGCCTCTCTTTCCAATAACCTGATGATTATTTATTTTTATAATTTTTTACATTTCTCAATTTCGGAAAAGAAAGAAGAATATATAACATTAAAGTAAAATAAAATTACAAGATCCTAAAAAAGTTAATCTTGAACAAAAATTGTCTGAGATGATTGGAGAACATTAACATCTCCTTTCTTGATTATTGAGCTGGTCACCATATCTCTTGAACACATGCAGATATCTATTTTTCAGAGATACATTTGATTTCTTAGGTGGTGGAATATAGTAGTTGCAACAAAAAATATTATTATATTATAGAAATCATACACACACCCCCTTTGGACTGAGATATCAATTTCATCATTTCTACTCTCACTATTCCATAGTAGTATTCCATTAGTCCGAGTAATAATAATTAATAGGACTGCTGCTATTCTTTTGTTTTGTTTTGTATTATTATTTTTATTATTATCGTTATCTGTTTCCAACTTTCCTTGCTTGTTGCACAGTGAGTTGAGTTTCCGCTCTTGGAATGTCAAGCTTGTGATCTAAAACCTTTCAAAATTCACTTCTTTACTCTTGTTTCATCTGGGTTTCACCTATCTCTATCGATCTTTTTCTGGGTTAGCTGGATTTTGTGATATTGTTGACTTTATTATTTCTTGAAATGGGTTTTAGGTGAATCTGATTGAGGGATCATTTTGTGGGAATTGGGATTTGTTAATGGTTTTTTGAGGTGGAAAAAGATGGGGTTAGGCGATGATGGCTTAGATTGGAATACTACTACTAATAAGAAAAACAAGGGCGTTGTTGTTAACAACAAGACTGGTTCTGGTGGTTGTTGGATAAAATTCAGGTTTATTTGCAGCTGTGTCTCTTCAAGATCTAAAGTTGATAGCTCTGTCAGTGGAATCAGTTCTCATGGTAAATAAAATTATGTTGTCAGTTTTGATGTTTCTTTAGAATTGTTTTTTGTTATAACTGTAATTGGTGGTTATGTGGTTTATGTTTGGTTGCTTTGCTTGCAAGTTGAATTGCTTTTCATATATGTTTGGTGAATCAAATTTACTATTAAGCATTAATGACTGAAAAATCAATGGGCACTGACAACTTCTTATGGTTCTGGTGTCTAAAGTTGAATTCTGAATGCAAAGATCATAGGAGAATGAGGTGTGGAGAGACATAAAGGTGGGAACTTTTAGTTATCTTTGGTATATAGGATACCAGAAATGTGAGGTCCTGTGGGATTTTCTAAGTAACAAAGTTTTTGGCTGGATTGCATAAGAACTGTAACCCCAAGCTATTTGGGAATTAGGAGTATGTATTAGGAAGGTGTATTTTGTGTAGCCTTACCATTACGTTTATGCTAAGAGATTTGGTCATTTTTATTACTTGATTATAAAAGTGTGGCTAAATTTGGAATTATTGTCTGTCAGAAGATTGATTAATTCAGGCATATGTGTACAAGTTTTGAAGTGGTTAATATATTATTCAGCATATTGCAAGTATAAACGGGTAGTTGCTGTTATACGTTTAATGATTAAAGTCGAATGCTTTATGATTATTAACTGGTAATCGTTGTTACATGCTCATATGTTAATCTGATTCAGTGGGTCAATACATTATAGTCATTCAACCATTTACACTCCTGAAATTCCATATGGTGCTCTCACATGTCCCTGACACTGGTACACTGAATTTATATCTCTTCTATCATTGTTTGCATGTACAGAAAATAAATCGACGAAAGATTCAAGCAGAGGCCAAATGGTTGGTCCTGTAATCTCATCCACTTGTACAAGCAATGCTGAAAGTATATCCTCCAGCTCCAAGCTTGAGGAAGAGCTTAAAGTTTCGTCTAGGCTGCGGAAATTTGGTTTTAATGACCTAAAGATGGCAACCAGAAACTTTAGGCCAGAATCCTTGCTTGGTGAAGGGGGATTCGGTTGTGTTTTCAAGGGATGGGTTGAAGAAAATGGTACAGCACCAGTTAAACCTGGGACAGGACTCACTGTTGCTGTCAAAACTCTCAATCATGATGGGCTTCAGGGTCACAGAGAATGGCTGGTTCGCCCCTTTTGTTCTGTCGTACTCAATAACAAGTTCTTCAAAATCTCCTTTTATTTGGTCATATATATACGTGCATAAGTCTCTTCATGTTATAAGTAACTCTCTGCAAAAACCTCTTTCTTCCTAAAACTTAACTTCTTGATTTTGGGTGGTGGAGAATTTTAGTAACACATTGGAATTCTTGTGCTAATAACATTGGGGTCATCTGGTACAAATTGCTTATAATATTGGGTGGTCATGCATTTATTTCTCTATGTTTTAGTAACTTGTGTTCGTGCTTTCTGTTATTTGACAGGCTGAAGTAAATTTTTTGGGCGACCTTGTCCATCCTAATCTGGTTAAATTAATTGGTTACTGCATCGAAGACGATCAAAGGCTACTCGTTTATGAGTTCATGCCTAGAGGAAGCTTGGAGAACCACCTATTCAGAAGTATGTATATAAGCCTTTTCAGTGTAGTTTGCTCTGATGAACTTATAATGTTTGAGTTGTGCCATGTCGGTAATTTCTGTATAAGTTGTTTGCATTAGGAAAAAACTGTCTGTACCTTTTTAGAACAATGTGTTCTTTGCTTTGTTTTAGTTTGACTCTTCATATGTTTCACCATAAAGCCATAAAACTTTCAGTGACACTGGCCCTGACCATTAATAAATGCAGGATCATTGCCGCTTCCTTGGTCTATCAGGATGAAAATAGCACTAGGTGCCGCAAAAGGGCTTGCCTTTCTTCATGAGGAAGCAGAAAGACTGGTGATTTATCGAGATTTTAAGACATCTAACATCCTCTTGGATGCTGTAAGTTTGAACGGGTTGTTAAATATTATCGAAGTTGGGCTGACATATGTATTATTGCATCCATTTTATTTATCTGACTAACCAACCCAGCTCATCCTTACAGGAATACAATGCTAAACTTTCGGACTTTGGACTTGCTAAAGATGCTCCTGATGAAGGAAAAACTCATGTTTCTACCCGTGTGATGGGAACCTACGGTTATGCGGCCCCAGAGTACGTCATGACAGGTATGATTTTTCTTTCTTTCTTTTATTCTTGGTCTTGGTGCCTTATAGTGATGATACTCATACCTATGCCAGCATTAAGAAACCAACTTTAAGCATATTGACTTTTCTTTTCTTAGAATGTATGAATATGGAAACTTTATTTTTATGCAACCTCTGTATGTGTGCTTTGTCTATGTCTGTAAATGGTTGCAAGTGTAGGTCTCAAGGAACACAATATGCATGCAACTCTATTTCCCGTCTTGGATGCTAAAGTGTTACATTTTATAGTCTTTCATTTTATTTTATTTAAAGAGGGAGATCCCTGGAGTTATATTCCATAAAGGATAGGGTTTGTAAGAACACATGAAGTACAAAAGTCCAAGAATTAAAAAATCCACAACCTTTCCAGAATATACTCTCTTTAGGCAAACTGAGAGTATGGACAACCTAGTCAAGGCACATGCCTTCGTGTTAACTATAAGAAAACTGAAAACTATATCTTGTTCTTAAACAACGAGTCCAGTCTGGGTTTCTCCTAGCCCAAGCCAAGCCAAGCCAGAGTTATAGCAAAAGTCAATCCACGAGCTTGAAGATTGCTGATTGTCTTGAAGTTGTAGCAATAGAAGCTAATCCAATTCAAGATGCTGTCCAAACTAAAGTTCCCCAGAAACTGGGAGCTGAGGTTGAAAAAAAGCATATCACTGAATCACTCCCTTATCCTCCATCATATCATATTTACAAATTACAAGTAAAATCAGTATAGCTACTAATGTACTTACAGAGTCTTTTCGGCAAAACAAGTAGCAGTAGCTGTGGTATATCATCAGAAGGATAGATCCTAATTTAACAGTATGGGTATATTCTTCCTAGCTGACAATAGTGAATGTGGAACCAGCTTGAGAACATGATAAATGCCGAACTCATGGTGTGTGCTGTATAAGAGTGTCCATCCTGGCCAATCTTACCCAAATAATGGTAAGAACCAATATTTGGAAGTATCTTGTCTGCAGAGTGCAGGAAGCAAAAGGCAGACAACATTCCATAAATACGCAAAAGAGAAAACCTTAGCAGTACCTCCTCTAAAGTGAAAGCACCATAGAGCCTCTGCCTCAAGATAATGCCCCTACACGCCCACCAATATGCTATCCTAACCCCCCAACAAGGGCCCCCCTCCCCCCTGGTTTCCCCAGAAAGAGGCTTTTCCAGTGCAACAAATACCAGGGCAGACTAGGAGACACAATTTCATACCAATATATATGAATATTATCATAAAACAAAAAGAAAAAGGAGAATGCACTTGCTTTTGATGAAACAACTTAAGCTCAGTCTCACAGCAGCTACCAAAAGGAGGGGCTGAGTCTTGCCACTTAATAGTAACAATCCTTGTTCATAACTCTTGCCTTACATACTAAGTTACTCCTCTCAATCCATCCCATTCATTTATTTATGTTTTCCTTTTTCGTCCATCCACTTATTTCTCTATGCTTCCTTTTTTTTTTTTTACAACTATTTTTCTTGTTACTATTACTGGACACCACTTAAAGCATACTTTTATGCTACACACTTCTTTAAAAAATAAAAAAGGAGCAAAACCAAATATCAAGAATAGAGTACAACTGAATAAGGAGTTAATCCTTGTTTTTCAAATGGCTTGTGAAATTTTTATACTTCTTTTTTAATCATCTTAATCAAGTCTAACTCAAATTTGTTTGTCATTTGTTCAGTTGTTATCCATGGACTATAACTATAGTATGTGTAAATGTTTTGATATTTCAGCTTTTCATAAATATATCTAGTTAGATTCTTATCTTAGTTTAAGGCATTGTTACAATTCTCTTTGAAATAATGTCACATGTTCTGATACTTAAGTTTTCATAAATATCTCTAGTTGGGATTCTGATCTTCGTTTAAGGCATCGTTACAATTCTCTTTGTAAGTATCACTTAATTTTGAGCATAAATTGCTAATTTGCTGACAACTATTGTTAATCTTTCACATTACAATGGGCTCTTTAGTTTCTACTTCAAATCCTGCTAGATTAATAACTATACTCCTCTCGTCCCACGCCAGATGTGCTATTTGACCATTTCACTGTTTTTAAGAAATCTAATAGAATAGGATGAATTTTGTACATTCGGGGTAGGTTGGTGTAGTAAAGAATAAATAAAGAATGTATGTGGATTCCTTTTAAAATAAAGAATTGATAGTGTGGTAACTGGTAAGTTAAATATGCATATTTTATGAGGGTATTGATATTTCCATAAATGGAATGTTTTGGAATGACACATTTCTAATGGGTCATTAGGGTACCCCTAGAAATTTCATCTGTTAATAAAACTCTAAAAGGAACATCTATAGTTTGTCTGATTAGCTTGTGTTTATTACTGTTGTACAGGACATCTTACGTCGAAAAGTGATGTATATAGCTTTGGGGTCGTCCTACTTGAAATGCTAACAGGCAGAAGATCCATGGATAAAAAGCGCCCTCAAGGAGAGCATAACCTTGTGGAGTGGGCAAAACCTCATCTGGGAGACAGAAAAAGGTTTTACCGTCTAATAGATCCTCGCCTTGAAGGTCATTTTTCTATTAAAGGTGCCCAAAAAGCTGCACAATTAGCTGCCCGCTGCCTTAGTCGGGACCATAAGCTAAGGCCAATTATGAGTGAAGTTGTTGAAGCTTTGAAGCCTTTGCCAAACCTCAAGGACATGGCGAGCTCATCTTACTACTTCCAGACAATGCAAGCTGACCGGGTGAGCGCTAATGCGAATGGTAAAAGTGGTTTTAGAATTCAGGGATCATTCGGCAGAAACAACGAGCAACGTCCAAGAAGCCTCTCCATACCAAATGGTACTCAGGCTTCACCATATCATCAGTTTGCTCGTAAATCACCGAAACCAAATGTTAATCAATAGGACCGGTTCTGGATATGCTTTAAGTTCTCTCCTCCCCATTTATTTTCCCTCAGCTTCCAAACACAGTTACATGTCATTTGCTGATAGTCCGAGTAGAGCTAATGGCATATTAACCCGTCACATTTTTCTACAGAGGCAATTTAACTCCCTGCTATAACTGAATATGCAGCAAAACCTCCCTACATGCATTCCAAGTGGATATTTTCAGAATGTTTCTAATTCTAAGGGGTTGCTTATCTGTGTTTTCAAATTGTTGGGAAATAAATTTCTTTTTAACCACACCAGAGGGGGTAAAATGCCATTACCTCTTTGATTCATAGAATCACTTGAAGTAGGGAACATTGCCGTTGTTCAACGAAAGAGGGACCTAACTTCTCGTCATGCAAGAATTTGATTCGAAGATGTCTGAATGATGCAATGGCTCTCTACTGTAAGTGTCCCCAGTCCTCAGTGCTGCATAGGAACTGCTATTGTATATAACACCAAATGGTGTAACTATTCAAATCTGCTGTTAAAAGTTTGGCTAGTTTGTCTTAGTAAGCTTGCAAATGGATGTGCCACCCTGAACAATGTATATCTAATTGTTGTTTTTATGTAAACTTATAATTATGTTGTCAAAGCATTGTATCAGGTTTGTTTACCTGCTGTGAGTAAAATTAATGTTCTGTCTATTGCCTTTAGCTGAGCATGTGGACTACTGTGACTGAAGATGTATAAATTTCCTTTGTGACCAGAAGATGTTTTTTTTTAACCGGCAAAGCGAGGATCAATGATGGATCCCCATTTACCCTGTGGTGCTCCAACCCGATGTTCTCTACTGCATCATGTTATTTTCTTCAATGCATAGTTTTGATGTTTATGTACTTATATTACTGGCAAGGAAAGAGGAATTTGCCAAGTAGGCCTGGCAAATGGTTCGGTCCGGACCCCAGGTCTGATCCCAAAAAAATGGGGGTCTGATCCCAAAAAAATTAAAAAATCTCCAAAAATATGATTCTGTTAAAAGAACAGTTTCTAAGCTGTAAATGTTTTTTTATCCGGACTTGAATCGGATCGGATCCGATAAGTTGTAAATGTTTTTTGGTCCGGATTCGAATCGAAATCCGCGGATAGGGCCCATATTGTCAGGGCTAAATCCAAGTGAAAGGACACGTATTGAACATGCTTTTGAGCGAATGTTTGGTTTGGTGAGTTAATGTCTCTCTCTTAATAATCACTTTATTACTCCCATTTATATTATGTTACTAGTGCTGCTTTCTAGTTTCCTTTTTATGTTTTTCATATCTTCTCTTATTCTACCCCTTGATTTCTTTATTATTTTTTTAAACGGTAAATGTTGATAACTCCAAAAACAGTAAATACGAATTGCATAACCATTCCACCTCCACAATATGATTTACAAACAGTACCTCCAAGAACCAAATATAGGAAAACATCAAGATGATCCACTTTCATACATGTGTTAACGATACGAATTTAGAACTTGACCACTCCATCGTCTACTCTAATATGGCTCCCTACTAGTAAGAAGTCAAGGTTTAGGAAGTGACGAGTTAACAAAATAACTTTAGCCAAGACCATAGGTGAGAAATACTAAGCGAGACAAGTTTAGAAAACAAACATCCAACTGATGATGTTTACCTATGGACTCCGTATTACACATGTGAAAGACGTATCAACTCAATTTCTCAATTCGGAAAAGAAAGAAGAATATAAAAAATTCTTAAAGTAAAATAAAAATACAAGATCCTAAAAAAAGTTAATTTTGAGCAAAAATTATCTAGATTATACTCATACTAAGTTTTTTTAAGATTGTTTTTTTTTTTTTATAAATTTTTATCTTAAAATCAAACACAACACATATTATACAAATTTTCTTAAAATCGGTTCCAAAAGCAAATCTAAACCATGTAAAAAAAACAAACGGATGAATAATTGTTGGAGAACATTATTGAAAACCATCTCCTTTCTTGATTATTGAGCTGGTCACCATATCTCTTGAACATATTCATCATTTCTACTCTTACTACTCCTATAGTAGTATATATACCATTAGTGGGAGTCATAATATTTAATGGGACTGCTGCTATTCTTTTTGTATTATTACTTTTATTATTATTATTATTATCGTTATCTGTTTCCAACTTTCTTTGCTTGTTGTACAGTGAGTTGAGTTTCCGCTCTTGGAATGTCAAGCTTGTGATCTAAAACCTTTCAAAGTTCACTTCTTTACTCTTGTTTTCATCTGGGTTTCACCTATCTCTATCGATCTTTTTCTGGGTTAGCTGGATTTTGTGATATTGTTGACTTTATTATTTCTTGAAATGGGTTTTAGGTGAATCTGATTGACGGATCATTTTGTGGGGATTGGGATTTTTTATAATGGTTTTTTGAGGTGGAAAAAAAAGATGGGGTTAGGCGATGATGGCTTAGATTGGGATACTAGTACTAATAAGAAAAACAAGGATATTGTTGTTGAGAACAAGACTGGTTCTGGTGGTTGTTGGATAAAGTTCAGGTTTAATTGTAGCTGTGTCTCTTCAAGATCTAAAGTTGATAGCTCTGTCAGTGGAATCAGTTCTCATGGTAAATATATATACTATCCTTGTCATGTTATCAGTTCTTCAGTTTTGATGTTTCCTTAGAATTGTTTTTGGTTATAACTGTATTTGGTTAGGTGGTTTATGTTGGGTTGCATATTTAGTTGCTCTGCTTGCAAGTTGAATGCTTACTATTCATGTTTGGTGAATCAAATTTACTCTTGAGCGAGCATTGATGACTGGAACATCACTGGGTAGAGACAAATTTTTGTGGTTCTCATGTCTAAAGTTGAATGCTGAAATGCAAAGATCATAGAGAATGAGGTGTGGAGAGACATAAAGGTAGGAATTCTTAGTTACCAGAAATGTGAGGTCCTCTGGGATTTCTAAGTAACAAAGTTTTGGCTGGATTGCATAAGAACTGTAACCCCCAGCTATTTGGGAGTTAGGAGTATGTATTACGAAGGCGTATTTTGTGTAGCCTTACCATTACGTTTTTTGCTAAGAGATTTGGTCATTTTTATTACTATTTGATCATTATAAAAGTGTGGCTAAATTTGGAATTTTTGACTGTCCGAAGATTGGTCGATTAATTCAGTCAGGCATATATGTACAAGTTTTGAAGTGGTTACTATATCATTCAGCATAAGCATATTGCAAGTATAAACTGGTAGTTGCTGTTGTATGTTTAATGATTAAAGTCGAATGCTGTACTCTTTCTATGATTATTACCTGGTAATTGTTGTTACGGATCTTATGTTAATCTGATTCAGTGGGTCAATACATTATAGTCCTTCAACTATTTATACTCCTGAAATTCCATATGGTGCTCTCACATGTCCCCGACACTTGTGCATTGTATTTATATCTCTTCTATCATTGTTTGCATATACAGAAAATAAATCAACGAAAGATTCAAGCAGAGGCCAAATGGTTGGTCCTGTAATCTCATCCACTTGTACAAGCAATGCTGAAAGTATATCTTCCAGCTCCAAGCTTGAGGAAGAGCTTAAAGTTTCATCTAGGCTACGGAAATTCGGCTTTAATGACCTAAAGATGGCAACCAGAAACTTTAGACCAGAATCCTTGCTTGGTGAAGGGGGATTCGGCTGTGTTTTCAAGGGATGGGTTGAAGAAAATGGTACAGCCCCAGTTAAACCTGGGACAGGACTCACTGTTGCCGTCAAAACTCTCAATCATGATGGGCTTCAGGGTCACAGAGAATGGCTGGTTCGATCCTTTTCTCTGATCAGCTTGCTTCAAATACCTCTGTAGTCTTCTTGCAATAGTAACATAAAAGTCCGTACTGTATAACATGTTCTTCAAAATCTCCTTTTATTTGCTTATATATATACGTGCATAAGTCTCCTCATGTTATGAGTAATTCTTGGCAAAAACCATTTTCTTCCTCAAACTTAACTTCTTAATTTTGGGTGGTGGAGATTTTTAGTAACACAATGAAATTCTTGTGCTAATATCATAGGGTCATTTGGTACAAATTGCATATAATATTGGGTGTTCATGCATTTATTTCTCTCTTTTTTAGTAACTTGTGTTCTTAATTACCGTTATTTGACAGGCTGAAGTAAATTTTTTGGGCGACCTTGTCCATCCTAATCTGGTTAAATTAATTGGTTACTGCATCGAAGACGATCAAAGGCTACTCGTTTATGAGTTTATGCCTAGAGGAAGCTTGGAGAACCACCTATTCAGAAGTATGTATATATAAGCCTTTTCAGTGTAGTTTGCTCTGATGAATTTATAAAGTTATATGTTGCGGAAACAGAGTTTGAACCAATTACTCTGTCCCTTTCCCTTCTTTCCCCTAATTCTTTGATTCCTTTCTCTTTTAAGAGTTGTGCCATGTCGGGAATTTCTGGCTAAGTTGTTTGCATTAGCAAAAAGCTGTCATACCTTTTTAGACCAATTAACGTTTTCTAAGAGCTACAGTTACCTCTATATGAGCTTTAATTTGTTTATCATGTTCCTATTGTTTTATAGAATGTTCTTTGTTTTGTTTTAGTTTGACTCTTCATATGTTACACCATAAAGCCATAAAATTTTCAGTGACACTGGCCCTGACCATTAATAAATGCAGGATCACTGCCGCTTCCTTGGTCTATCAGAATGAAAATAGCATTAGGTGCCGCAAAAGGGCTTGCCTTTCTTCATGAGGAAGCAGAAAGACCGGTGATTTATCGAGATTTTAAGACATCTAACATCCTCTTGGATGCTGTAAGTTTGAACGGGTTGTTAAATATTGTTCGAAGTTGAGCTGACACATGTATTATTGCATTCATTGTATTTATCTCACTAACCAACCAAGCTCATCCTTACAGGAATACAATGCTAAACTTTCGGACTTTGGACTTGCTAAAGATGCTCCTGATGAAGGAAAAACTCATGTTTCTACCCGTGTGATGGGAACATACGGTTATGCAGCCCCAGAGTACGTCATGACAGGTATGATTTTACTTTCTTTTATTCTTGGTCTTGGTGCTTTATAGTGATGATACATTGATACTCGTACCTATGCCAGCATTAAGAACCAACTTTAAGCATATTGACTTTGCTTTTCTTAGAATGTATGAATATGGAAATTTTATTTTTATTTAACCTCTGTATGTGTACTTGTCTATGTCTGGAAATGGTTGCAAGTGTATGTGTCAAGGAACATAAATGCATGCAACTTTATTTCCCATCTTGGAGGCTAAAGCGTTACATTTTTTAAGTTTTTCATTTTATTTCATTTGAAGAGGTAGATCTCTCGAGTTATATTCCATAAAGGATAAATCGTGGGGGTTTAGAAGAACACTTTAGTACAAAAGTCCAAGAATTTGAACGTCCCACAACCTATCCGATATATACTCTCTTAGGCAAACTGAGAGTATGAACAACCTAGTCAAGGCACATGCCTTCACGTTAACTGCAAGGAAACTATATCTTGTTCTTAAACAACGAGTCTAGTCTGGGTTTCTCCTAGCCCAGTCCAAGTGGGAGTTATATTAAAAGTTAAATCCTCGAGTTTGAAGATTGCTGATTGTCTTGGGCCAGTGAGATGATTCCATCATTCTTGAAGTTGTAGCAGAAGTTGATCTAATTCAAGATGCGGTCCAAACTAAAGTGCCAGAAACTGGGAGTTGAGGTTGACAAAAAGCATATCACTCCCTTACCCTCCATCAGATCAAATTTACAATTAATATCAGTATAGCTACTAATGTACTAGCAGAGTCTTTTGGACAAAACAACTAGCAGTAGCTGTGGTCTACCGAAGCAGCCACTTTTACATATCTTCAGAAGGATAGATCCTAATTTAACTGTACATGTATTTCTTCTTCCCAGCTGACAACAGTGATGCTGTTTGCATTTTTTCCTAGTGGAACCACCTTGAGAACCTGATGAATGTGGAACTCGTGGTGTGTATTGTATAAGAGTGTCCATGCTGGCCAATCTTACCCAAATAATGGTTAAGAACCAATATTTGGAGGTATCTTATCTGCAGAGTGCAGGTAGCAAAAGGCAGACAAACTTCCATAGATACGCAAAAGAGAAAATCTTAACCGCACCTCGTCTAAAGTGAACGCATAACAGAGTCTCTGCTTAAGAACACGCCCACAAATATGCCATCCTAACCCTCCCATCCATCCCATTAATTTATTTATGTTTTCCTTTTTCATCTGTCCGCTCATTTCTCTATTGATTCCTTTGTTTACTACTCTTTTCTTGTTACTATTATTGGACCACCACTTAAAACATGAGTACTTTTATACTACACACTTCTTAAAAAAGAAGAGCAAAATCAAACATCAAGAATTCATTGGGGCGGAGGGAGTATAACTGAATAAGGAGTTAACCTTGTTTCTCAAATGGCTTGTGCAATCTTTATACTTCTTTTTTTAATCATCTTAATCCAGTATAACTTAAATTTTTATACTACTTGTTTTCAAATTTGTTTGTACTTTGTACGTTTAAATGTGTTGCTATTTCTGTTTTAAGGCATTGTTACAATTCTCTTTGAAATAGTGTCACATAATTTCGAGCATAAATTGCAAAATTTGCTGATATCTATTGTGAATCTTTCACAGCACAATGGGCTCTTTAGTGTCTACTTCAAATCCTGCTAGATAAAAAACTATACTCCTTTCGTCCCACTTCAGATGTGGCATTTGACCTATTCCTATTCACTGTTTTTAAGAAATCTAATAGAATATGATGAATTTTGTGCAAGTGGGGTAGGTTGGTGTGGTAAGAATAAATAAAGAATGTATGTGGATTCCTTTTTAAAATAAAGAATTGATACTTTGATAGTCTGGTAACTGGTAAGTTAAATATGCATATTTTATGAGGGTATTGATATTTACATAAGTGGAATGTTTTGGAATGACACATTTCTAATGGTACACCCAAAATGGCAAAATGACACGTTTAATTGATTTAGTATGTCGGGAGTACACTTGTTGGGTCATTAGGGTACCCCTAGAAATTCCATCGTTACTAAAAGGAACATCTATAGTTTGTCTGAATAGCTTTTTTTTTTTTTTTGGTACAGGACATCTTACGTCGAAAAGTGATGTATATAGCTTTGGGGTTGTCCTACTTGAAATGCTAACAGGCAGAAGATCCATGGACAAAAAGCGTCCTCAAGGAGAGCATAACCTTGTGGAGTGGGCAAGGCCTCATCTGGGAGACAGAAAAAGTTTTTACCGTTTAATAGATCCCCGCCTTGAAGGTCATTTTTCTATTAAAGGTGCCCAAAAAGCTGCACAATTAGCTGCCCGCTGCCTTAGTCGGGACCATAAGCTAAGGCCAATTATGAGTGAAGTTGTTGAAGCTTTGAAGCCTTTGCCAAACCTCAAGGACATGGCGAGCTCATCTTACTACTTCCAGACAATGCAAGCTGACCGGGTGAACGCTAATGCGAATGGTAAAAGTGGTTTTAGAATTCAGGGATCATTCGGCAGAAACAACAATCAACCTCCAAGAAGCCTCTCCATACCAAATGGTACTCAGGCTTCACCATATCATCAATTTGCTCATAAATCACCGAAACCAAATGTTAATCAATAGGACCGGTTCTGGATATGCTTTCAAGTTCTCTCCCCCCATTTATTTCCCTCAGCTTCCAAACACAGTTACATGTCATTTGCTGATAGTCCGAGTAGAGCTAATGGCATATTAACCCGTCACATTTTTCTACAGAGGCAATTTAACTTCCTGCCATAACTGAATATGCAGTAAAACCATCCTACATACATTCCAAGAGTATCATCCTGAGGGCGCTTCTATACCGTTTTGTCGGCACAAACTCCCTCTCGGGGATATTTTCAGAATGTTTGAATTATAAGAGGTTGGTTATCTGCGTTTTCAAATTGTTGGGTTATAAATTGCATTTTGACCAACACCGCAGAGGGGTTAAAATGCCATAACCTCTTTGATAGTATCACTTAAAGGAGTAGGGAACATTGCTGTTGTTCAACGGAAGAGGGACCTAACTTCCCGTCATGCAAGAATTTGATTTGAAGATGTCTGAATGATGCAGTAGCTCTCTACTGTAAGTGTCCCCAGTCCTCAGTGCTGCATAGGAACTGCTATTGTATATAACACCAAATGGTCTAACCATTCAAATCTGCGGTTCAAAGTTTGGCTAGTTTGTTTTAGTAAGCTTGCAAATGTGTATGTTCCAACCTGAACAATGTATATCCTAATTGTTGTTTTATGTAAACTTATAATTTATGTTGTTAAAGCATTGTATCAGGTGTGTTTACCTGCTGTGAGTAAAATTAATCTTCTGTCTATTGCCTTTAGCTGAGCATGTTTACTACTGTGACTCAAGATGTATAAATTTCCTTTGTGCCCAGAAGATGTTCTCTACTGCATCATGTTATTTTCTTCTTCAATGCAGATTGCAGAGTTTTGATGTTTATGCATGCATATACTGTCAAGGAAAGACAAATTTCAATCTTAGTGAACGGGCACGAACTGAACATATTTTCATGCGAATGTTTGTTACGGTCAGTGCTCGGTTTGTTTCCACCCCTAGCCACCGGATTCCTTATAGGATTACATAAAACTGTAGAAACGATGTCCGCATAAAATGTACATGTGACATGTCGAAAATCCAATTGTGGCATAGGAGATGTTACGCATGGTGTAACAGAAGATCGAAAGTGCTAATCTGGCAGTGTTATTAGCTCATTTTTAGTAAAAACAGCAGGTCCTGTAATTTCTTTGGCAAAAGTTCCAAATTTAGTTATATTGAGGTCCAGGTTTCTGGGAAATTGGTTGGTCCTGTTCTGTGTGTTATAATGTGTTATATATGTATTATCTGGTTTAGCATGAAGCTAGGCCTGTGTTTCTGTAAATAGCACACTCCTATGTGGTATATCATGTTTCATCTGTTTACTTGTGTTCTAAAACATTCCTAATACTTGTTGTGAGTTTTGTATTTAAGCTGATCAAATATGCCACAACATTTGTAGCTTTTCATCTTCCCAGAAACACCGAATCACTGGTATAATATCAGTGATTCGTTGCCAAGAACATAAAAAGAAATAAAAAGAAGATAGATACTACACCAAAAAAAAAATAATTAAAAAAAATGGCAACGATTAACCAGAAAAGCCTGATCCTCTTGTTCTGCATTTTGTTCGTCGCGTTGGTACAAGTATCACGTGCTGCGAACTCTACTCTCGAAGAGGATCTCAAGAAGAAGGCTGAGGAATCCTATCAAGAGAATCTCAAGGCATACACCCCCAACCCCGAGAAAGTGACCGAGGAGTTTAACGATCAAATGAAGCCGTAAGTTACTTGATTCACCTTCGTGTTTATGATGATTTTGTTCTGTGATTTCAATGTTTAACAGGTGGTGGTGTGTTGTGTATAATGCATAGGTTGTTGGTAGATGGAAAGAACAACACAAGGAGAAACCTCAGAGAACGTGGTTGCAGGGCCACGAACCCAATCGATAAATGCTGGCGTTGTGACCGCAATTGGGCTTTCAACAGGAAGAGGCTAGCAGAGTGTGCCAGGGGCTTCGGTCACCTTGTAACCGGAGGGAAAGCAGGAAGAATATATGTTGTAACCGATCCATCAGATGACGACATGGATCAGCCAAAACCAGGAACTCTTCGCCATGCGGTCATTCAGACGGAACCATTGTGGATCATTTTCGCACACCACATGGTCATCAAGCTGAAAAACGAGCTGATTATGACGAGTGACAAGACCATCGATGGCAGGGGAGCCCAGGTCCACATTGCATATGGGGCAGGAATTACCATACAGTTTATCCGCAATGTTATAATTCATAACGTCTGGATTCACGACATTGTTCCGGCCTCAGGTGGTATGATAAGGGATGCACTCACCCACATTGGGTTACGCACACGGAGCGATGGAGACGCCATCTCCATTTATAGCTCGAATAACATTTGGATCGATCATGTTTCGCTTTCTAAAGGTGCTGATGGACTTATCGATGTGATCGAGGGTTCCACCGCCATTACTATCTCCAACTGCAAGTTCAACCACCATAATGATGTGAGTTTTGCATAAATGATATACTAACAAACATCTCACAACAAGTCAAGATCTGATAATGAAAGGTTCATGTAATTCATTCATATCTGCAGGTTATGCTGTTAGGTGCACATGAATACAGTTCTAACGACGCAATTATGCAAGTAACCATCGCATTCAATCGCTTTGGAGAGGGTTGCATTCAGAGGATGCCACGTGTCCGATGGGGGTATGTCCATGTTGTCAACAACGACTACTCACACTGGGAGCTGTATGCCATCGGTGGAAGCGCACATCCCACCATCATTAGCCAGGGTAACCGGTTCAGGCCCATGAACAACCCTTACCTCAAGGAGGTAAACAAACAATTGAAGAATGCACAGAACAACATTATCACAGAAATGACTCCCGAATTTCGTACAGTACTAATGATTGATTGTAAAACCATGACAGGTGACCAAGAGGGATTATGCTACCAAGGATGAGTGGATGAAATGGCAATGGCAATCAGAGGGAGATTTGTTCTTGAACGGAGCGTTCTTTACTCAGTCAGGACCACCACTGAAACACACCAGTAATCCGTTCACTGGTCAAGATACAATAAACTACATGCCTGGCTCTTTTGCAGGGAGGCTCACACGCTTTGCTGGCGCCCTCAGATGCCGTATTGGTAGACCATGTTAATTTTCTCACCTCTTTCTCTTGGATCTGGATGGCAAAAGACGATTACCAATATTGGACTAGATCCTTAAAGAAGACAATACCTTACTTAGTAGAATTACTGTTATTTGAATTCCATTCTCTCCCTGCTTTCTACGTTTTGATTTGCAACTAGTCTATTTGTATCTGTACACGTTTGCTTACTCAATATACATTTTTGAGTTGTAGACTTGTAATGATTTTGAAGTAATATAAAGTTATGTTTTATAATGTACTACTCATCTTATTTAGCTATATGATCTGCACCAGAATGATCCTTACACCTGACCAAGACTTTGCCAATCTGATCTACAACAGACCATGACTAACTCCAAAACAAGTAAAAAGAGTGAAAGTTCATTAAGAATTCAAGAAAACAAAAATCATCATGCTTTGTTTCATTTCTTTAACAACTCAGTATATAGCTTCTGTTTCACCAGTACAAAACATGGCTTTTCATAACTTATTCGGGAAATGAAAAATGTCTTCGTTCTCTCAAAACACTACAGCGAACTTGTCTTAACCCAGATCGCCACTAGAGTTTCCCCAGAAACACTTCAGGAACCACAGTTTTCTGAAGACAATACTCAATGAAGCAATGATATCTAAGGAAGTACGGAACCGTTCAATATTAATGTTTTATTGTATCCAGAACGTTTCCAGCTCTCTGTGCGTGATAACAGGCAAAACAATTTGAATACTACCTATACCATGAGTGAACCTGGACACACATAACCACCATGTGTTACATGAACAAAAAATGGCACGGAATCTTAAACTACGAATAAATATATAATTCTCTGCATCTTCTTAGATTCATCATTTTCAAACTGGGGATCTTTTAGTGGGGAAACTGATGGAATGAAGGAAAGGGATGCAGTGCTCTTTTAGTTGATTCCTTGCAAGATTATTCCATTTTCATAATTTGGACTCAAACTGTGTCCAGGTTCACACACATGTATGTATTGATCTTCCCCCTTCAGACCAAAACTGGTCCTGTCAGAAGGCAGATGCTGCTAACTTTCTCGTTAGCATGAATTTCGGATCGAATATTCTATCTCTTCCATCAGTTATTTGTATCACAAAACTACATGGCCCTGCTCCTATATAAAGGGAAATGTGTTACAGCAATCTTGAGATAAGATATTCTGAAAACAACGGTCTGGTTTCATCAGGAGTTCCCTCAGACTACTTCACAATTAATATGGGAGTCCCCTGATTGTCAGTTGTCACTAGGGGATCTTATCGCTCTCGTGAAGTGTTTGGGGGAACTCTTGGCGTTACCAGGCAATGGAATCAAGTCATCCAATGCAATATATAAAGTGTTTTCTTATATCTACAGCATGAATAATGTGTCTACTTGCTGTTCTTAAATGCATGCACACACAATATTGGGAGATATAGTACTTTATCTAAAGCAGCTTTGAACTCTATTCAGTGTTCAATCTGTTTCTTTCTGATAAATAGCTTATTTGTACAAATTATAGTCGAAACTTATGAGTTTGCTGCATGAAACAATCATCCCCTTGCATATTTTCTACTTGGTTTTTTTGTGTTACTTCTGAAACAAGTACCTAACATAATCCCAGAAACTCCATTGAAAGATCAAGGGAGCTTATTATTCTTGCATTACTCTTCTTCAGATACTTTGAAACTCTAAAAGATACATCTATCTCTATAGAATGCAGAAGGCAAAAAGAGAAAATTGCCACTATATATTCCAAGTTGGATGGAAACTAGCAAGGTCAGTGGAATTAGTGCTGCTACGCGAATCGAGGCTTATCGAGTACTCGGCTCGGCTCGTTAAGGCTCGGCTCGGCTTGATAAGGTTTTCGAGCCGAGCTCGAGCCTAAACTTAGGCTCGATCCACTAACGAGCCGAGCTAGGCCCGGATCGCGAGTACTCGGTAAGGCTCGTTGGCTCGATATTATGTTGATTATTATGATTTAAGTTTGAGATTATTGGCTTGAATTGCTTATATTTGCATTTTGTTAGACTTTAATCATTTCATCATTTGGGAGTTGATTGTAATGCATAATCTTGAATTTGTTTATATTTTATTTAATATTTTAACATATTTTTCATGGTATTTTAACAAACGTACCGAGCCAAATGAACCGAGCTTGAGCATGAAATTAAGCTCGTTTGTTAACGAGCTCAAGCTCGAGCCTGAAATCAGGCTCGCTTCGTTAACGAGCTTAGCTAAGCTCGGCTCGTTTCGTTAACGAGCCGAGCCGAGCCGAGCCGAGCCCCAATAATACTCGGCTCGGCTCATTAAATTAAACAGCACTAAGTGGAATCCAACGGTGATCTGGTTGATCGGTCCTCCAACAGCGTGTCTTTGGTTGGTTATGCATGTCACCTCCATGATTGTACCACTGCATGAACAAAACAAGTTTTAAGTAAATTCATGTTTTCGTTTGTCAATGGAACTTGTTAAAGAGCAGAGTTAGATCGTTGAAATACTTAATTTGGGCAAGAAGTAATTAAGTAAATTCATACTTGTGCAGTGGAACTATCAATCAGTAGTATAGGTAAGCATGCAGAATGCCAAAAGAAATGTGACATGAAAGCCATTCTTGATAGGGATTAAGGATGAAAAGTCCATAAAGAATAGACTCATAAATCTAAAAGTGGAAAGACTATTCATAGTCGTTAGCATAATTCAAAATTGAACATATAGAACCCAATACAACAAGGAAGGGATGGTTAAAAACTCTCGTGTATAAGTTAAACCCGGACTTGGGCACGGCCTGCGTCCGGTCTTATCCGAAAGGGAAGCATATACGTTCAATCATATGTTATGGAGTTGTATTATACAGTTATACGAAGTATATGTTTTACATGTACGCGGTTATGGTCCTAAATCATGACAATCTTATCAATCAATCGAACTGACTAGGTTTGTTATTAACGTTTTGTATTATATAGACTATAGAGTGAAAATGAACGGAATTTATGTTTCATTTCACGAGAAGGCGACCTTCAATGGTAGAATTAAAATATTATCTTGGGATTTAGAAGTTGAAATGTATCGGAATTTTTGGGAGACAGATACAGGAGGATGGAGCCTTATTGTCAAGCTGATAAGTTGATGGACTTGTCTGCAGAATTCAACACAAAACAATTGGATGTTGTAGCTGAGATAAGTTTTGGGGGTTTGAAGCATGTTGTTGTCAATAATCTCCCTAGGAAGATTACTCCTTGGTTGGTGGAGCGGTTCGAGTATGAAAACTATTATTTGCACTACAAAAACTCTGCTTTTTAGCCACGGATAGATCCGTGGCTAAAAAGGTCTAGCCACGGATAGATCCGTTGTTAATAAGCTCGTGGTCATTTTTGGCGTAGAAGCTTCTTAGCCACGGATACCTAGCGACAGATCGGGATTCGTAGCCACAGATAATGCCTTGACTAGGTTGGATTCGGGCTCCGGGCTGTGTTACGGATAGATTTTATCCGTCGCTAAATTTAGCAACATATAAAATGTATATGTATATTATTTTTTTTTAAAATAGAAGGAGGTGAAGTGATAACGGATAGACTTTATCCGTGGCCGAATTTAGCGACGGATAAAATCTATCAGTTTCAAATCAGCTGATTTTATTATTTTTTTTTTATTTTGGTGTTTTGTATATTTTTTTGTGATAATATTTCTTTGGTAGTTGTAGATTTAATTATACGAAAATCATATGAATTAATATAGAAAAATATTCGAATATACAAATCAATTAAAACATAGTAAAAGTGTGCATACTAAATTTTAAACTAAGAAACTAAAAAGTGTATGTACGTACGAAATATAGAAATTACAGCGTACAAAGATGAACATAAATCATAACATGAAAACTAGTTAAGGGTGCGGGGTCACCACAGCACCCCCGTAGTGATGGGGAATTGTTGGTACCGCCGACTCGTTCCAATACGCATCCCACAAATCGTAATGGTCGGGAACGATGTAGTTAGCCCAAGCATGGGACGCGTGATGGACACGCAAAAATTTGGCGCGGTGAACCCTTTGCTTGTAGATTTCGCACGCCTCATGGTTGAAGACCCTCCACAAAATATCCGAATACGCACTGGGACCCAATAGTACGTCTGCAAGAGTTCGATTACTTCAGATAAGCCAAACAAAGTAAAATATAAGATCTTAGATAAGTCTTAATATTACAACCACACCAATAACACAAGCACCAACACGCTACCCATTACTCAAGCTAGTGGGCGCCGCCTACCCATATTAAATGCGGACGTAATGTCAAGAAAAAAGTAGTGGGCGTCGCCTACCCATTTTGAATGCGGACATAGTACTGTCAAGAAAACTAAAGTACCTTGAGTTCCTTGAAATAGTTCCGCTTCACAGTCAAGGGAAGCGTACTCCACTTCTACCTCCATTCGGATGTCCAGGATACGACGACGGATGGCGCTGCAGTATCGTGGCTAGCCTTTCTCTAGCAAACGCCGGAACAAACCTGTCATATACAGTTTCAAAAGTTAGCCATTAAATACAACTATATATAAGCACATAAGATAACTATACCAATAAAAAAGAACTTACTTCATACCATAATGATGCAGCACCTCCAGGCCATTGAATGTCTGGCCCGGAAACCACGGGAGGAGTGCCACGTCGTCCTTGGGTGGTTGTGCTCCACCGTTGTTCATTATTTTATGTATGTATGTAGAAATGTAAGTTGAAAACAATGATAATTAGTAACGGAAAGAAAAGTCTATTATCAAATAACCTATCAAATAGTGACATCAGCCTATATATATGGTTTCCAAGATTACAGCAGTACAAACTTCCTTTCGTCCCAAAACCTGCCTACACTTGATAGTAATTTAAGTGTAGGTGTGGCCTTGGAACAGAAGGAAGTTCGAACTGTTTACTCTATAGATACTATATTTAACTAACCGCCTAGAGGAAGTTTGAATTGTTTAATTAGTAACGAAAAACAAAGTCTAACGCGTTCTGATCGACAGTAAACGTATAATAAATAAAATTAATAACAAAAATTAGTTTAAATTAACAGAAATTAACTATAATTTATTTCCAGATTCTAAAGTAATTCAACTAAATTATGATAAATTTCTCTAGATTAATTGAATTTTCAGAATTACAATTCCAGAATTAATATTAAAGTAAACTAAACTAAATTTATTTCCAATTAAACTAAATTTTCAGAATTACAATTCCATTATTAAACTAAATTTATTTCCAGATTCTAAAGTGATTAAACTAAATTATGCAATACTAACATAGTTAATTTATTAATCTAATTTAATCCATATTTAACTAACTAAATTAATTTAATTAACAAAATTAATTAAATTGACTAACTAAATAAATATAATTAACATAATTAATTAAATTAAGTAACTAAATAAATCAAAACTTGTTTTAAACTAATTTTTATTAATTTACACTAATCAACTTAGTACTTAATCATAGTTATTTAACAAATCTAATTAATAATAAAAATACAGAAAAAATTTGAATATTAATTTAACTGTTCTAGCTAAACTACACAATCAATTTAACAAATTACAACTAAAGAAATTCAATCAAGCGGAAAAAAACTAAAAAACCACAAAAAAATTAGGGTTAGGGTTCTAACCATATGTGGTCAGGGAGTCGGGAGAAGAGGAGGAGCTGGAAGTTTTCGGTGGCTGTGGTGGTGGTGTCGTCATGGCGGCACAATGATTGTGGCTCCCTACGGGATTCAATCAAGACAAGAAGAAATTAAGAAATGCAAATAAAAAATTGATTGAATGGGAATGAGAGGGAGGAGACGGAGACTCACCGATCGTCGTGGTGGTGGTAGCTCCGGCGTTGTGGTGGCCGATATTGGAGGAGAAAGATTGGGGAAGAAAGGATTAGTGTTTGGAGGAAAGGAGTCTGAGGATGAAGAGACACGCTCGCGTATATATAGTCAGTTTAGCCACAGATATAATCTATTCGTGGCTAACCTTTTCCTTTTTTTTTTTTTTTTTTTTTTTTTTTTTTAGAAAAAAAGGTCAATAAATTTAGCCATGCATGAGTATATTATTCGTGGCTAAAATGGCCACGGATAGAATATATCTGTGGCTAAATCCCACGAACTCGGGCCTGGACGGGCACGAACTGAGCGTCCAGGCGTAATACTAAGAGATTAGGGAGTTAAATCTCCAGCTCGGAGTACAAGACTCAAAAGTCGAAACTATAAGAAATAACATGTTTTTATAAACAGTAATGCGCCTTTGCTTATGACTGAGAATTCCTTAATTCTCCAAATCTCTTAGAACATCCACTATACTTCTTGCATATACCGAATCAGTCCAGTTGTTGTACCTTGTTTTCTAATAGTTTTCTAATAGAAATGTCAATTCGTTATCTTCTTATTCTCGGATTAGACGCGGAAGGTGGTCAACAATAACCTCGGTCTTTAACAGTTATTGGATGTCGCATATACATTGAATTTTGTGTATAAGGCTCAATGGTTTTGGTCTTGCAAGGCACGCAAATCTTATTCACAACCTTTTTACTTGTATATGTTCCTTTAATCTAATAAAAAATTCGTCATTTTCAAAAAAGTAATAATAAAACTCTTCATTTTTCCATTATTTTTATACTTACAAATATAATTATATATATTCTCATATATTATTATAAACTTATGTGGGCACAACGAGTTTAATTTTATGAGGTTATAGAAGGTATATAGTGAAAGAAGAAAAAAAAATTATGGGTGCAGGTGCACCCACAAGCTTGGGCATATATAGATCCGCCCCTGCTCAGAATTGGACCTTAGAAGGAGATTGTGTACGAGTTCGCTTATCACCACCACATTTCTTCTTGGGAAGACCCTAAGAAAAGAAGAAGAAGGTTGCTCATCAATCTGCTTGACACAATTGCGTTTGTTTTTCTTCTTCGAACACCCTAAGAAGAAGAAAGAGGACGTTCACCAATCCCCTTAACACCAACACAGATTTATTCTTCTTCCCCATAGCAATTCAAACCTATAACTTTAAATGGAGAAATAAATAAAGGGTAAATTTTATCTGGAGGGACTCATATTCTCTAATTATAGATCTATCTCTTATAGAGTAACAATAACATTAGCCTAGCTCCCCACGAGATAAATTAATTACATCTAACCGCTATGAATTTGAATTTTTCCGTATGAAAGTGCGAAAAATATATTTTTATCCCCATGCAAATATTGTTTTTTGTCCAAATTCAAACGCCATTAGTTTTCATCTATTATATATTTGACTCTAATATTTTTTACTTTACAAAAGGGATTCTTACACCTGGAACTCTATTAGATAAACTATTACACTTGGATACTTTGTTAGATAGATGTAATCACTACTAAGCCCACGAACTTGACATATTGCGAACTAAAACCTGAAAAGTACATGTTTACCCCTCTTATGAAATATTAAATTTTAAAATAATCCAAACAGCTTTAAGTTTGATTTATTGTACATTTGCCTCAAGTATTTTCAATTCAACCAGATTGACACTATATAATTTAACATAACACACCTAACTTTTCTAAATTTCAAAATAGTCTCAAATTTATTCCAAACTGAACCCCAATAAATTTTATATTTCAAAATAAACACAAATTAAAATAAATTAAAAGAAAAAAATAAAGCAGAACGGAGCTTCACAACTATAAGATGAAGTAGTCAATGAATCCAAGTGATTCGATTACAGAGTATGAACGGGGTGAAGTAAGAGATCAATGCAACAATGAGAGACGAACATAGATATATATATATATCCAGGTAATCACCATTCAATACGCATATATCACAAGTAAAACTGTAGATATATATGCATCAGCATCGTTTATATCATGCTGTGCTGTTTGTGTGAATGTCCCTGAAAATAACCTGATGGTCAATCACTTGGTTTCTTTCTTTTTAACAAGATATTCTTTACTATTACTGCAACATTAAACTGAAAGTGGTACACTGAACCTGGACATGACCATGGTGAAGAAAACTAGCAGATGAGGAGATTCACAAATCTAAGAATAAAACATATTCCCGGCATCTTCTTATAACTTTTACACACATATATCTCTTTACAAATTTCAGGTAATGTTTGAGAACTAATGAACATATATGAACATGTTCATGATGCAGACACTTGCATGTATTTCTATTCACATATCAAAGCTCTTTTGTTTGATTCTTTGCGAAACGATTCTATCATCATTAATTATCTGAGCTCGTATTGTGTCCAGGTGCACTGGTGCAGACACTTGCATGCATGTATATATTTCTATTCCTCATTGTATAACCACATGTGGTTCTGTAATAAAACTATCTATCTATATATACGAAATAAACTTGTTACAGCAAACCTCAAATAAGGCGTAGCAGGAATATATAACAGTCTGGTTGTCATCAGGCGTTCCCTCAGACTACTTCACAATGGAACATGCATGAGTGTGTGCTTGTTACTCTTGTGAAGTGTTTGGGGGAACTCTTGATGTTACTTGGCATTAACATTCCCTACATCATGTATAGCGTTCGCTCTGATTTGCTCGATTAGCATGGAGTCGTATAAACATGTATCGGCACGAAACACAGATGATAATATGATATTGAACACATCTGGAGAGTTCAGTAATTAATTTATGTGTGTAATCCTAAAAGCTCAGTAAAGAATAATGGAGCTTTATTATTTCCTCAATTTCATCCTTATAATTTAGATACAAATGAAATATTTAAAGGACATTTCTCTTTATGGAATGCAGAAGGCGAACAGATACTTGCCACTATTCCAAGTTGGATGGAACCTAGCAAGGCCAATGGAAAATCCATGTCCAATGTAAATGCACCCATACGCAGCGGATGCTCCTCCATATATGGTGGCATTAGTATTGTATGACCAGATAATCGCTCCTGTCTGCGCGTCCATTGCGTAAACAGATCCAGAAGGAGCCACAGACCCTGCAAAAACTACTCCATTGATTACCGTTACAGGTCCATGAGCTGTTTCATTACTCGGATTAGCTGTGGTCCACAGGATTCTTCCAGTGTTTGCATCCATTGCCACCCATCCACCAGCAGTCGTTGTTCGAGTCGATGGTTTCAGAACGAAGGGGAGATTATCGCCATTTACTATGTTTGTGTACACCCGTATTCCATCTGTAGCTGCTCCCCATATTCCACCGCCTTCTAATGCTCCCGGTCCAGCTTTCGTGAACCAAACTATGTCACCATTACCGCGATCCAAACACCAAGCAAAACCACTTTTCTGCACTGAAACCACCACATCCCGAATTCTTCCACCGTTAAGTATAGTTAGCAACATCGGTGCCTCGCCAAAATCAGCATCAATGTTCGGTCCCGGTGGGCAATCAGGATTGTTAGGGACTAAACATGCAAAAGTGAAGACATCATAACCTCCAAGCTGTGTCGCCCACACAATCCGCCCTGTACTCAAATCGAGCCCCATTATCGAATCAAAGTGAACGTTGGACGGAACACATCTATCAGGACCAGTTGGTGTTGTCTGATTGAGCTGCTGGGCCTGACACTGGAGAACCTCTGGTGGAGCTGAGTACAGCTGACCTGTTCCAACATACACAAGTCCTCGAACAATGTCAATCGAGGGACTGCTTCCCCATATAGACGCCCCTGCATATAGTCCTCGTCTCCCGCCATTGTCCGGAATGGTGTATGTCTGCCATAGTATCCTTCCGGTCCGAACATCCAGTTTTACGAGGCTGCCGCGGAAAGTGCAACAGGTTTGAAAGGATCTTGTGTTTTCCAAGGACGATACTCCTACATAGAATCCTCTACAGATTTCATCAAAACAAAATTATTAAACTTCTCCATTGGATAAAATTAATTTAAGTGCTGATTTGCAAATGCTTCTGGTTTTTGAAATTGCTTAAAAACTGTGAGCTTTTATAACTTTTTTAAAGCTGATTAGTAGCAGAAAAACAGTCATGCGTGAATGCAATGAAAATAGCTGAACAACTAACCCCAGGTAAGAAGTTCCAGACTGAGTCACAATACTCAGCGGATTTGGATCCAGCCAAGTGGACCATACAAGTTCTCCGGTTGCACGTCGTAAACCAACCACGAAAGACGGTCCGTAGATTCCAACAATTAATAGCTCGTCTGCAACAACTGGAGTTGCTCGTGATACCGTGACATTCACAGTTCCTCCCGGGATAGGTATTATACCTGTTAACCGGCCTAGATTCTGTTGCCAAATTAATGTACCGGTTATAGCGTTCACAGCGTACAAATTTCCATTCCAGGATGGAAAGTAGACCACTCTGTTAGCTACTGCCGGCGTTGCAGATATGTCAAATCCAGCCAAGAATTTCCATCTTTGTTTGAGCAAGCCCGAACGGACAGTGATCGTGTTGATTAGTCCTCCAACGGCCTGTCTTCGGTTGGTTATGTCACCTCCATGATTGAGCCACTGCATGAACAGAATAAGCTTATGAACATGTACTTATGACTGGAAGTTGTTAGAGAGAAAGACCAGAGGAGGAAAATTTGTTATACCTCTGCATATGAATTATCCAGTAGGATAAGCAAGCAGAGTGTTAAAAGAAATGTTACATGAAAGACATTCTTGATGGTTAAGAATGATGGCATTTCCATAGTTGATGACTGAGTTTGAGATGTAGAAAAACTATTTATAGTTGATGAGAACTTGAAAAAATGTGCATTGATTTATGGGTAAAGTGAGAGAAACAGTTTGCCAACTTAAGATGAGAATATACAGTTGACAATTGATGAACAGTGCTTCAAACTCCCTACCATATTATCTAAGAGTTGGCACCTCTATTACTGATAGAATTCCGTCTCATAAAAAATGTTCAACTTCGACTTCGGAAGAATCGTGAGATTTATTCATTTATATTTATTCTCCAATATTATATATATTATATAGTTGTAGGTTCAATTATTTTTGAAGCAGTTAGTTCAAGAACTCACATTTTTGTAGTTATGTACGACCCTTTGTCTCATCACTCAATCTAATATTCTAATTTGAGCAAGTTATGGAATGGTGTGAAACAGAAAAACAGAAAAAGAAACATCTTGAACACACCTGTTGTTATCCAATATATGGCGTTTGTAATGAAAGTAAAAGATCAAGGAAGTAGTAGTTGCCAAAAATATCATAATCACCGAAAAACCGATCCGAAACCGAGCCCAAACCGATCCGATCCGAATTTTCAGATCGAATTTCGAATCACTAGTTTTAGTATTTTCGGTTTTCGGATCGGATTAAAATCCGCGAATTATCGGATTAATCCGATCCGATCAATATATATATATTTTTTAAATATATATTATTGAATACTATATATAGAGTCTAACCCTAAAATTCCATACCCATTTGCCCATTTCCTCCGCCCCACTCTAATATTTATTTGTTTCTCTTATCGCCATCTCTTGAATTCCTCCTTCATCTGTTTTCTATCCCTCTTACACTCCAATTTGTCCCTTTAATACTAGTAGTATAAGTGAAACCAAATCATCAAACCACCCCTTTATTTATTAATTAGCAGCAACAACAACTTCAGCATCTTAGCAGCAGCAACTTGAGGTCATTTGAAGGAATCAACACATATCCAACTTACCAATTTGACTAAAATCGATTTTACTACTCCGTTCAATGTCGATCAGCAAGTCTTCCAAGATCTAAATAGAATTTGTGTGCCAGCATTTAGTATTTGGTTGACAATAAAAACTTAATTTAAGTAGAAATTACATGTCATTCGAAAGATATGCCTATTTCATAACTAAACAGAGACTTGAAACAGTAAATTGACGAGCAACTAAAAGCTATATACAGCTAACATGCATTACAGTCTACAGATTTACTATAAACACGCGCACCTTAGTGTTCAACTCTTTCTAATTTATATCATTTGCAGCATGAGCGCATAATCTTGGAAATTTGTTGGAAGGTATTTATTATTGAGTTCTGACGCAAAACTTCACCCTTTCCTGCACGGAACGCCCTCACGAAAATGACATAATTCCACGGATAACCAATTGTATATAACAAACAGTGTCTACATCCAAGCAGATACCCATGTATCATGTATGTACAAGAGCAAACCAAGATAAGTACCTAAGTATGATCTTATAGAACAAGAAGAAACTGTAAGTCTGTAACAGCTAGGATCCTCAGTGGCTAGCATTAGCATTACGAGTACCCAAATCTGCTGCAGCTTGAGCAGCTTTGCTGAGAGCACCTGAGAACCAAAGAGCTCCCTTAGAGAAGTAAGTACTGTTGACGACTGCACTTGCTGCAGAAGCTGCGGTTCTTCCAGTGGCAGAGACAGCTGACTTTGTAGTATCTGTGATATGGTACCTTTGATCCATGATTCTTGCTGCTTCCACCCCAGCAAACAACTTGTCTGTCAGCCCGATTTTTTCACTTAATTCTGCAACCTTGGCTACTGCAGTTGCTGATACCTGATCATGGATGCAACATTGTCTTTAGAAATGTATTTCAAAAAGTAGTAGCATCCATATATTAAAGAACAGAAATTTCCATTTATTCTATCTCCATTACTTAAAACAAAATAATAATGCCTTGAAAACAGAAGTAAAATTTATCCATGTACCTGATGGGATTCATCAAAAGCTTTTGCCTTGCCTAGTGCATCAACACCAAGTACATACCCTTTGGCTACCATAGCCTTGACTACATCTTGAGCCAATGACACAGCTTCCCCAGCAGAAGGAACAAACTTGGGTGCCTCGGAGTGCTGTCAGGATCAGCAAATAAATGTCAACTAGCAGAACAAAATTCTCACACAGAACAATTACTAGACATTAGCATAGTCAACTGAAGATAAAAGTTTAAAAGAACAAAAGTGAAGATAAAAGGTGAATGACGCACACTTGAATTGCTATCATCTTCAATTTTCCATGAAGAGCGACTCCATAGGTTATCATCATCCTCATAATGTCCCCACCGGGATATGAACACAGGTTGATCAACAATGGTAGCTCCCTGACATAATTATACGTCTTAATCATATGATACGCATAGAAACAAGAGACCACCAACCATGAAAACATTAAGAACATTATTATTTTGCACAACAGCTGAGCAGAACAGTGGGAAGCGATCACTTTGTTTAGGAAAACATCTATAGGCACGATACATACAGTACCAAAACCTTGACAATGGCCATAGAGTGGCCCAATACAATAAGAAATTATCAAATAATGGTGAAGCTGGACAACAAAAAATAAAGTACGCATGGCATATTACAACAACAACAAAAGAACACCTAGGAAGCCTATGTAAATGCACTTAAGTAATACTTCTACGATGCAAGACTAACACGGGAATATCAAAGTTTTCAAAAACAAGATACTATATGTCATGTCAAAACACATGGAACTTTTTATATTTTTAAGTACATCAAATGAGTATTCCAGCAAAGGAAGAAACCAGAGTCCTGCAACCTTCAGTCTCCATATCTAAAAGTTGCAATCTATAAGTCCCAATATAATCAAGTGAAGCAAGCTGAAGGAAGAGACCAGAGAGAAGGAATAACAGAAGGATGAGAAAGAAAGTTGTGAGGCTGTGGGAGATGAAAAGTTCAGCAATTTTGAATGATCCTATGTTGAATCTGGATCCATAGATTTGCATCTGCAACCTATCAGGTCTGTCAGCTACGAGTATTACATTCTATTTATTTTCACAAAATAAATAAATAAATAAAGAGTTTGAAAGGCCAAAAAAACTTGTTGGGGAGGAATATATACTGGCATATCTGTATGAGAAACATGTTTATATGAATACACTGGATCCACAAAGTTAACAAAGGTCCAAGAGCCGTTACAACTTACAAATATAATCATAGTAAAAAATGATAAATCACTAAAGTGCCTTCACAGGTTTACATTAAAGTAAGAAAAAAGGATATGAAATCCGCACATATAATAGTTTTGGACTTGGTTTGTGAGTAAAGATTTTATCAATAATAGACACAATATAAATTAATATCATCCAACGTGTCTCTGACTTCGTAAAAGAAGTAATGACTTCCTCGGTTGCCTAGTCCTAGAGTGTTTTTATTAAAAAGTAAAAAGTTACTAAAAACTCAAGAAAGCCAAAGTGGTACAGATAAGTTCATCTGCCATTAAATGTGGATAATTACCATACATTCGATAGTAAAGCTTGCCTCTAGAGAAGACAAAACAGTGAGTAATTCTTGCACGATTTGAGTCAACAAGGAAAATGTCATGTAGAAAACTAGAAACATGTCTGAACTAGAAGACATAAGATACACTTGTTTTAGATGGCTACATTTAGGAAGTAGTAGATTGTAATTTATGGATTTATCGTGTCGCCAAAGATGTGCAATGAAAAACTTATTCTAGCCTAATCAGATCCAATGCACATGATGGAATCAAAGATATAAAAAAGGATCACATGGCAAGTCTTTGACGTTTAAAAAAAATAGTCGGATGATAATACAAATTCTCAAACAAAACTTACACTGAGAAGGACAGCCGTTTCCAGAGCATGTGAATTTTTGAATGTCACATAAGCTGCACATGCTTGTTCACCAGCTCTGTTTTTTACGTGAAAACAAAGTACAGCCAATTAGATATGTCCACCAATCGTAAAACAAGAATATTCTGTATGCATTAAAATTTGACAAGGATCCTCACAGGGGCACATTTATCAGAATTCATGAACAAGAAATTCCATTAGTACAAAGAACAAGGTTAGATGATCCAATTGCATGATCATATCGACGAATTAGCTTCATGGAGATTTGGATTTGGGAAATAGAACTTAAAACTCTAATCTGTCGAGGAGATTTGCAAGGCACTTTCATGTATATGTACCAATATCTTCACCAAGATTGGATGATACAAAACGATTAATATTCTCGCTTATTACTTAATTGGTTAATAATTGCTACAAATGCACTCTAATTAGTATACTCCCTCCATCCAGTTGAATTCTATGCATTTACTTTTTGTATTGGTGTTTTAGGAGGTTTGTAGTATGTGTGTGTTAATAGGTTTAGCGGTAGAATCATTAATTAAAAATGAGAGAAAATATGACACAAATAGAAATGTATAGAATTCAATGGGACAGAAAAAAATGGAATACATATAGAATGTCAGAATCCAGTGGGAGGGAGGAACTACTTAATATCACTTCAGATACTCTAATATATTGTGTTAGTAGACATCAAATATGATGAAATTAAAGCAGGGATTTATCCATCAACAAGGTATCATGCATCGTATAGTAACCACAAGTTTGCGACACCAAAAATAAGTTCAATAGATATTGGGCCAAACTTTATTGACCTATCAATAAAAGAGACTTCTGTACACATGAACGTTCAATGGAGCCAGGGATTATATAAAAATATGGAAAGTAAAGCAACGGGTATACTTGATTGGGATGATTTATAAGAACACGCAAGAAGGATAATCTATTAAATGCATACACCAAAGTTAAGACTTAAGAAGTATACCTAACAACCTCCACGTGTTCGATTGCACCACAGAAAGCAAAAAAATCATGAACATCCTTCTCGGTTGCCTTAGGAGACAGGCTTGTGACTTCTACTATATAACCACCAGGACTCATTTTCTACCAGATTAAGTGGCCTACAAAAGGGAAAGCAATTACTTACACAAACAATTATGAGAAACAATAGTCTCGAAAGACCAACCTGGGAAAAAAATCCTAGCAGAAACTAGATGCAATAAGACATACATTTATTTCAGTAATTCAGTTATGCAGTTACATAAATTCTGTTATATTCACTATCTCCCGGCATAAGTGTAGAACTATATAACCAGAAACACATTGTTACAGCTTTTAAAAGATCCATTATGACTCTCAAGTCATCCAATCCATATATCCGCTGTACTTCTCAGTAAGTTCCTATAATTATTGATTATAGGCAGTTGACAGGTCGATATCAATAATCTGTCACATAACCAAAGAATCCGTTGCTACTTGCTAGCAGCCTAGTCGTATAAACTCAGTAATCAAACAAAATCATTACAAAATCTAGTATATGGCGATCCATGATCTTCTCTAGCTCACACTTAAAACAATTTCCAGTTAACAATGTAGGTCTCTCACCTAGATGCACAAATTTCTCGAGGCAAAATAACTAAGACACTGATCCATTGAGCATATGGTATTTGATCAACTGTTTATACTAAACCAGGGTTAGGGTAAATGATTATGAAAAAGAGAGCTTCTCAAATTAGCTCCAGTTAAGTATAAGAGGACTTAAACAAGAATAATCATGAATCACCAGTAAAACTAGATAACTTCTCTTACATCACTAGAAAATTCAGTTCCAAAACCCTACAACTAAAAATATGAAACAATCAAGCAAAATATTACTATAATATTTCACTGTGAAGGAAGGCATGATTAGCATATAAAGGAATGGAGAAACAGAGCATGATCTTACAACAAATTTTAGCTAAATGAAATGGAAAAGCATGATTTGAAAAAATTGAGAAAAAGCTCGGTGCTCATCGATTAATATGAAGATGACAAAAAACAACAAATAGAAGTACAGAGATTGAAAATCTAGTTTACATATCAATTTTCGTACCAATACGGAGAAATTGAGAGAAAGCTTACTGTGAATTGATCGGTGATTTGGAGATGAAGCTTCGTGAAGAACGGCAGTTGAAATGAGTACTGTACGAGTATAAATTACAGTAGTAGGAGTATTAAACAAGTTAATTGCGGTAAACGAAATTTAGTCGGTTTCACTATATCCGATATTTTCATTCTGAGTCCCTCAATTTCTTCTTTATTCAAATTATGTAACTCTACTATTTTTTACACTAAAAAAAATCAATTGTTTGTTGGATATGTACTATGGTGATCAATCATTAATTAATAACGACTTCTCTCTCCAAAAAATTCATTAATAAGGACTTGAGGTCATGTTCACAGTTCTATCCAGATTTATCGATTTTTATTCATTCATATTCTATGTATATAAAACTCATTACTATCATTTTTGTTCATAATAATTTATCTAGCATTGTGAAAGTTTGAAATGGACTTATGGAAGTATGAATTTATTTGGACATAGTTGTATAATTATCATTTGAGCTAGTGGTTGTGTACACTAAAGACCTTTTTTCTTAAACGGCAAAATTACAACTACTCCTACACTAATAGTATGCAAACTTACTAAATCACCTTATTTATTCACACCTAAACCAACCTTATAACTCCGCCGGATCAAATCCGGCACCTCTCCTTCACTATCCCAACTCTTTATATACCTTGAGCAGATATAAACTACTATACTATAATAATAGTTGAAATTTGAAGTTGTTGATCTGTTATTGTTATCACTTGGAGGCTGGATTGAAATAATTTAAATGACAATGGCCAACATTAGGTAAATTGCAGATGAAAGGAAGCTATCAGGCATTTGAAGGACTAAAGTAATGAGCTGATTGACTATAATATGTACTGTATTTTATTATGGTCCACCTTCCAAACATATTTACGTCCCTAAAACTCCAAGTTAAAAATTCAGCGGGATAGTTTAATATATTAGCTCGAATCGACGACTGTATCCGAGGATATATATTGTATAGCATGCCGAACCTAAAGAGCACGTAACTGCAATGCATTGCTAGATCACATCGTCACAACTTGCTTGCTTTTAGCTTTAGATGCATCTACTTTTCCAACAAAAGAATGGCCAAATCCTTCAATTTATGGTGAAAATCGCTATATCAGTGTGTATGTACTGTTCAGACTTCAGATCATAATTAGAGGTAAACATGCTCTTTAATCTTCATAAGCATAAGCACACTCTATATTACCCTACAGGTTACATGCTTCAGTTACAAAATATGTCCAAAAGTAAATTCGTGACACGAGTTTCCTGAGCGACGAAACTGGAACAAGAGATGTTTATACTTCTGCATTTCTGGGTTACCCATACCTCTTCTCTTCCACCTACATAGAACAGTGTTGGAATCAGCTGTGGAAAGTGCAAGCTCAACTTAAGTACAGTAGAGAACAGAGGATAGTTTTCCCAGTTCATCTAGGTAGAGCATAAGCTACTGTGAACTAGAACATCGACTAAGATACAACATATGAAGAAAAAGGAGGGCGATGTATATAACAAGAAGACATGTACATTGATCTACAACATGAGGGCCTCATTTAGCTGTTTCATGGCTGCAGTGCAACTATGGAGTTATGAACTGACGTATGTATCAGAAACTGCAAATGGTTTTTGTCAACTATGCTACTGGGATATGTTTTTGGTGATGGAATTATAATCAATCGAGGGAGAGATAATAGAAAAATGAAGTAGTGTAATGTAGACTTTAGAAGGGCCTGGAATTTTTTGGTTATACGGTATACGCTTCCATTTAATTTTCACATGTCGCATGACTTGGCAGATTAAATTGATTTTGTTAACTAAGCCAGGCCCGACTTTCTCTTATATAACTAGTTTTTCAGGATTCATATAAACCATAGCTCTTGTTTTCATGCATCCTTGGAAGCTGAAGACTTAGTAAGTCAATCAACCTGAACTAACACCAAAAAAGCAAAAATCGGGGTCTGTAACATAAAATTAAAAGCTAAGTGACTGGAAGAACCTAGATAATGTCATGAACGTGAAATTAATATCTAGGTCAAATATATCCCACTATTTTGCAAGTGATCACAAAGAAAGCTAGTGGCAGTTTACTTACTGCAGAACAATCCAGTCATCTTGGCCAAGTATGTTGGTTTTAGCTTTATGGGAAACACTTCATTCTCTGCAATATCCATGAGAAAAGTCCTTGTTTATGAACATAGCTTTAATGTATTTCACAGAAAACATTCATGACCACTTATTTATCTACCTGTTTTTCAACTTCAACAGCAGATGCAGCAAGCCTCCTTTTCAACATGGATCTGTCTTCCTCACAAGTTTCTGTCTCAGTATCTGAAAGTCACAAAGAAATGACTTCTCTCTCAAAACTAAATATTACAAAAGGAAAAAAAGGGCTAGGCATGAAAGCTCAGTATATCACAGAGAAATTTTCAGGGGAATAAAGAGGTGACAAATTTTACAGGACAAGAGGATATACCTAGTAAGACTGTGCAATAAACTATGTGCTGTATTGTTCCTTGACACTTAATTATGTAATTACTACATAATACTTTGTGAATATCTTTAAGCCTACTGCTTTCGTTTGTTCCCAGTACCAACATAGATATAAGTACATAAGCAACCAACTCCCAAATGCTAGAAAAGAAAGGAAAGAGCAAAATGATGAACTTTATCCATTTGAGACTGGGTTACTGAATTTCTAAAATCTAAAAGCACAAAAATGGTTCCCATGATAAAAGATTCCCACATATATATCATGAATTGTGACTCTTGAAAGTTACTTCATCATCTGGAGAAAAAGAAACTAATGATGATTATCCAAACCAAATGGGGATTTTGCTGAGATTAACCATTATACATATCCATTACATAATTCCAAAAGCGGACATTAAAAGCCAATCTTAAAAGTACACGTTTATAAGAACTCAGACAATGTAGTGTGCAGAACTGCATTTTTCATATTAATACATTCAAACTTTAAAAGATTACTGAGACCACTTAGAGCTAATTTGAGATTTAAGTAAATGTTTTTTTAAGGGAGCATGCCACTTTTGTATGCAATAGAGCTTATAATTTGATGACGCATACCACATCTTATTGCCTAGAAAGAGCCATCATGTATAGCGTAAGCGATTGCAGGGAGTAAACAAAACTGAATGTAAATAGTAGAGAGAGATAGTAGTATTGGAGAAACTAGCAAGATGAGTCAACTATACAAATCAAAAGCTAGCTACTTGTGTTGGAAACATAGACTTACAAAGTCATTTGATCTTACCGTAATAGTATGTCGATAAAATAGTGATACGTTCTGTAGGCTGGAAAAACAGACAGAAAAGCTGTAAGTCCTAACTAACTAGTGAAATATTGATATTAAAATCGAAAATATATAATATAGAGAGATAGAAAGAGGAACTGACAGCATACAAATGCTATACCATAACAAATATCCCTTCTCTGCGGGTAGGAAGCTGCTCAAGCTTTCTCAATGTTTCGTCCCCTTTAGTAACTTTCCCAAATATGGCATACTGTTTTATTCCAGACAGGATCAGAAACCATCCAGAATTTAGCATGTAAAACAATATATAAGAATCAAATCTATTGGAATTTTAGATTGTAAATAAATCCAGCAAACCTGGCCATCAAGGTGAGGAGCATCTCCAAGAAGCATTGAGAACGAAGATTGAGCGCTATTCGGATCAGAGTATCTAATATCAAACAAGGTATAGTTAGGATGAAAATGCTTATAGAATAGGCAGCACGTTAGACATGAGATTATTTTTCCTAACCAGAAAGTAAACATGTTCTTTCATATATAGCACTCAAACTTACCTTCCCATGGAAAGAATGCCTCTAACGTGTTTCACATCACTGAATTCACCAACAATAGTTTTTTCAGCTTCCAACCTCTGCACGTCATTCATAGGAGCAGTTCTTCCTCCAGCAACATCAGCTACTTGGGCAACAAACCCCTTATCAACCTGCATATAATAAACTTTTTTCTCGGCCCTTTCTTTTTTATTTATCACGATGCACCTAATAAGAATTAAGTAGAATAGTTACTTGGCAGATACCCGAAAGAAATGATTGGTGTTGTAGCCTCCCAACCGAACAAGTTTGAAAATGTGTTCAACCGTCTTTGGTGCTACGCTGGGATAGAAACCAAATTCAATGTCCCCATAGTTTGTCTGCATTGAATAACACGACACCTTTTAAGGAACTCCATGGTGGTATGTATCAACCGAAGAAAAATCCTTCTACTCATTTTTTACTAATAGAAAGTGCCAAAAAGAAAATAAAATCTCATCAAGATACAGGATACAAGCTACACTTCAAAATAAAATTCTCAAAGATCACAGTGACTTGTCGAACTAAATGATACTATTTCATAGCCAAAGTCGATTAAAAAAAAAAGGATCTGGTTAAACAGCTAGCACATCCAGTTTTTGTATTCAGCATACTAGAATCAAAATCATTACCCTTCATGATCATAGCTTAGTGAGATTATATATGCCAAAAGCTTGCCCAACCAAATAACTCCATATTTTCTCCTTGCAACACATAAGTGTTTCTATTCACCATTTTACCAATCAAATGATAAATGCATGTTCAATTCATCATACAAAGACATTGCTCTAGAATCAATAACTAAGTATAAGCTACATTTTTCCACACAAATTGAAACATTCACTATGTTCAATCAACTCAGAAATCAAACCTAAACACTATTCCAATTTCCAACCTAATACCCAAAAAAAAATATCATCATGAGCTGTAAATTAGGAATGGAGTGGCAAATTGACCTGGAAAACGACACGTGTGGATCCCATTTCGGGAACTGAAGCATTGATTGCACAGCAAAGGAGACCAACGGAAGCGATCGTGATGGCTATAGAGCTCGAGAGCATTCCACCGATCGACATTAACGTTGACTTTTGCCTGACCGGTTTTCTTTGGGGTTTTACAGTGACACTGTGAGAGATTGATGCACAGTTCGGTAATTTTGCAGGATTTGGGGCTGGTCAGAAAGTCAAATTTCAGTTGAGAGGATTCTACATCTAGCACCCTTTAAAAGATCTATATTATGATTAGATCTCTGTTGTTTTAAACATTACATATGGATAAACATTGTTTTTTTTTCCACCAAAACTACATAAACGAAACAAAACAAAATTACATAAAAAGATGTCCTTTCGGAACCTAAATTTAATTTTTTAAACATTCATTTTATATACTGGACAATGGTCATGTACAATTTATATATACTATATGAGTATGGTGTCTATCTATCTACTCCAATTGATTTTTTTTACTAGATCTTACGCGTGAATCACACGCACCGAAGTCGTTGATACTTGTGTCACTTATATGGAGGATTATTCAGTTCAACAACCTTTGGCGGAATTTTCTTTTTCATCAGCATCTTACACTGATACGCCGGTATGCAGCTGATTCACATAAATAACACAAAAGAATTTTTAATGACAGGGTTTATTGGCGATGAAATTAGGGTTCATGACTTCAACCTCTTTAATCGATTTTGCTTCTTTCCTTAATATGTTCTTGATTTGTTTCTTCTTTTAATTATTTATCAATATAATTAATATGGATGGGTCCCATAGTATATTTTCGAAATAATATAATTTTTATTTAAAAAAAAAAAAAGAAATCCAGATTAAACATGTGGTGATAACTTATGTCCATACGATTCAACCACATCGGCACGTGTGACTCACACATAATATCCAATCAAAAAAATAATATGAGTGTACAAACTGAACAAATATCCATCATACAAGTATATAAATTTAACATAACCATTGTCCGATCAGTATATAAAATGGCATTGTCTCACACTCTCCCCCGTGTTCTTTTAAATTTCCCCATAATGACTCCTTGATTTTCTAATAAATTTGTATTGAATGTATGTATGCCCATATTGAATACATTGTTAAAAAGACAAGACTACTTACTATCGAGTGAGAGTTGACATATCGATATAGATATTGTACCTACTACAACTATTACATGTGTGTTGTGTTTTTCATAATAACATGTTAAGTTTTTAGTTAAAAGATGTTATCTCCCCTAAAATTTGTATATATGTCTCATCCTCAACCTCAAGTCATTAAGTAACACACTCAAACACAAGAACATATATACGGTATAGTTACTAGTCCTATTATTGGCGAGAGAAGAACATTCCTAGTGGTTAGACTAGACGAAGTCGACTAAGGAAAAACATATGTAGTAGGCAGTAGCATGCCGTTGTCGCTTTCTTCAATTCAAGTTTCAAGCATGTAAGGTTAACATCAAATCACAGTACAAAGAGGAAACCAATTAGTACATGATTACTGCTACGAATAGGGCAAAAGGCATCTTCAGCATTTGATTTATCACAATCAATCAACTGTTAAGACACGTTTTAATGAATGAATAAAAAGTCAGTGATTAGTCTTATTGGCTCTCATTCAATATTTAAACACGTACTTTTTTACTAAATAAAGGTCATACTTTATTTTATTTATGATATCCTCTTCTCCATCCCATGCCGACCACCCACAATCTTAATCCCTTAATCAATAGTACTATATGATCTCATCCCTTAGTCCGACTCGATATAACTATATGCGCTGACGGCTAATTTAATCAAACACTATCACTGTATTTTAGGGGTGACTCTCCCAACGGCGTTTTTTATATACACAAGACTCAAACTCGAGACATTGTTCAATTGAACTCAATTTCTTTACCACTTGAACCAACAATCGTTATTCATTTTTAGATATATATTATAAAATCATAATCACTTTCTTTTTTTTATACATATATAATACATCTATTTTTTCATTTACGTACTTTATATATTGTTTATGTCATTCTATTATTAAAACCATAAGTTATTTAAAATTGTATATTACTACTATATTTAATTATTATGAATATACTTATTATATGGGATGAAGTGAGTAGGAATGTAGTAGTATGTAATAATAGAAGTGGTTTGGCCAAAATGTATGTTAGTTATATTATTAAAGAGAGACTTTAAGCTTGGAATTTTCTGTACGTAATTCGGCTACGGCTAATGCTTTCGCATAATTTGATTTGACCACTAAATGAGGCGGTGCCTAATAAATACAAATATTGATCGACTTCTTCCGGCCATTTCAATCACCCAATTCACAAGTCACAAAATTGCAAGTGAATTATAAAGGAAGCTTACAACCTTACGACTTACGAGGACACTGGACACTGCCTATGGCGAGCAAACAAGTTAGTATAGAAAGGACTCACATGATCCTCGAAAATACAAAATCTTGTCCCTTCGCTCTGGGCTATAAATAAATATGGAGTCTCAAATAAATAACTGCAGATCTTTCTCTATATCACAATATTCCACTCTCTACAACTCCACACAATCTCAAATAAGTCTACCTCTGATTTATCCAAACCAAATCGGACCAATCGGTTAAATGGACTAACCCCCTTTCCTTTACCCTGGGTGTAGGTCGAGTCACCTACGAGCATGAAGAACATTGAAGAACTCAAGTAATATTCATGTTATAGCGGTATAATTTTTGTTACATCAGTCAAAGTTTGAATATGTTTACGTTATTACATATCAATTCCTCCAACTAAAATGAACATGTGTCATTTGGAGATATTTTAGATATTTGCTTTGAAATAATAATTTTATTAAAATTAGCAAAATTACTAATTTATGATAAAATTTTCACAAGAATGTAAAATTTTATTTAGGTGATACGCAAGGAGAAAATTCCAAAATAAAAGTAACACAAACACACTAAATACCACGAAGTGGTAAACAAAGCTACGCGCGTCCGATCCGGTTACCGCCGCCGGCGGAGGCCCATCAGCCACAGCAGAATGACTCGAAAACAGTTGTTGTGTGGTCCCACGCAGCTATTTTTGGAGAGAGAAAGAGAACCAGATGTGCAAAACAGTACAAACTGACACGCACACACTTTTTTTCACATTAATAAACAATCTCAAACGAATACTCCTATTTTTTATTTATTATTTCATGCATTTAGACCAAAAATTCTATACATGTGTTACTCATCCGTTTTTTTTTTTATTCTATACGTTTGCTTTTGAATCGGAGTTTTAGGAGGTTTATAGAATGAGTGTAGTGTGTTGATTTAGTGGCAGGACCCACAATAAAGTTGTGAGATAAAGATTTGCCAAAAATAAAAACGTATAGAATCTAAAGAAACGGACAAAAATGGAATACGTATAGAATAAAAAAAAACAGACGAGTATTTACTTTGTCCAATCATACACCAAAAGTGTCACTATAATGATCAATTTTTTACCTTTAAATCTTTCTTTCTATTTTCTCATTCAAGTGTTTCACTAAAATATTTTCGTTCTAAAAATGAAAATATTTATTATCACTTTCACCCTATAATTAGATTTACAATTTTATCAGTCCTCATTAACAATCTTTATTACAACAAAACCCCACTAACCATATTTTTCAGATTATTTATTTAAACAATATATCAATTACAATAATTTACTCAAATAATATCCCAAATTTATCCATTTATTTTAAAACATGTTCGCAAGATAAGTAGTTACAAACTTATCGTGGAATGGAGTGAATAGTATTTGTCCTTTTAAACCTATACTGAGCTAGTTGTAGCAAAGCTAAGATAAAAGCCATTAAAAAAAGTTTTATAGATATGAAAATCTCTATTTAGATTTTATTAGATATAGAAATTGTTGTACTACATTTTTTGATCTTGTTGATTATAAAATATTGTACTGTATTAATTCATTTTAAAAGTTGACAGTTGACACATATTTTTTCATAAATTTGAAAAATCGAGCGTAGAATCTCAATTTCATGTCAGGAGAGTTCCTGAATGTGTTCTTATGAATATTTCACACAATTTACAATTTATGTTTTTCTTTCTAACGATAATCATGTTAGGGATTTTTCAGACTAATTGGTCTTATTAAACTTATCAATCTATAGTTAAATTCCACCAAAGGATAAATTTGTAATTAAACTTTGGAATTCTTTGAGTTATAATATTAAACGATTCATATGTTATGTTGTTTGTCTTTCATACCGTACATATTAAGTTGTATTTTTTTGTATTCAAACATTTTGCACTCTAGTTTTGCTTTAATTTTGTTATATTACATTACGTGGAACTTAAAGCTACTTTAAATTATATATAAAATTAAAACTTACGTAATTGGGTAAAAATATTATTGTAGTTAATTAAACTAGGGCAGTGAGACATAGCTTGATTGGTAAAATAAAGAGTAAAGACCCGATTTACTATTTGTTACCATTTCATGGATATGACCTTCTCTTCTCTTGATCAGTTGTATGTCATCTGAATGAAACTCTTTCTAAATAGTCAGAATTCAAAGCAACTTCTTTACTAGTTGTGACGAATTTTACAAAACTACTCCACATACAATAGCAGTATAGCACAAACAGCTATAATAGTTTCGATTTATTTGTTTTTCCTTTTTGTCGTCTCATACAAAGGTATTATTAAAAACGAAAAAATAAATTAATTGGTTCTAAAGTCAAATATGGGTAATAAAGCGAAAACAAGAAATGAATAAAAAATAGAATATAAATATTAAACTTTGATAGAGAGAGAGAGAGATAAAATACGTTTCGTCCAAAGTCCAAATAAAGCCGATGCTTTTCATTTCATCATCTGCAGCAGAGAAGAAGAAGAAGAATCCAAAGGATTTCTCAATTCCTTTCTGCAACTACTGAAACTGCTAAAAATCTCTTCTGTTTCATCATACATACACCTCAAAATTGTTCAAAAAAAACAACATATACTTGACTTGCTAATTTGCTACCTTTACAGAAAGAGAGAGAGAAAAAAAAAAAAAAAACGGATTCTTGTTTTCAGTTTCCATCAATTCATCATCTCATCTCCTTAATCAATTCAATACTTCTCATGTAAGTCTTCTTCTTGCCCAGTTTACCTTGAATTTCTTAGCTTTGTTAAATCTGTGTGCTTTGAATTTTATTTTATTTGATTGGATTTTGACTGATGATAGATCTAATTTCAGTTATCAGCTGCTGTTTATACTAAACTCTATGCAAGATTTGAGCTTTAGTGTTGATTTGTACTTCTGTGCAGATTTATGCAGATGGGTAATCTGAATTTATGAGATCTGAAAGCTTCTCTTTGAAGAAAAAAAAAAACTCTTTATTTAGGCTTCATTTATGCAGATTTGATTGATTTCTTGTTCATTTGAGGTGTTACGAAATATGGCTTCAATTGCTTGTTTGATGACCCTTTTCCTAATTTCATAAAACTTGCTGTTTTGTTAATTGCCGAATATAGTAGGGTGATCAATTTTGATCTCCCTTGCGTTTTTGAAGTTATATAATCCCTTTTAGAAAGGCGAGGTTATCTTGGATCTCTGCTTGTTTATGTTTATGCTGCAGGCTATCATTTGCTAATAGAGTTTTCAATTTCGATTTCTCGCTGATGCTTGCTATTTTTCGCAGCATTTCAAAGTCCCTCCGAGGTAGAATTGTTTATTAACATGGTGGAGGATCGTGCTTGTTTGGTATCCAGAGACTTTCCGGTGGCCTGTGAGCAAGAAAGCAACTGGTGCATGAATTACCAGTTAGAAGTTGTTGAGCTTCGACATAGCAAACGTCCATTGGAGACAAATGGGGAGGACGAAGATGTTGTAAGGAAGGAGTGCAGGAGATCAAGTGATCGTATTGATACAGTTTTGTCGATTGGTGGGAGCTTAGTGTTTGTTAACGTACAATCTGATAATCAGAGGCATGCAGCCGATAATTCAGATACAATTTCATTGATCTCGGGCATTGGTCGAGATAACGCCATTAGCTGTCTCATTCGTTGCTCTAGATCGGATTATGGTGCACTCGCCTCGCTCAACCAGAGTTTTCGTTCGCTTATTAGGAGCGGCGAGTTATATAAGTTGAGGAGACAAAACGGTGTAGTTGAGCATTGGGTTTATTTTTCGTGCCAGTTGCTTGAATGGGAAGCTTTTGACCCTATTCGGCGTCGTTGGATGCAATTACCACCAGTTAATACAGATAATGTGTTTCCTTTTGGGGATAAGGAATCTTTGGCTGTGGGGACAGAGCTCCTTGTTTTTGGGAAGGCATTTTCTACGTATGTAATTTACCGTTATAGCTTGTTAACCAACACGTGGAGTACTGGAATGAGTATGAACAAGTCTCGATGTTTGTTTGGGTCTGCCAGTCTAGGAGAGATAGCGATATTGGCTGGTGGTTGTGCAGATGGTACGATCCTTGATTCCGCAGAGTTATACAACTCTGAGACGGGGACATGGAAGACACTCCCTAGGATGAGGAAAGCAAGGAAAATGTGCTCTGGTGTGTTCATGGACGGAAAATTTTATGTAATTGGAGGAACTGGAGCTGGTGGCAACATCCTTACATGCGGAGAGGAATATGACTTAGCTACTGAGACTTGGACTGAAATACCTAGCATGTCCCCGGTGGGTGCTGCTAGGGATGATGCGGCCGCTGCTACATCAGCAGCGCCCCCTTTAATTGCTGTTGTAAACAATGAACTATACGCAGCAGATCATGCTGATATGGAGGTCCGGAAATATAACAAGAGCAATAAATCGTGGATCACGATTGGGAGATTGCCTGAGCGTGCCGATTCAATGTATGGATGGGGTTTAGCATTTAGGGCATGTGGTGATCGCCTCATAGTGATCGGAGGGCCTCGTAACGATGGTGCGAGGTTTATCGAAATCAATGCATGGACTCCACGTGAAGGACCTGCGGATTGGGAGTTGTTGGGGCGAAAGCAATCGAGCAGTTTTGTTTATAATTGTGCTGTGATGGGATGCTGAAAAGTTAACTCATTGGCAGCATGTTGTATCACTGTAGTTCCCCGGATGCTCTGGCTCCTGGGTGGTAATGTGTACTGTTCCTTGACTATGTCATTTTCTTTTGTCATTTGGCTCTTTGTTTGGGAGAAGGATAGGAAGGATTAACAGATTCAACTCAAGATTCAATTGAATGTTCTGTTTAAGTTGGCTTGAGTATTATGTCCTCAAAAAATGAATAACTATAAAACTAAATGTTTTCTTCTGAGTTCTTAGCTCCCAGTCATTTAACACCTCAAGATTGGCAATTTGGCATCATATCACATATTTAAGTTCAATAACTTAGAGACTAGAGAGATGGGTGTCTGTTGGTACTTTACTTAAGCTTTCTATATATAATATGGAAGCAAATGTATACTAGTGTATTGAGTCTACGCACTCTCCGTATCATACTGAAACGTATATATAACTCCTGGACTGTGTATTGAGTCTACACACTCTCTGCATCTCCTCTGTAATGTGCCTTGTTCTTAAAATCTCTGGTTAGACGCAGTTCATTTTGTTTGAGACATTCGAGCATCATGAAATGACCTTGTATTTCTTTTCTAATTTTGACCACGTTCTGAAGTTTCTCAGTTTTTAGCTCATAAGTTAATGGCTTAGTAGATCTTTTGGTTTACATTTGATGATTTGAACCAGGTTCCTCCTTTTATACTGTGTTTTCTTTTTCCGACTTCCAGTTCTGTCATCAGTATATTATAGCAGTGTATGAAGTTGCAGTATACACATGGAACCATCTGTATGAAGTGTGATGTATGGAATCCATACTTCATATGGATCACTCACTGTCTTTACCTTTGCCTAGGCCTCTAGTGTGTGATTTTTTAGTAACTTGCTTACTCGTGGTCATGGCCTATCTGATGAATCATACATGTGTTTGCGTATAGTCCAGGAACAGATAAACCAAGTCCTTTGATCTTAAGCTAGTAGTTTTGTTTGGCTAGGTACGGTACTACTTGCGTGCTCTCTTGAAATCGGATGCCTGAGCCGTCATCATCATGTAATACCCAGATTTGCTGCATTTTGTCAATGATCTTGTGTGTTACGATGTCCATGCCCTGCGCTCAAGTATATTTGTGTCAGAATATTAAAGTTCGGATACATATGTGAACGGAGTTGATGTTGCAAACTGCAAAGTACGAGTAGTTTTTTAAGATGAGTGAGTATCAATGTTAGGTTGATTATTTACGCCACAAAACCATAAAAGATGAGAGAAGAGTCTGTTGAAGCACAGACATTCACAACATTACTCTCACGCAACTGAAACATTGCAATGCTAAGTAAGGAGTCCACGAAAAGCAAGATGAGATTTGCTGTAGTTGTGTTCATATTACGGCAGGAATGGTAATGGCCAGGCGGATTGGGATTTCAGAAGCCCGGACCCGATCATGGTTTTCATGCACAGCCTAGGTCCGGCCCGTAGGTTCTTCTACCCATTAGTGATCTTATTGGTGTTTATAACGGGACTTAATAATAGAGTCAATAACATCGTTTTGGTAAGCAAAGTGAATGATGAGGTCCCACCAAACACATTACGTTTACGTTTCGTTTAATGTAACCGTAACGAAAATCATGTTAAATTTAGAATATAGAGAATATATGTGTAATTGTAATCTCACACTGCAGAACTTATTTTAGGTGATTACTAAATTAAACAAGTGAATGTTTTGGTAAAATATAAACATATGATGTAAACCAAAATCTAAGATTCGGCTAAATATGGACAATATCGCACCAATATGTATAGCCCATCAGTACTTTCAATTGCCCGAGTAAGTTGTCTTCATATTGTCCTGGAATTCACACATGAACTAGATCATATGAAATTTTTACTATGAAAATAGCTAGGATGAGCCCGTTTTAGTGGTGGGGTTGGTTTTTTGTTTAATATTGAAAACAGTTTTTTGTAAGGTCGAGTAGGCCGATTGAATGTTTTCAATTTTTGATAAGTCCTTGTGTCTTTTAAAATTTAGGGTTGACCCCTTATTTTTCTACTTTGTTCCAGGATTCGAGAGGTTTGAACCATGTGTCTTCTTATGATTGTCCCCTACCGAAGCAAACTCGCATAGCTAGTGTCTTTTATGTACATTGCTTTGTATTGGTTCCTTACTCATATTGATTCTAGCAAGTGGTCAGCGACCGAGGGTTCACAATAATAAAAGCATACTGTCACACAAATTTCTAGAGGCGGACCCACTACTATGTGCGATGTAGCACTTTTGTCTTCGCATGGCACTTGGCATCTCTACACGACCAAGCCAAAAGTTCATGTACGATTCAAGCATGAGTGATCACTGTTCAAATACGAGTAACAAACTAGCACCATGTTTAATAAAGTGGCACCTCTAGCCATATATTGATTCTACACTAGTTAATTACCCCGTTATGCATATATGATTTGTCTTTGGTTTTAAGATTATCGGGGTTCGTGAAAACTAATATGATAATGGATATCTTAGTACTATTTTGGTGAATTTTACATCATGCAACATGCAAGTTTACACATACATCATGCTACGAGTATTTTGAAATTTGAACACATACATTCTCAACACAAGTCAATGGTGAATTGTTCAAACACGAGCTCAAATGTAACAAGCACGGATTATCTGAGAATATAATAAAGAACATTTAACACAATTATTATTACTTCCTCTATTTCATTAATGACTTCCTAAGGGGACTATTCATTGCGACCTTTGACCATGTATAACTACTAAATTACATTAGAGAAAAATATAATAAAATTATATAATGAAATTGAATGGAGTATATTTTCATAATCAACTTTTAATTTATATTGATACAATTTAATTTAAAAGTTATACGTGGTCAAAGGTCGCGATGAATAGTCTAACTAATGAAACGGAGGAAGTATATATAAAATTAATAACCACGGGCATAACAGCGTTTGGTGCGAAATGTATTTTTCTCAATTTAGGGTCTGCAATTAGATATTAGGGCATTTTCAGTTCATCAATGATAACAGCTGGAAAAGAAATTTGGGTTTATTCTTCACAACCAAGGAAAATGCTACGTGCTTCCAAGATGGTTCAATTGATGCCCCTCCCTTGAATTTTCAATTGCCAACTACATACTACATGATACATCCGTATGGTTCCTTTTTTCTTCCTAGTTCCTATTATTTGTGTTGGCAATGAAGATGTTTGTTAGCTTCGAGTTTAATCCGATCTCTTGCTGTTTTAGAGTTTATATGTTTTAATGGCTTGTTCTGGAATTTTATTTTAAGTCTGAATTACTTATCTTACTCCCAGTTGAAGCTCAAACCTGTTTTCCCTTTCCTGTTTTAACGATCGGATTCGAGTCCGATTATGTCGCATTTGTTTGAGTTCAAGTTGGATACTGGAAATGGAAATGCTGCTTCAAGTTTAAGTTTGTTGTGAATTCAACACTCCACATTAGCTGCTTTTAGCAATGTTATTACTTGTTTGGAGCTTCTGTTGAATTTAGTTTCAGATTCTATGTGACTTGATTTTCTTCCAAAATTGGTTCACTTTAAGTTTTTTAACGAAAATTGAGAAAATGAGTTGATTACTGGATAAAGTTTGAGGCACATTGCATATCGAGGGAAAGATTAGGCGCATAAAGATTAATTCCGATTTACACTTTAAATAACCCACCTAATGGGCATTTGGCATACTCCGAATCAATACAAACATAAACATTAAGCTGTAAATTTATAGGGCTGAGAAGCTTTGGTTTTTATTCTTATATTGATCTAGTTGGCAAACTTTTTGCAATGTTGGTCAGTTGTTTTATTGACCATTAACTACTACATGTATTCATGTGCCTTGGAAATCGTATCATGTACTTCTCAACATTAATGAGGTTATGATGGAATACGTCTGGTTGTTTGAGGGATGGTTTCTGAGCTTTGTTTCTCTTTATCTATGTACTAAACATCGGATATAAATACTTCAGGTCATGCAATGGTGAACAGATTTCATTCAGGAGGCACTAGGACTACGCGTCTGTGTCCATTTGCATAGTAGCCAGTCTGTGCTTTTCTCTACCTATTGGGAGCATGGAAGAGGAGTGGGTTAGAAAGGGGAACTATCTAGCTGTCCAGCTGGGTAAGGATGAAAGAAACTGCAACATTCGTCCTGAACTCAATGCTGAAAGCCATCATGGCGGTGGAGTTACGGAAACTACTGATTCTGATCCTAAGGCGACAATCTATCAGCCATGCCCTGCCAAATTCAGCAACCATACTCCCTGTCAATATTGAAAAAAAATGCTCCCATTATTGCGAAAGGCATTGCCTATCTGAAGCGCAAAAACTCCATTGACTTATTCTGGCTCCTGAAAGATATGCAACTCCGGTTTGGTGTTGGACTCTAAATTCAAATGTATGTGTAATCAAGCAAACAAAGAAATCAAAAGAAAACTTTGATACAAATATGTTCCGAAGACTGCTTATGCTTTTTCATTTGCAGATAATACAAGGGATTTCTCAATTCCCTCTTGCAAAAACTGAAACGGGAAAAACCTCTTCCGTTTCATAGATACATCTTACAAAAAATGTAACATATATTCTTGACTTGCTAATATGCTACATCTACAGGGAAAGGGGTAGATAGGATTCTTGTTTTCACAGTTTGCATCAGTTAATCTCACTGCCCTAACCAATACATATGTAAGTCTTCTTGTATTTCTCATTTCTAATTTGATTTGTTTACCTTGAATGTCTTAGCTGTGTTAAATCTGTGTTTGTATTGGATATTGATTGATGATAGATCTATCAGTACTCAGCTGTTATTTCAGTTAAATCCGCTGCAAGATTTATACATCTGCGAGTCTGACAGATTTATAGATTATGCAGCTAGTTATTATCTGAACTTGTTAGATCTTAAAGAAATGATTTTTTCTTTAGATTCATTGTTACAGGTCTGATTGAGTTCTTGTTGATTTGAGGTGTTATATAATATGGTTTCTATTGCTTTTGTTGATTTTTTTCTTCCTAATTTCACAAAACTTACAAAACTTGTTTCGTTAATTGCTGAATATAGTACGTTTTCAGTTTTGATCTTCCTGGTAAGGTTTGCTGACGTACGTTTATAAAGATATATGCTTAACATTGCGCAGCATATCGAAAAAGCTAGCAAACTTTTTTGCGCAAACGGCAGAATGCAGAATATAATTAATAGCGCAAACATTATCGATGTGGATTATTATCTGATAAAACTGACAGAAGTCAGAACTCATAACCAAAGAGGAATGCACAACTTGATCATTAACATGTAATTTCAATAAATAAAGAAGAAAACTCCTCTTGAAGTTGTTATTTCATTGCATATATCCCCTCAAATTCTTCTATTTACATTGAGTTCTGTGGCTTGCTATTATCTCTGATCTCTACTTGTATATGTTTGTGGCACAGGTTTTCATTTTCTAATACAAGTTCTCAATTTTCTCACTGATGCATGCTATTTCTGCAGAATTTCAAAGTCCTGAGGTAGTATAAGTATATTATTAACATGGTAGGTGTTGAGCTTCGACATGGCAAACGCTCACTGGAGACTAACAGGGAGGAAGATGATGTCGTAAAAAAGGAATGCAGGCGATCAAGTGATCAGATAGATACAGTTTTGTCAATTGGTGGAAGTTCAGTGGCCCTTAATGTACAATCTGAGGGTCAGAGGCATGCAGGCGACAATTCCGATACAAGTTCATTGATCACAGGCATTGGTCGCGATAACTCCATCAGCTGTCTCATTCGTTGCTCCAGATCAGATTATGGTGACTTGCCTGGCTGAACAAGAGTTTCTGTTCACTTATTAAGAGCGGTGAGTTATATAAGTTAAGGAGGCAAAACGGCGTAGTTGGGCACTGGGTTGAAACAAATGCTATGAAGTTCCCATAGCTAATATGATTTCTTGCGAAAGGCATTGCGTATCTGAAGCGCAAAAGCTCCGTTGAGTTATTCTGGCTCCTGAAGGATTTGTAACCCCGGTTTTGTGTTGGACTCCAAATTCAAAGGTATGTGTAATCAAGCAAACAAAGAAATCAAAAGAATACAAATATGTTCCGAAGACTGCCTAGGCTTTTTCATTTGCAGAGAATACAAAGGATTTCTCAATTTTTTCTTGCAAGAACTGAAACTGGAAAAACCTTCTGTTTCATGGATACATCTTACAAAAAGTAACATATATTTTTGACTTGCTAATTTGCTACCTCTCCAGGGAAAGGGGAAGATAGGATTCTTGTTTTCACAGTTTGCATCAGTTAGTCTAACAGCCCTAACCAATACATATGTAAGTCTTCTTGGACTTCTCAATTCTAATTATGTTTACCATGAATTTCTAAGTTGTGTTGAATCTGTGTTTGTATTGTATTGGATTGAATATTGATTGATGGTAGATCTAATTTGATTTATTGCGAAAGGCATTGCCTATCTGAAGCGCAAAAGCTCCATTGACTTATTCTGGCTCCTGAAAGATATGTAACCCCGGTTTGGTGTTGGACTCTAAATTCAAATGCATGTGTAATCAAGCAAACAAAGAAATCAAAAGATAACTTTGATACAAATATGTTCCGAAGACTGCCTATGCTTTTTCATTTGCAGAGAATACAACGAATTTCTCAATTCCTTCTTGCGAGAACTGTAACTGGAAAAATCTCTTCTGTTTCATAGATACATCTTACAAAAAATAAAACATATATTCTTGACTTGCTAATTTGCTACCTTTACAGGGAAAGAGAAAGATAGGATTCTTGTTTTCACAGTTTCCATCAATTAATCTCACTGCTCTAACCAGTACATATGTAAGTCTTGTATTTCTCATTTCTAATTGATTTGTTTACCTTGAATTTCTTAGCTGTGTTAGATCTGGGTTTGTATTGGATAGGATATTGATTGATGATAGATCTATCAGTACTCAGCTGTTATTTCAGCTAAATCATGTGCAAGATTTATACATCTGTGAGACTGTGACAGATTTATAGTTTATGCAGCTAGGTATTATCTGAACTTGTTAGATCTTAAAGAGGTGTTTTTTTTTTTTAAGATTCACGGTTACAGGTCTGATTGATTTCTTGTTGATTTGAGGTGTTATATAATATGTCTTCTATTGCTTTTGTTGATTTTTTTTCCTACTTTCAAAATTTCACCAAGTTTGAAAGTTAATTTCCAAATATAGTACGTTTTCAATTTTGATCTTCCTCGTAAGGTTTGCTGGTGTAAATTTTTTTAAGATATATGTGCAACATTGCGCAGCATATCGAAAAAGCTAACAAAAAATCTTGCGCAAACGGCAGAATATAATTAATAGCGCAAACTTTATCGACGTGGATTATTATCTGGTAAAACTGTCAGAAATCAAAACTCAGAACCAAAGAGGAATAAACAACTTGATCATTAACGTGTAGTTTTAGTAAATAAAGAAGAAAAATTCTCTTGAAGTTTCTATTTCATTGCAAATATCCCCTAAAGTTTTGCTATTTACATTGAGTTCTGTGGCTAGGTATTATCTGAACTTGTGGGATCTTAAAGAAATGATTTATTTCTTTATTTGTTTTAAGATTTACTGTTACAGGTCTGATTGATTTCTTGTTGATTTGAGGTGTTATAATATGGCTTCTATTGCTTTTGTTGAATTTTTTCCTAATTTCACAAAACTTGTTTTGTTAATTTCCAAATATAGTACGTTTGCAATTTTGATCTTCCTGGTAAGGATTGCTGACGTACGTTTTTGATGATACAAGATTGGGTTATCTATGATCTCTACTTGTATATGTTTATGGCACAGGTTATCATTTTCTAATATAAGTTCTCAGTTTTCTCACTGATGCATGCTATTTCTGCAGAATTTCAAAATCCTGAGGTAGTATGGTCTATTATTAACATGGAAGGTGTTGAGCTTCGACATGGCCAACGCTCACTGGAGACTAACAGGGAGGAAGATGATGTCGTAAAAAAGGAATACAGGTGATCAAGTGATAGGATAGATACAGTTTAGTCAATTGGTGGAAGTTCAGTGTTCCTTAATGTACAATCTGAGGGTCAGTGGCATGCAGGCGACAATTCCGATACTGGTTCATTGATCACAGGCATCGGTCACGATAACTCCATCAGCTGTCTCATTCGTTGCTCCAGATCAGATTATGGTGCACTTGCCTTGCTGAACAAGAGTTTCCGTTTACTTATTAGGAGTGGCGAGTTATATAAGTTAAGGCAAAAATGGCGTAGTTGAGCACTGGGCTTATTTTTCATGCCAAGTGCATGAATGGGTGGTGACTTTTAACCCTAATCGGCATCATATGATGCAATTACCGCCAGTTGATCGACATAATTACTTTTCTGTTGGTGATAAGGAATCTTTGGCCGTTGGGACGGAGCTCCTTGTTTTTTTTGGAATGAATTTGGAAGATATGTAATTCTCTGTTATAGCTTATTATCCTACATATGGAGTACCAGTATGAATATGAACGAGCATCGATGTTTCTTCGGGTTCGCCAGCCTAGGAGAGATAGGGATATTGGCTGGTGGACATGGTTATGGTGGTAGGATCCTTGATTCGGCTTATTTATACGACTCTGAGATAGGAACATGAAAGACACTCCCTAGGATGAGGAAAGCGAGAAAAAGGTGCTTCGGCGTGTTCATGGACGGAAAGTTTTACGTCATTGGAGGAGCTGGTGACGACCTCCTCACACGTGGAGAGGAATATGACTTAGGTACTGAGACTTGGACTGAAATTCCTAACATGTCCCTGATGCGATCAGGTGCTGCTAATGAGGATCTTGCTAGAGCAGGATGCCCCCCTTTAATTGTTGTTGTAAATTACAAACTATATGCAGCGGATTATGACGATATGAATGTCCGGAAATATGACAAGAGCACTAAATCATGGATCACGATTGAGAGACTGCCTGTGCCCGTCTCAAGGGAGAGTTGGGTTTTAGCGTTTAGGGGATGGCCTCATGGCAATTGGAGGGCCTTGTAACATTAATGATGCGATATTTGTCGAAATCAATGCATGGACTCCACGTGAAGGACCGGTGCAGTGGGAGTTTCTGGGGCGACTGCATTCGAGCGATTATGTTCTTAATTGTGCCGTGATGGGATGCTGAAAAATTTACTCATCAGCAGCATGTTGTATCACTGTAAAATACATTTATGGTTATATATATATATATATATATATATGAATACATCAGGGCATGCGATGGTGAACATATTTCATTCAGGAGACTGTAGGACTGAGCGTTCTGTGTCCATTTGCATAGTAGCCGGTCTGTGCTTTTTTCTACCTATCTGGAGCATGGAAGATGAGTGGTTGAGAAAGGGGGACTATCTAGCTGTCCAGCTGGGTAAGAGTGCAAGAAACTGTAACATTCTTCCTGAACTCAATGTTGAAACCCATCGTGCAGTGGAGTTACGGAAACTACTGATTCTGATCCTAAGGCGACAATCTATCAGCCACGCCCTGCCAAATTCACTGATCATGCTCCTTGTCAATATAAAAAAGAATGCTATGAAGTTCCCATAGCTAATATGACTTAATTGTGGAAGGCATTGCCTATCTGAAGCGCAAAAGCTCCATTGACTTGTTCCGGCTCCTGAAGGATATGTAACCCCGGTTCGGTGGCCCAAGAGCCACAACTATGTTCTCTATGCCAATACACTGTACAAAAGCTGAATTGTTGAGAATGATTTTCTGAGTTGGATTCAGTACGAGGGCAATGTGTTTTGGTTCCCGATGGCAGGATGCTATTCCCAGTGGGAGCTGATAAATAAAATGATAATCTGGCTTCGGTTATACAGTTTGGATTGCATTAGACAATGGATGCGTGGTAAGTTGAATGCTAAGAACTTTTTCTCTGTTAAATCGCATATTTCCTTTTTATTTTTGTTTTGATCCTAAGATGGAATGGTCACTCAGCTATGAGTGAAGCTTTCGTGATGTTACTATAAGTCCTTGTATGACAAAGTTACATCGCTGCCGTTTAGTGGTGCATATATCAACTTTAACAAAAATAGTTGCTTTGTTCCTTGAGAACCATTATTAATATTCACTCAATTAGTGTTTCGGAGTATTAATTCCATTGTTAATAAATCGTGTTTTTTTCTTTTGTGTAACATTGTTATCTCACGGGCATATTTCTGGGAAAGAAATGTTAGTAATTTCATTTGCTCCTAGAGACTCACATGAAACCCATGTTCAATTTGTGCTTGAACGGGGGTGTACCTGCAGTCATTGGCTTTTTTGAACGATAAAACTGCCATATCCATCTAGAGCATTTGACATGGCACACTGCTCTCGTTGCCTCATACCATGGGGGTGAATGCTTAGAACAAATCTTCATTAAATTGCTAATAATATCTATCTTTTGACTATTGTTTTTTCTTGTTTTCTTTTCAAGCAGATTTGTATAACCTTAAAAAATGTTATTAAACATGTAAAGATTATTCATTGGTGTTGAAATCTGAATTAAAAAGTATGCGTAATCAAGCAAAGAAAGAAATCAAAAGAGATCTTTGATACAGATATGTTCCGAATACTGCCTATGCTTTTTCATTTGCAGAGAATACAAAGGATTTCTCAATTTTTTCTTGCAAGAACTGAAACTGGAAAAACCTTCTGTTTCATAGATACATCTTACAAAAAAAATAAAACATATACTCTTGACTTGGTAATTTGCTACCTCTACAGGGAAAGGGAAAGATAGGATTCTTGTTTTCACAGTTCGCATCAATTAATCTCACTGCCCTAACCAATACATATGTAAGTCTTCTTGGATTTCTCATTTTTCTAATTTGATATGTTTACCTTAAATTTCTAAGTTGTGTTGAATCTGTGTCTGTATTGTATTGGATTGGATATTGATTGATGGTAGATCTGATTTGTTTTGTTTACCTTGCTTTATACATCTGTTAGACTGTGACAGATTATGCAGCTAGGTATTATCTGAACTTATGAGATCTTAAAGAAATGACTTTTTTTTAAGATTCATGTTTATAGGTCTGATTGATTTCTTGTTGATTTGAGGTGTTATATTATATGGCTTCTATTGCTTTTGTTGAATTTTTTCCTAATTTCATAGAAATTGTTTTGTTAATTCACAAATATAGTACGTTTTCAATTTTTATCTTACCGGTAAGGTTTGCTGACATGCGTTTTTATGATATAATTTGTTTTAGAAGGATCAAGTTATCTCTGATCTGTACTTGTTTATGTTTATGGCTTAGGCTATCATTTTCTAATACAAGTTCTCAATTTTCTCACTGATGCTTGCTATTTCTTCAGAATTTCAAAATCCTGAGGTAGTATAGTCTAAGTAACATGGAGGGTGTTAAGCTTCGACATGGCAAACGCTCACTGGAGACTAACTGGGAGAACGATGATGTCATAAAAAAGGAATGCAGGCGATCAAGTGATCGGATAGATACAGATTTTTCAATTGGTGGAAGTTCAATGTCCTTTAATGTACAATCTGAGGGTCAGAGGCATGCAGGCGAAAATTCCGATACAAGTTCATTGATCACAGGCATTGGTCGCGATAACTCCATCAGCTGTCTCATTCGTTGCTCCAGATCAGATTATGGTGCACTTGCCTTGCTGAACAAGAGTTTCCATTTACTTATTAGGAGCGGCGAGTTATATAAGTTAAGGAGGCAAAATGGCGTAATTGAGCACTGGGTTTATTTTTCATGCCAAGTCCATGAATGGGTGGCTTTTAACCCTATTCGGCGTCGCTGGATGCAATTACCGCTAGTTGATCGACATAATTACTTTTCTGTTTTTGATAAGGAATCTTTGGCCGTTGGGACGGAGCTCCTTGTTTTTGGGAATGAAATGGGAAGATTTGTAATTCGCTGTTATAGCTTCTTGTCCAACACATGGAGTACCGGAATGGATATGAACGAGCCTCGATGTTTCTTCGGGTCTGCTAGCCTAGGAGAGAGGGGGATATTGGCTGGTGGACATGGTTATGGTGGTAAGATCCTTGATTCGGCTGAATTATACAACTCTGAGACAGGAACATGGAAGACACTCCCTAGGATGAGGAAAGCGAGGACAAAGTGCTCGGGTGTGTTCATGGACGGAAAGTTTTATGCCATTGGAGGAATTGGAGGAGCTGGTGCTGATCTGCTCACATGTGGGGAGGAATATGACTTAGATACTGAGACTTGGACCGAAATTCCTAACATGTCCCCGATGCAATCAGGTTCTGCTAATGAGGATCTCGCTAGATCAGGATCGCCCCCTTTAATTGCTGTTGTAAATAACGAACTATACGCAGCAGAGCATGACGGTATGGATATCCGAAAATATAACAAGAGCACTAAATCGTGGATCACGATTGGAAGAATGCCTGTGCGTGCTGTCTCGAGGAAGGGCTGGGGTTTAGCGTTTAGGGGATGTGGTGATCTCCTCGTAGTAATTGGAGGGCCTCTTAACATTCATGCGAAGTTTATCGAAATCAATGCATGGGCTCCACGTGAAGGACCGGTGCGCTGGGAGTTGCTCGGGCGAATGTATTCGAGCAATTATGTTCGTAATTGTGCCGTGATGGGATGCTGATAAATTTACTCATCGACAGCATGCTGTATCACTGTACTTTCCTGGATGCTTATGGTCCTGAGTGGTAACGTGTAGTTCCTGGACTATGTCATTTTCTTTTTCAACTGAATGTTCTGTTTAAGTTTGTCTTGAATGTTTTTGTTCGAGTTATCTTTTCCCAGTCATGTAACACCTCAAGATTGACAAAACTTTTTATATACAGTACTATATATGTGTCTAATCCATACATCATGATTCATGAAGTACTTCATATGAATCACTCAAGCCTCGAGTGAGATTTGTTAGTAACTTGTTTACTTATGGTCATGGCCTATCTGATGAATCGTACATGTGTTTGCGTATAGTCCAGGAACGGATAGACCAAGTCCTTTGATTTAAGCTAATTTGTTCGGCTAGGTGAGGTTCTTGTTTCATGCTCTCTTGAAATTGGATGCGTGATCCGCCATCATGTAATACATGTATTTGCTGCATTTTGCCTATGATCTTGTGTGTTACAATGTCCATGTCCTGAGCTCAAGTGCACTGTGAAAAAACTTATGTTTGGTTACATATTTTGCAAAGCCAGTCTCTTCTATTAGTTTTATGCATATGTACATTACATTCTCCGATTGGTTCTTTACGCGTATTGCGACAATTGAACCCCTGTCCAAGGGTTCAAAAACATAAATACATTACATATTGTCGTATTATTTTGTAGAGGTGGCACTAGCCCCTATGGATGATTTGAGAGGTGGCTCTGACTACTATATCTGCGATGTAGCACTTCATTCCACTTGGCATTCACAGCTGCACGAATAGTTCAACCGCGATTCAAGCATGAGTGATGACGATGCAAACACTGAGTCACATGTAACTAGCCCCATGTTTAATGAGGTGGCGCCTATAGTGATTCCGTGCGGCACATTGTTCACAATATTGCATATGGTATCCATATTAGTGCTTTTAATAACATCTAGCCCCTCCTTAGTCTGGAGTTTGCATCCACTACCCTTGTTAGATAATATTAATTACATCTGGATCTACGAACTTGACTTTTTGCGAACTTATTCATTGAAAGTACTTTTTTACACTTGGTGAATTATCGGATTTTTGGTTGACCAAACAATTTGAACTTTTGTTTATTACACTTCTAACCCAAATATTTTCATTTTTACACAATTAGCACTATTTATTTAAAAACGAACCTACATAATTTTACAATATTTCAAAATGGTCTAAAAAATTATTTAAAAACAAACCCTACAAAAATTATATTTCAACATAAGTCCTAAATTATTAAAAACTTAAAAAAAAAAAAAGCAAAAGATTTGGGGCTGCTACAGCTCCAAGCCGGAGCTGTTTGCAGCTCCGAACAGCTCCAGATCGGAGCTGTAGCAGCCCCGATTTGGGGCTGTAAACAGCTCCGACACCGGAGCTGTAAAGCTCCGATTCAGCTCTGATCTGGGGCTGCAAAGCTCCAGAATCGGAGTTGTAGTCGGAGTCCGGTACCGGAGATGAAGAAAAGAAAAACAAAATAGAAAAATAAAAATAAAAGAAAAGAAAAAGAGTTAAGGCCATGTTTGGTTGTCAATAAATGAATAGTGCCTTATTTCTTGGTCAACAAAAAAATGGGCTCGTAGACCTGGATCTAATTCTGGGACTGAGGAGGTTGTAAATGCAAAGTGATGTCCCAAGAGGGGTACCATATGATATTTACCCTTATGATAATTATTGGTATTGGATTTTTGTTATCTTGGTTAATTTTACATGATGCGACATGCAAGTTTTACACATACGTTACGCTGAGTTAACAAGCCAGCAAGTGAACCGCGAGTTATCTTAACACCAGTGGTTCAAGCAAGTGTTCAAGTAACGAATACATGAGATGTCTAAACGCGGGCATTATCAAGCAAGTCAAGTAAAATATCTAAACACAAGTGGTTTAACACACAAGTTTCTAGAAAAAAATTATGTATTTCCATATACGATACACAATGTTCAATTCTAAAGTGCTTTGATTTCACCAAGTAAATTATGCAAGTTAAATATTCAAAATCAAGTTCAAATTTAATCGACAGTTGGTTACTAATGTGAAATCATGTATAAGCAAGCAAATGATTGTTTCATTGCTATATATCTAGGGTTACTTATGATTCAAACTAACACCAAAATCATCACATTAATCCGCATATTCAAAATTATAGTTACAAACTTGAATTTTTTCTTCTTTAAATGGACGGATTTATTTGCCAGGCAAATATATGAACCTGCTAGTGGTTCCCAATTCCGAAACATAGAATTGTTGGGTTTTATGGTTATTCATGATGTAGTGACTCGTGTCGGTTATATATATATATATATATATATATATATATATATATATATATATATATATATATATATATATATCTGTGTGTGTGTGTGTGTTTTGAAAAGTTTGAAGGACCAAAACTTGTAAAATTAAAATCATAAAATTGTGTAGCTAGTGATGTTTAACGAGCCGGTATTGCTTGGCTCGTTAGTGGAACGAGATCGGCTCAAATACCTTATCGAGTGGGTCAAGCTCGAGCCTTACCGAGTTGACTCGATTCACGTGACAACACTAACCGTAATTTTTATAGCTATTATTTACAAGTCTTGGGGCTCTTATGGAAAATTAATAAGTTAAAGGAACAGCCTGAAATACAAATACAAAGCTTCTCCTCGAAAGGTGTCTCTATCAATCAACTCCCTCAATTCCTTGAAAAATGGCGTTTCTACTAAAAACAAAAACAAGTGCTCTTTCAGCTCTCCGATTGCAGTCTCAGGTACACTTATATTCTATAATACCCATGTAATTAAATCGTTGTTTTGATTTCGGTTGAAATTTTGATGATATCCGACTGACTGATAATCAATTTCATGGGATTTGTAATAGCTAAAGGTCGATGAGTCTCTGATGCTATCTAGGAGGCGTGGATTTCATGTCGAGCCTGGTACCAGAGAGAAGGCTGTGAGTATTTTTTTATTCCTCTTCTGTGATTTAGGTTTTTGGTCATTTCTGTTCCACTTGAGGAATCCTATAATGTTCACATTTCTCTACGCAATTGATCGACTATATAACTGATGAACCTTTACAATTAGCATTTTATTTTAGGGTATGTGTTTGCATGTTAAGTACTACTAGATTGTTTCACCTCTTGCACCAACATTTTAGATGATAATATTACTATGTCTTTCCAGCTCCTGGCAGAGGACCCATCTCTAAAACGGTTCAAGTCGTACAAGCAAAGCGTGCGAAGCCTCAAAAAAGTTGGAGATGTTGTTACTCTCATAGTTGTAGCTGGTATGCTCTTCTTCCTATCCTATCCCCACTCTATGATTCATGTGTCATATATTCTTTATTAGCTAGTGTAGATGTAAGTACTAAATTAATTACCAATACGTTGATATGTATTAATATTGATCGTAGGCCGTGGATTCATGTGGTTTAGTCTTTCAAGTCTGCTTAGAAAAAGACAACGGCTAGGTTTATTTAATTGTTCATTCAAAATACCAAGGAATGAACACTAATCTCTTTGTTACGGACCTCAGCATTACCAAGAATGTACCCCATGCCATGCTTCGTTTGGGTGGGGTCACTTTCAATAGTAAAGCCGTAGAATCATCAAATCATTTAGAGTTGATTATAGTAGTTGATGTTAGATGATTTGATGAGGTAAACCGTTGGGTGTGCTGATGTCTCTCTGTAGATATGTAGACAGTCATTGTTCGAGTATTGTGGACTTAAAGCTCTAGAATATGCATTATGCAACAAATATTAAGTTGAAGCTATATTATTGCAAGGTGGCAAACCGTAGGAGATTCCTTGAATTAATCTATGGAAAAGAGACCTGCAAAAGTGATTGTTTCATTTGATTCCTAGATCTTTTGATGTGCTTAATACATGAGACTGGAACTTCCTTGCGATTGTCTCTTGCCACTTTATTTCCATCTAAAGTTGTTATTGAGGCCCCATTTCCATTTCTCTTCAGCTTTTTGTTGACAGAAAATCTCAATTCATGTAGGTGTAAAAAGAGTCTATTGTATGGTTTTTAAAAAACTCCATGGAATTTTTCATGTCTCGAGCCTCATGACTGGCTTAATTTTGATTTTATGCTAAATCTTGAGTTAATGTTAAATTTGCAGAAATTCATGTTTTTTACTGCAAACTGAGAAGTCATGCACTGTCTTTCTTTTAAAATGCACAAAGAGAGTATTTATTCAAAATAATGCTCTCCCAGTATTCTCAGCCTGATATAGCTATGTAACTATTTTCTTTCAAACACAACATTATGTTAACTGAACTCATGTTGCCGCACCTCCAGAGATAATTACAAATGTCAGATAACTGCTAAAGGTTCCAGGTGGCTTCAGCACCTTTGATTGAATAGAAGTACCTTCTACGTTCTTCATGACAATGTAGGAAGGCGTGAGAAACTGGGGGTTGTGGAGCGGTGTCTCTTTCGTGATTGCTTACTATTACTTTCTCTTCTAAGACGCTTTTTTTTTTTTTTTTTTTTTTTTTGCACTTATTTTTTTGCCTACTCTCATTTCTTTGTTCTACATTTGTCAGTATATCCCTGATAAGAACTGTTGAGCTGAGTTGGGCTTTGGATTGAATCTAACATGTTTTATTTTTGTACTCAGGATGCTGCTATGAGATCTACGTCAGAGCAACAACGAGGGAAGAAAGCCAGTAAACAGGGAGTACTAGAGCGTCTTAACTGTGGGAGCTAGTCTCTATGTGCACATGAATTAGTTGATGCAGGGACCAGACTGTCAAGATAATGGAAACGCTTTCTTTATTTCCTAAACGGAAGATGAACTGATTATCATTATTTAAATAAATTGGCTTGTTTTGCTTCGAATAATGAATGAGATGCGTCGTCAAGTTTACTATGTATACTGCAAGATTTAGTGCCATGTTCTTTTCTGATTTGTCTCACACTGAATCTCTGATTGCACCAGAAAGTTAAAGTCTTTTGCAATTTTCTGGGTTTATTGAACCACCCTCTCACTGTTTATGAGAATGGTGGATCAATGATTCACCCCCTAAAATTTAAAAAAGGATTGGTAATGGCTAACCTGCCTGGGATTTCACAAGCTCGGATCCAGTTTTTGAATTACATGCAAATGTTTGAGATTGAACTTTAAAATTGACTTTGTTTTAAATTTTCGTGAAAGTTGTGTTGCTTTAATAAAAGTTGAGGTCTTGGGTTGAGTCATAAAAAAATATATAATTATATATTAGCATTAAGTTTTGTATTTTATCTATTTAAGTATAGAAATGATGGGGTGGAGAGGGGTGGGGGGAGAGGATCTATGAAAATGAGATTTTAGTATAATATAGCGTGTGATTTTGAGTAGAGATGGTGAATCATGAAAATGAGATAGATTTTCGTATAATAGATGTCTTTTTTTTTTTTTTTTTTTTTGGAATGAAAATCTTTCACCAAACCCGAACAAGATGATTTTTTTGGTGACAAGAATTAAAAATCAAGCAAGGAAAATGGTACGAGCTTCTTAGATGGTTCAGTTGATGCCCCTCCCTTGCGTTTTCAATCGTAACTACATACATTCAGGGAATTGACTTCAACAGAGTATGTTTACCTCTCTGTTCATTGTTTCTTTCTATTATTTGTGTTGGCAATGAAGATGTTTGTTTGCTTCGAGCTTAATTGTTGTTTTAGAGTTGATATATTTTCATGGCTGTTCTGGATTTTAAATTTAATTCTGAATTACTTATATTACTCCTAGTTTATGCTCAAACCTGTTTTCCCTTTCCTGTTCTAACGATCGGATTCGAGTCCGATTATGTCGCATTTGTTTGAGTTCAAGTTGGATACTGGAAATGGAAATGCCGCTTTTAGTACAAGTTTGTTGTGAATTCAACACTCCACATTAGCTGCTTTAGCAATGTTATTACTTTGTTAGGAGCTTCTGTTGTATTTAATTTCAGATTCCATGTGACTTGTTTTTCTTCCAAAATTGGTTCACTTTAAAGTTTAACGAAAATTGAGATGGGATGATTTCTGGATAAAGTTTGAGGCACATTGCATATCGAGGGAGAGATTAGGCGCAAAAACATTAATTCCTATTTACACTTTAAGAAACCCACTTGAGTTGATGGGCATTTGGCATACTCCGAATCTATAAAAATGTAAACATTAAGCTGTAAATTTATAGGGCAGTGTAGCTGTGGTTTTCTATTCTTATAATGATCTAGTTGGCAAACTTTTTGCAATGATGGTCAGTTGTTTTAGTGACCATTAACTACTACATGTATTCATGTTCCTTGGAAATCATATCATGTACTTCTCAACAATAATGAGGTTATGAGGGAATTCGTCTGGTTGATTGAGGGTTGGTTTCTGAGCTCTGTTTCTCTTTATCTATGTACTAAACATGCGATGGTGAATAGATTTCATTCAGGAGACACTAGGGCTAGGCATTCTGTGTCCATTTGCATATTAGCCGGTCTGTGCTTTTCTCTACCTATTGGGAGCATGGAAGAGGAGTGGGTTAGAAAGGGGAAATATCTAGCTGTCCATCTGGGTAAGGATGAAAAAACTGCAACATTCGTCCTGAACTCAATGTTGAAACCCATCATGGCGGTGGAGTTACGGAAACTACTAATTCTGATCCTAAGGCAACACTCTATCAGTGATGCCCTGCCAAATTCAGCAATCATACTCCCTGTCAATAATATATTGCTAAAGGCATTGCCTATCTGAAGCGCAAAAGCTCCATCCGGCTCCTGAAGGATATGTATCCCGGTTTTGTGTTGAACTCTAAATTCAAATGTACGTGTAATCAAGCAAACAAAGAAATCAAAAGAAAACTTTGATATAGATATGTTCCGAAGACCGCCTATGCCTTTTCATTTGCAGAGAATACAAAGGATTTCTCAATTCCTTCTTGCAAGAACTGAAACTGGAAAAATCTCTTATGTTTCATAGATACATCTTACAAAAAATAAAACATATATTCTTGACTTGCTAATTTGCTACCTTTACAGGGAAAGAGAAAGATAGGATTCTTGTTTTCAAAGTTTCCATCCATTAATCTCACTGCCCTAACCAATACATATGTAACTATGTAAGTCTTCTTGTATTTCTCATTTCTAATTTGATTTGTTTCCCTTGAATTTCTTAGCTGTGTTATATCTGTGTTTGTATTGTATTGGATTGGATATTGATGGATGATAGATCTATCAGTACTCAGCTGTTATTTCAGCTAAATCCCCTGCAAGATTTATACGTCTGTGAGACTGTGACAGATTTATAGATTATGCAGCTAGGTATTATCTGAACTTGTTAGATCTTAAAGAAATGATTTTTTTAAAAGATTCACTGTTACAGGTCTGATTGATTTGTTGTTGATTTGAGGTGTTATATGATATGGCTTCTATTGCTTTTTTCCTAATTTCACAAAACTTACAAAACTTGTTTTGTTAATTTCCAATATATAGTACGTTTTCAATTTTGATCTTCCTGGTAAGGTTTGCTGACGTACGTTTTTGAAGATATGTGCGCAACATATCGAAAAATCTAGCAAAAAATTTTGCGCAGACGGGGAATATAATTAATAGCGCAAACATTATCGATGTGGATTATTATTTGATAAAACTGTCAGAAGTCAGAACTCTGAACCAATGAGGAATGCACAACTTGATCATTAACCTTCTTGCAAGAACTGAAACTGGAAAAATCTCTTCTGTTTCATCGATACATCTTATAAAAAATAAAACATGTATTCTTGACTTGGTAATTTGCTACCTTTACAGGGAAAGAGAAAGATAGGATTCTTGTTTTCACAGTTTCCATCAATTAATCTCACTGCCCTAACCAATACATATGTAAGACTTCTTGTATTTCTCATTTCTAATTTGATTTGTTTACCTTGAATTTCTTAGCTGTGTTAAATCTGTGTTTGTGTTGTATTGGATTGGATATTGATTGTTGATAGATCTATCAGTACTCGGATGTTATTTCAGCTAAATCCTGTGCAAGATTTTTTATAAAGAAATGATTTTTTTTAAGAATTCACTGGTACATGTCTGATTGATTTCTTGTTGATTGAGGTGTTATATAATATGGCTTCTATTGCTTTTGTTGAATGTTTTCCTACTTTCACAATTTCACAGATCTTACAAAACTTGTTTTGTTAATTTCCAAATATAGTACGTTTTCAATTTTGATCTTCCTGGTAAGGTTTGCTGATGTAAGTTTTTGAAGATATATGCGCAACATTGCGCAGCCTATCGAAAAAGCTAGCATAAATTTTTGCGCAAACGGCAGAATATAATTAATAGCGCAAACATTATCGATGTGGATTATTATCTGATAAAACTGTCAGAAGTCAAAACTCAAAACCAAAGAGGAATGCATATGTTTATGGCACAGGTTATCCTTTTCTAATACAAATTCTCAGTTTTCTCACTGATGCATGCTATTTCTGCAGAATTTCAAATCCTGAGGTGTTAGGCTATCATTAACATGGAAGGTGTTGAGCTTCGACATGGCAAACGCTCACTGGAGACCAACAGGGAGGAAGATGATGTCGTAAAAACGGAATGCAGGCGATCAAGGGATCGGATAGATACAGTTTAGTCAATTGGTGGAAGTTCAGTGCCCCTTAATGTACAATCTGAGGGTCAGAGGCATGCAGGCGACAATTCCGATACTAGTTAATTGATCACAGGCATCGGTCACGATAACTCCATAAACTGTCTCATTCGTTGCTCCAGATCAGATTTTGGTGCACTTGCCTTGCTGAACAAGAGTTTCCGTTCACTTATCAGGAACGGCGAGTTATATATGTTAAGGAGGCAAAACGGTGTAGTTGAGCACTGGGTCCAAGTGCATGAATGGGTGGCTTTTAACCCTAATCGGCATCGTATGATGCAATTACCGCCAGTTGATCGACATAATTACTTCTTTTCTGTTGGTGTTAAGGAATCTTTGACCGGAATGAATATGAACGAGCCTTGATGTTTCTTCGGGTCCGCCAGCCTAGGAGAGATAGGGATATTGGCTGGTGGACATGGTTATGGTTGTAAGATCCTTGATTCGGCTGAGTTATACAACTCTGAGACAAGAACATGAAAGACACTCCCTAGGATGAGGAAAGCGAAGAAAAGGTGCTCCGTTGTGTTCATGGACGGAAAGTTATGTCGTTGGAGCTGGTGATGACCTCACATGTGGAGAGGAATATGACTTACATACTGAGACTTGGACCGAAATTCCTAACATGTCCCCGATGCGATCACGTGCTGCTGATGAGGATCTCGCTTGAGCAGGATGCCCCACTTTAATTGCTGTTGTAAATAACAAACTATATGCAGCAGATCATGACAATATGGATGTCCGGAAATATAACAAGAGCACTAAATCGTGGATCACGATTGGGAGAATGCATGTGTGTGCCGTCTCAAGGTAGGGCTAGGGTTTAGCGTTTAGGGATGTGGTGATCGCCTCATGGCAATTGGAGGGCCTTGTAACATTAATGATGCGATGTTTGCCGAAATCAATGCGTGGACTCCACATGAAGGACCAGTCACCAGTGCACTGGAAGTTGCTGGGGCCAATGCATTCGAGCGATTATGTTCTTAATTGTGCCATGAGGGGGTGCTGAAAAATTTACTCATCGGCAGCATGTTGTATCACTGTAAAAGAAATTTAGGGTTTATCTTCACAAGCAAGGAAAATGGTATGAGCTTCTTTCGTTGTCTGGACTGCATTAGACACTGGATGCCGGGTAAGTTGAATGCTAAGAACTTTTTCTCTGTTAACTCGCATATTTCCTTGTTAATTCCGTTTTTATCCTAAGATGGAATGGTCACTAAGCTACGAGTGAAGATTTCGTGATATTACTATAAGCCCTTGTATGACAAAGTTACATCGCTGCCGTTTAGTGGTTCATATATCAACTTTTACATTGTTCTCTCACGAGCATATTTCTGGGAAAGAAATGTTATAGCAATTTCATTTGCACCTAGAGACTCACATGAAACCCAGGTTCAGTTTGTGCTTGAACGGGGTGTACCTGCAGTCATTGGCTTTTTTGAATGATAAAACTGCCATATCCATCTAGAGCATTTGACATGGCACACTGCTCTCGTTGCCTTATACCGTGGGGGTGAATGCTTAGAACAAATCTTCATTAAATTGCTAATATCTTTTGACTATTGTTTTTTTTTTCTTTTTCTTTTCATGCAGATTTTTTATAACCTTAAAAAAAGTTATTAAACATGAAAAGATCATTCATTGGTGTTGAACTCTAAAATCCAATGTATCTGTAATCAAGAAAAAAAAAAGAAATCAAAGAGAACTTTGATACTATGCTTTTTCATTTGCAGAGAATACAGAGAATTTCTCAATGTTTTCTTGCAAGAACTGAAACTGGAAAAACCTTCTGGTTCATAGATACATCTTACAAAAAAGAAATTATATATTCTTGACTTGCTAATTTGCTATCTCTACAGGGAAAGGGAAAGATAGGATTCTTATTTTCACAGTTTGCATCAATTAATCTCACTGCCCTAACCAATACATATATGTAAGTCTTCTTGGATTTCTCATTTCTAATTTGATATGTTTACCTTGAATTTCTAAGTTGTTGAATCTGTGTTTGTATTGTATTGGATTGGATATTGATTGATGGTAGATCTAATTTGATTTGTTTACCTTGATTTATACATCTGTGAGATTGTGACAGATTATGCAGCTAGGTATTTTCTGACTTATGAGATCTTAAAGAAATGACGTTTTTTAAGATTCATATTTACTGGTCTGATTGATTTCTTGTTGATTTGAGGTGTTAGATTATATAGCTTCCTTTGTTGAATTTTTTCCTAATTTCATAAAACTTGTTTTGTTAATTAACAAATATAGTCCGTTTTCAATTTTGATCTTCCAGGTAAGGTTTGCTGACGTGCGTTTTTGATGATATAATTTGTTTTTAGAAGATCAGGTTATCTCTGATCTGTACTTGTTTTTATGATATAATTTGTTTTAGAAGATCAGGTTATCTCTGATCTGGCGCAGGCTATCATTTTCTAATACAAGTTCTCAATCTTCAGAATTTCAAAGTCCTGAGGTAGTATAGTTTATTATTAACATGAAGGGTGTTGAGATTCAACATGGCAAACGTTCACTGGAGACTAACAGGGAGGAAGATAATGTCGTAAAAAAGGAATGCAGGCGATCAAGTGATCGGATAGAGACAGTTTTGTCAATTGGTGGAAGTTCAATGTCCTTTAATGTACAATCTGAGGGTCAGAGGCATGCAGGCGAAAATTCCGACACAAGTTCATTGATCACAGGCATCGGTCGCGATAACACCGTCAGCTGTCTTATTCATTGCTCCAGATCGGATTATGGTGCACTTGCCTTGCTGAACAGGAGTTTCCGTTCACTTATTAGGAGCGGTGAGTTATATAAGTTAAGGAGGCAAAACGGTGTAGTTGAGCACTGGGTTTATTTTTCATGCCAAGTGCATGAATGGTGGCTTTTAATCCTAATCAGCATCGTTGGATGCAACTTCCACCAGTTGATCGATATAATTACGGTGATAAGGAATCTTTGGCCGTTGGGACGGAGCTCCTTGTTTTTGGGAATGAATTGGGAAGCTTTGTAATTCGCTGTTATAGCTTATTATCCAACACATGGAGTACCGGAATGAATATGAACGGGCCGCGATGTTTATTCGGGTCCGCCAGCCTAGGAGAGAGAGGGATATTGGCTGGTGGACATGGTTATGGTGGTAAGATCCTTGATTCGGCTGAGTTATACAACTCCGAGACAAGAACATGGAAGACACTCCCTAGGATGAGGAAAGCGAGGAAAATGTGCTCCGGCGTGTTCATGGACGGAAAGTTTTATGTCATTGGTGGAATTGGAGGAGCTGGTGCTGACATCCTCACATGTGGAGAGGAATATGACTTGGATACTGAGACTTGGACCGAAATTCCTAACATGTCCCCGATGCAATCAGGTGCTGATAATGAGGATCTCGCTAGATCAGGATCGCCCCCTTTAATTGCTGTTGTAAATAACGAACTATATGCAGCAGATCATGACGGTATGGATGTCCGGAAATATAACAAGAGCACTAATTTGTGGATTACGATTGGGAGATTGCCTGTGCGTGCCGTCTCAAGGAAGGGCTGGGGTTTAGCGTTTAGGGGATGTGGTGATCGCCTCATAGTAATTGGAGGGCCTCTTAACATTGATGCGAGGTTTATCGAAATCAATGCATGGACTCCACGGGAAGGACCGGTGCACTGGAAGTTGCTGGGGCGAATGTATTCGAACAATTATGTTCGAAATTGTGCTGTGATGGGATGCTGAACTCATCGGCAGCATGCTAGCTGTATCACTGTAGTTCCCTGGATGGGTAATGTGTGTTGTTCCTGGACTATATCATTTTCTTTTTCAACTGAATGTTCTGTTTAAGTTTGTCTTGAATGTTTTCTTCGAGTTATCTTCTTCCAGTCATGTAACACCTCAAGATTGACAAAGCTTTTTATATACTGAAGTATTTTCTATGTAATTCATACACCTTGCCCGGGCCTCTAGTAACTTGTTTACTTATGGCCTATCGGATGAATCATACTACATGTTTGCGTATATATAGTCCAGGAACATATCATTTTGTGTGGCTAGGTGTACTTGTTGCGTTCTCTCTTGAAATCGGATGCCTGTGCCGTCATCATGTAATACCTAGATTTGCTGCATTTTGCCAATGATCTTATGTGTTACAATGTCCATGCTGTTCTCAAGTACATTTGTGAAAAACTCATGTTTGGCTACATATTTCGCAAAGCCAGTCTCTTCTATACATATGATATGTTACATTCTACCATTGGTTCTTTATGCGGATTGTGGCAATTGAACCCCTGTCCAAGCGTCCAAGGGTTCGCAAGCATAAATACATAATTACATATTGTCGTACAGATCTATAGAGGTGGCCCCTATGGTTTTGAGGTGTCTCTCACTGCTATCTGCGATATAGCACTTAGTCCCTCTTGGCATTTAGCATCTGCACAACTAGCTAGAGTTCATCCCCGATTCAAGCACGAGTCACATGTAACTAGCCCCATGTTTAATGAGGTGGCGCCTCTAACCATATAGTGATTCTACGTGACACATTTTTCACGATCTTGTTATTCATGCATCATTCGGGCGTTACTATAAGATTATCAGGTTTATGATAATTATTGGTATTAGATGCGACATGCATGTTTTACACAAACGTCGAGTTAACGAGCAAGTAAGTCAACCGTGAGTTTTCCAAAAGCGAGTGGTTCGAGCAAGTGTCAAGCCACACATGCAAAAAATATATAAACACGGGCATTATCAAGCAAGTCAAGTAAAAAAAAATCCAAACATACGAGTGGTTCAAGAAAGTGTTGAAGCAAGACATGTACGAGATATCTAAGCGCGGACATATCAAGCAAGTCAAGTGAAATATCTAAATAAGAGTGGTTCGAGCAAATGTGCAAGACATGCACGAGATATCTAAACGCGGGCATTATCAAACAAGTCAAGTGAAATATCTAAATACAAGCGGTTCGAGCAAGCTTTCAAGCAAGACATTCACGAGATATCTTTTAAGCGTAGGCATTGCTTATGCTCCGTTTATGAGCAATAAAAAAAAGACATCTAAGCGTAGGCATTATCAAGCAAGTCGAGTAAAGTTTCATGTAAAAGTTCAAGAATGTGCCAAGCAAGTCACACATAATCGAGTACGTGTGCAAGTGTTTGTACGCAACTCAAACATGAGAATCAGTGGGTCCAAGTAGTTTCAAGTGATTCAATTAAACACGAGGTCAAGTGCACATGCATGTATTAGAGTCGATGTAGTTATTTATGTAAGCGTGGAAGTCAATGCAAGCGAGTAAGAACGAATATGACACATGATAAATCGTGAATATTATCCAACTGATCAAGCACGTGATTAAAATCAAATATGTGAAAGTTTCAGTCCAAACAAACAATATACGCGAGTACTAGGTAATTAATAACCGCGTGGATAACAAAGTAATTTTCCCTTTTGGTATCATTAGAATTTCCGCCAGAGTCCATGTGCCTTTTGGATTCATATGACACAAGAGTAATAATAATAATAATAATACTAAGAAAGAACTAACTGTATTATTCATTCACTTCACTCTCAAACCTTTTGGGACGAAACCTAGAAAAATTCTCAATTAGAATTAGGGCATTTCCAGCTGATCCATAATTACTGCAAAACAAATTCCTGTTTCTTCTTCTTCACGAGCAAGGGGAATGCTACGAGCTTCTTAGATACTTCAATTGATGCCTGTGCCTTGTCATTTCGATAGCTAAACTACTTGCAGAGAATTCACTACAGGTATGTGTATGTTTATCTCTCCGTTCATTCTTTTTTTCTATTCGCGAGTTTTATTTGCGTCGGTAAAGATGTTTTCATGCCTGTTCTGGAATTTTATTTTGATTCTGAATTACTGATTATCTTACACCAAGTTGAAGCTCAAAGCTGTTTCAATTTTCCTGTTTTAACGACCAGATCCGAATCCCGAGGATTTTGTTACATTAGGTTATGTTGTTCAAGCTGGATACTGGATATGTTGCTTCAGGTTTAAGTTTAGTTGCTTTAGCAATGTTAAATAACTTGTTAGGAGCTTCTATTGCGTTTAGTTTCAGATTCTATGACCTTCAATGACATTTCCATTAGTTGCCATATATTAGTTAAGTTATGCACACTCCATATTCTTCCAAAATTGGCTCATTCTAAGGCTTAACGAATATCGATGAATTGATTCTTTGAGCGAGTTTGAGCCACGTTGCATATCGAGTGAGCGATTACGCAGTGGAAAGGTGAGGTCCAAATTATTCTTTAAGAAACCCCACATGAGGCACATGTGACATACTACGAATCTGTGATGACGTGAACTTTAAGTTGTGAATCTAAAAGGCTGAATAGTTGTGGTTGCACAAACTTTTGCCATGTTGATTAATTATTTTATTGACCTAGAGCATTAATTAATCTATAGTTTTCATGTGCCTTGGAAATCGCATCATGCACTTCTCTACATTAATGAGGGAACTCTTCTGATTGTTCGAGAGATGGTTTCTGGCTTTTGTTTCTCTTTAGTTATATGCTACTAAGCATGATATATAACTACTTCAGGGCATGCGATGGTGAACAGATTTCGTTCCGGGGATAATAGGACTAGGTGTTCTTTGTCCATTTTCATAGTGGTCGGTTTATGCTGCTTTTTCTACCTGTTGGGTGCATGGCAGAGGAGTGGGTTCGGAAAGGGGGACTATATAGCTGTCCAGGTGGCTAAGAGTGCACAAAACTGCAACATTCTTCCGGAACTTAATGTTGAAACCCATCATGGCGGTGGCGTTGGGGAAACTGATGATTCTGACCCTAAGGCAACAATCTATAAGCCATGCCCTGCCAAATACACTGATCATACACCCTGTCAAGATCGAAAACTTGCTATGAAGTTTCCAAGAGCAAATATGATTTATCGCGAAAGGCATTGCCCATCTGAACAACAGAAGCTGCGTTGTCTCATTCCGGCTCCTGAAGGATACGTGACTCCGTTTCGGTGGCCTAAGAGTCGAGATTATGTTCCCTATGCCAATGCGCCGTACAAAAGCTTAACTGTCGAGAAGGCTATTCAGAATTGGGTCCAGTATGAGGGCAGTGTGTTTAGGTTCCCTGGTGGCGGGACACAATTCCCTGAGGGAGCTGATAAATACATTGATCATCTTGCTTCGGTTATTCCAATTGCCAACGGAACTGTTAGGACTGCATTAGACACTGGTTGTGGGGTATGTTGAATTCTAATAACTTTCTATGTTAACTAGCACATCTCCATTGTATTTTTGTTTTGATCCTAAGATGAATGGTCACTCAGCAGCTTTTGTGAAATTACATCTCCAACTTTTACGAGAAGTTTCTTGATGCCTTGAGAAGCATTATTACTACCCACCTACTCGGTGTTTTCAATTTTACCAAACTGTTTATTCCATATCAACTGTCGGTTCCATTGTTAAAGAATCATTTAATATGATAATTCTCTCATGAGTCATGACTTTCCTACTTTCCTATATGTGATGGCTAATATCGCATATGCATGTTGTTCTTTTAGGTTGCTAGTTGGGGAGCATATCTATGGGAAAGAAATGTTATAGCAATGTCATTCGCACCTAGAGACTCGCACGAAGCCCAGGTTCAGTTTGCTCTTGAGCGGGGTGTACCTGCAGTCATTGGTGTTTTTGGAACCATGAAACTGCCATATCCATCTAGAGCATTTGACATGGCACACTGCTCTCGTTGCCTCATACCCTGGGGAATGAATGGTTAGAACAATATTGATTAAATTGTTAAATGTGTTTCTACACAGGATTGGTAAAAAAAAAAGGTTTGCTATTGGACATTTTGTGATATTTTCTTTTGCATTGTAGATGGACTTTTCATGAAGGAAGTGGATCGTGTGCTTAGACCGGGAGGTTACTGGGTGCTTTCAGGCCCTCCAATCAATTGGAAAACCCACTACACAGCATGGCAACGGCCCATGGAAGAACTTCAGGAAGAACAGAGAAAAATTGAACAGGCTGCTAAACTTCTCTGTTGGGAGAAAATATCCGAAAAAGATGAAATTGCAGTATGGCAGAAGAAAATCAATACTGACTCTTGTCGTGCTGTTCAGGAAAATTCTGGAGCAGAATTCTGCAAACCTGAAGATGCTGATGATGTCTGGTATGCATACCTAATTTCATAACCATGCATGTAAAGGCCTGTAGCTTCACCATTTTGACATCTTCTGAGATTACTCATAATTATTGATTATGTGCTACACCCTGTAGATTTTGTTGAGTATAACTTGTTTGGCTGAAAGTTTAAAAGAGCATACACCTCCATGATGGTGTAGTGTGATGGTTTCAGGTTGTTACTAGAAAAATAGCAGTAAGAGTGTGATAACTAATACAGACTATAGTGGGTATCTAGTAATTTCCAAGATTTGTAGAAATTTAAGAAAAGCGCCAAACAAACAGATCATTTCTATCTGTAAATTATCCTTGGCTTTGGTGGATTTGTGTGGTTGCCTTCATCAGGTATTAAATGAAACTGCCCTCTTAATCATTTTGATGCATCCCTTCTGTTATCCAGGTACAAGAAAATGAAACCATGCATTACACCAAGCTATAATGCCAAGAACAGTGAAGATTCTAGTTGGGAGCTCAAACCATTTCCGGATCGTCTTTATGCTGTTCCGCCCAGGATTGCAAGTGGCTCAGTTTCTGGAGTTTTTGTTGAGGCCTATCAGGAAGACAATAAGCAATGGAGAAAGCATGTGAATGCCTATAGAAGGATTATCAAGATCATTGACTCTGGAAGATATCGCAATATTATGGATATGAATGCTGGATTGGGTAGTTTTGCAGCTTGGCTTCAATCTCCCAAGTTGTGGGTTATGAATGTGGTGCCCACTATATCCGAGCAGAGTACTTTGGGTGTTATCTACGAACGAGGATTAATCGGGATCTATCATGACTGGTATATCTAAATTTCCTTTGTCACTGTTTCTTTTTTTGGAGTGGATTTCATTGTGTCTATCACTCCTGTGTTAACCTACTTGGAATGCTGCTAGTTCTCTGGATCTTCTTCTCATCGAAATAGTTAATACATGTTAGTACTTCAAAGGAAATGTTGTAGAACCATTGAATCAACTTTGTTCCAATTAATCTATGAAGGCCCACTTTGTTCAAATTAATGGAATCGTAGAGCATTAGTTTACCCTGAAACCTAATTTTGGAATTGATGTTGAAAGCTTTCAAATGGCTCTTATATGTTTCCAGTGATATTCAGTATAACACCTAGCTAGATGTCTCCATTGAGCATAACATTTGAAAGTTACTGTTTCTGGAGTTGCTTTCTGCATCAGCTTTTAGTTTAATGTAGTTTCTTTTGTTAAAATAATAAATTCTCCTCTGACTTTTATGCTTATTGATATCTACTTATTTTAGGTGTGAAGCTTTCTCTACATATCCAAGGACGTACGACCTCATCCATGCTAATGGCGTTTTTAGCTTGTACAAGGGCAAGTATGTACTGGTAACCTTTGTTTTTTCGATATGCAAGCCTAATAGTTGTTAATTTGAGGTCTGGTTCCTTCTTAAAGAGACTGCACTTTGGATTTGTTTTTGAACTTATGACAGTAGAAAACAAATCTTCTCTAAATTTTGTTGTTTAGTTGACCACAGTATTGCTTTCCACACATCTTCATAAATCCCGTTTCCTTTTTTCTAAGCTCGAGTTTACATAATCTTTGTTTCACCTGAAAAGTTCTGAAACATGTAGCTCACATAGATGCAAAAAAACTCAGGTGCAACTTTGAAGACATTTTGTTGGAGATGGACCGAATTCTTCGGCCAGAAGGTGCAGTTATATTCCGGGATGAAGCAGATGTTCTCATTAAAGTGAAGAAGATCATCAGAGGTATGAGTTGGAGCTATAAAATGATGGATCACGAGGACGGACCGCTTGTTCCCCAAAAACTACTGGTTGCTGTTAAGCAATACTGGGTTGGCAACGCCACTTCTATTCAGTAAAATGCAGTAGAAAAGAAAAGAAAAAAAAACCAAGCTTGGCACACTGGATGTCCTCATTTCAAAGCCTATTTCCAATGTAAAAGTGATTGCCTTGTCTTCTGGCTAGACAGCATATATTGATATAGAATTTGAATTTTGAAGTTGTAGATATACAATGTACTGTACTGACAATGTAATCCTAGAAATATTAAAGACATCACCTATTTGCAATTGCAAGCTTTGGTGTTTATTGAAATAAGGTGATCTCATTGAGTATATCTTATGCATTACGATCTCATTGTATCCATAAACATGCTCATCTTCATTTCCAAAAAAGTTAAGATACTGAATCAATCTGATCAAATACATCCTCATAAAGTTAAAACTTGAATTTGTTACGGTTGGCCGTTTCTTCATATAGCGAACGCTGGGATAAAATGTACTAGGAATAATCACTAGTGATTAATATAGTAGTAGGAATAATCTTATGCAATTTGACGATCAACATCTTATGCGCACTAATCTCATATTTGCTCTAATTTTCTTTAAGTAAGCTCATTCGGCATCGCAAGGTACTGGTCGAATCGATGTTTGAAACTAGAATTTTGTCTGAAATTAGCTTTTGTCTAAAATTACCTTTTGGTCAAATTAAAATACTAATTTTAGTTTCATAAAGTTTAAATTCTTATTATTTTTTTTGTGAAAATAATGATTCATATTTTTATAATGTTAATTTTCATATTTTTAATTGTTTTAGTTTAGCATAAATAAATTATTTGACTCCCATGATGCAGTTCATCCATTAGAGAGAGAAATTAAGATACTTTTTTTGAAAACAGAGGAATTAAGATATTCACGAAGATACAATTAGGAATAAATTCATATTCCATGTTTTCTTTGTCTTCTCTTTAATGTTTTTTTTTTCTTCAAGTTGTGAAAATTCATGGTTAACGATAAATATTACCAAACTATAAACTATGGTACTATTATGTTTTGCAAATTTTGCTCTGATCAGATAATAATAACTTGAAACTAGGTGGATCAATTTATCTTACATCATGGAATGGAGTGTAGAAAAAATATTACTGGAAGTCTGGAGTACCATGACATCGGCCTCGGTTACATGAATTCTTTGGATCATACACATTTTTAATAGTATTGATTATTGACTCTTTAATCCCAAGTCATTCTTATCCTTCACTTGAGTTGAATTGATGTCTGGAGAATTCATGGTTGTCTTAGTCTTACACAGATGCAAAAGTTAACCAGCAATCTGGATTAAAAGTGCTACTGAACCCATAATGCCAATTAATCTGGATTATAATAAGGTTCAATATGTTGCTCAATCACAGAATGATCATCATCTATAATCTCACCAAATAAGTCAATCTGGAGTATACGTATATACAAATCTAGCACATATAACACAGCTGCTTGCCGGATGGATAGAAAAAACATGTAAACATAATCAGCAATCTGACTAAATATATCAATGTTGTACTTTGATATTCAAAGAGACTACAGTTTACTTGTTAGACTGTTTCGGATACACGCCGATGCAGGTGAATCCACAACCTGATCTGCTACGAGTGGATTGGATCGTGGACGGAGTTTATCCATTAGCCTTCCCTGATATCCCTTTCAAAATTCGAACCAAAAGGATGATCCAGCAATGCTATGCAGTGTCATTGGTACTAGTTCCTTGATAGGTGTTATGGTTTTCAAGTTTTCCTTCTTGCTCCATTGTAATTAGACACCAATATTGAAAAAGTCTGTTTTATTGGAGATAAAAACTACAATAAAAAGTTTCTGACTCAGATATAGGTGTATTATGTCCACACATGTTGCAAGCCTGAAGACATAATGGCTCAAAGATATAAGTATTTGTTTCTGCAAAATTTTCCTCATTTACAGCATCTGTTTCACTACATTCCAGACTAATTTCTCAAGAAATTGAGAGCCCGATTACGATTTGAACTGCATCTCTGTGATCCTCATGTTATGGAACTCTTCCCCCGACATTAGAAAACCATTCTCAAGTCACAAGGCCTCAGCTGCAGTTTTGGGAGGAAGACGCTTTAGAAAATCGAGCGTTCCTTGCTTTGTCTTCTTTCGCCTTGCAGGAGGATCTGTAGCATTGAAATCACATCTGTTAGACCAACTGGAACTAAGTAAAAATCCTCAGTCGTTAAAGAAATGAGAAATTCACTTGCTACCTTTAGTCTTGCTGTTCTTATTGGAATCGATGACAGCAGACTTCCACTCGTCGTAATCATGTTTATCTGTTCGCTTACGCTTCTTGTAAGCCGAAGGCTGCAAGTGTAGAAGATCAACAATCAGAACATAACATGCATAACTAAAGCCTAAAGAACACTTGATCAGCCTGACCCCAACCAATGATTAGAACTGTGAAACTATAAGCTACTGCGGTGATTACCTCTTCGCCATCATCAGAAGAATAGCCACCATCCTCAACTCTCCTTTTTTCAGGTAATGCATCGAGAAGTTCTGCAAACATAGAAACAAATTAAGCAAATGCAGGACAACACTGATTCCATTCTAGTGATATACAGCAGTAATTGTACCTCGGTTTCCTTTGATGTCCTTAGAATCCTTCTTTTCTCTAGTTGTTCCAAACATATCAAAACATAGGTCCACCATAGAGGTAGATACATTGGAAAACTCCGATTCTGTTGTACCCGCAATCTCAATTAACTTGCTCTTATCGACTTTGAGCTACAAAATAAGCATATACACCAAACCAAACCAAACCATCATTACTTTCACAAACAGTCGGTGTTATCAATCTGATTATGTAGAAAGTGGGCTAGTATGTATGATAAACTACCTTGTGCTTTTTCGCGCAAAGGTAAAATGCAGCAGCAGTAAAAACTGGGCGAGTAAAGTCAGTGCTAGCCCTGCGTGAAGATGGTAACGAAGCAATAAACCGATCCTTATACCTGCAAGGACCAAAACCAACCAGTAAGTACAAGGCCAAGATAACAACAACATTTATGAATTCTACAGCATCTTGTTACAATAGGAGTCGATTGCGATGAAGCAATCACTACTCGACAATCGACATGATTGACACGAATTGAGAAATACTTACGAAGAGAGGCCTTTGTGGACGAAAGGGATAAGGCGCACACAACCAAACTGGATAGCAAGTTCTCTTACATCAATCTTATTCCTGTCACAAACATAAGAAACTCACTCAAGTTTAACGGCTTATAAACAATATTCGATTCGATCTCATCATTAATTAAAACCCGGTCCAAAACACAATAACAACTCACTTGATACCAATGCCCAGTTGCATTGAATTGAAGGACCTATTGTAAGCAGCCTCAGACAATCCACTCATTTTCGCAGCAAGTTGGCGATTAAAATTAACATCAAGCCTATACAAAATCAATCATTATTAGATCCAGATCTTCAAAACTCTGAAATCAAATGAAAACAAAAAATCCTTACCCAGTAGCAGCGATTTCCAAACAAATTACGGCCTTACAGATCTCGCCCTGAAATTAAATTGGAAACATGGAAAGGGTATTATTTAGTACCACTGAGGATTGGCTATTTCTTTGATGAAGGAAAGGTAATAGAAACTTACGACGCCGATTACGGAGGAGTTGAAATTGATGTCGGCGAGGCGGCGGAGCTCGGCGGCTTTCCGTATGACTTGTTTGGAGTCGGAGAGACCCAATTTTCTGGCGATTTCCTTCATATCCATTAGGGTTGAGTTGAGGAGATTGGAGATGTGAATTCCGGTAGGTTTTGCAGAAGATTCGGGATGGAAAATGGGGATAATTTGGTTGTTGGGATTTTTAATTAAATTAAGGAAACCAAAATTTTGTGGCGCCAAAATTGGTCGGAAATTTTTTTGGTTTAGCGCGCTCATGGAAAATGGAGCCAACATTTCAAATTTGGCGCCTGTTCGCGGCTGCTTTGTTTACTTTCGGAAATTGGTATTTTCGCATTTTTGCTCGCGATTTTCTTTGTTCGCTAAGTGTTCTTAATTCACCAGTAAGGAATTACTAAATTTTCCAAATTTCAGAACATGTTTTCTATAATGAGATATTTAAAACCAATTTGAATAACAAAGAAACTCGAAATTTTTTATTTATGTATACAAAAGTTAAAAACGATATTTCAACTATAAAATGTAGAAGTATGATTTCATGTACATACGTCTGATGCTCTAAAATATGTTTCCGCTCTAAAACATTTTTAAATTTGACGAAATCACACTTTAACTTTAGCTCCTACTCTAACTATCGAATTCGCTTCATATAAGACGGATATCATCAATATTCCTTTCTCTTCCGATTATAATAGGATGACGACGCTTCTCCAGCCTTACAAATTCCTCATATAATTCGAACAATGGCCTCTTTGGTCTTTAAGAATTAAGACCGGCCTACATGAAAATCATGTCATCGGAACTCAAACCCTACACAAGATGCTTTACCTCCAATTTGCTTACCACTTGAACACCATACGACTCCCAATATGTTTACAAATCATAGAGGCAGCAAATGAAATTCGCACATAAAGGAAAACTTAAGCAAGAAAGAGTTAAATTACAGTGGTTTCTCCAGTCTTTTACTCCCCTTGTTCTCTAATGTATACGTGTACGACTAACCCTGAAGTGCAGACAATAAACAATCATACGACACGCTCTTCCGAAGCTATAAAGAAAAGGAACTTGAGTTTTAGTTCGTAAAAAGACCACATATGTTATCACCATAACATGGAGCTCCTGCCAGTTCCAAACTTCCAGCCAAGTAGCACCCTTTCAACAACTAAAATCGACCAATAACAACTATAACCCATTGTGCTGATAGCTGTGTTCAAGCTTCACTGGTGCCACCCTCGGTAATCAACTGCCAATAGGAGAGAACATGTTACAAATCTGAAGATGCATCATGCTTGAGATATGTTTTCAAAGACAAAGTATTGGAAAGGATATGCAATGTATAGTAGTACCAATGAGCCAACACGCTCGTATGCCTCCATTACTTTAGGGTTTGCCTCATCCTCATATCCTACTTGTAGTATTCTGGGACCATTAACCGACCAGAAAGCCCTCCTACCAGCTTCCTAATAAAATAAAGCAAAACAATAATGGTAAAGAGATGTGACAAGTCATGTCGCTACAAATATGTTTTTTAATGAAGCAGAAGATCATCATATGAGAGTGCAAGGTCCTAGTATCTTTTGGTTTCACTAGACTAATGCGAATAGGTGCTCAAGTTTGTTATAGGTTCGAACCCTCAACCTATTGCTTTAGGGTAGAGAGCCCTTGCTACTCCAATATCAAACAACTGGTAAGGGCCTATAAGTTAATGACAGGTGCTGGTACCTTGCTCAGTACATGAACTTCACAAAACCAGACGCTAGGCATGTCATCATAAAAACTAAAAACAAAAAATAAAAACCAAGAAAAAGCTGAAGCAGGTTTGGCCTTTAAAGAAATCGGAAAATAGCTGCACAATAATGAACTTTTTCATAAAAATATGGTGATACAAAAACTGATTCTCCTAATTCTGGCTAAAAATGACCAAGGTACTTTCGTACGATATTGATTAATCAAAATTGTTCATTTAGTTTCCAATGTATAAATTGCCTTTTGATAATACATATAAGGTAGAGCTAAACTAGGAAAGATGTGATTTCTGCATTTCCATGGGAAATGTAAGGAAACCAGAGTGATTGTGCAGGGATCTCTAAATAAGGATCGTTAACATCATAGGAAAATTGATACAAGGATTTAACTCTAATTTCAAGACAATACTATACAGTGTAGAAAATACTTCACCTGTAAAACAATCAAGTAGATAGCATCAAGTACTTGTGCACGGATATCAGGATCAGCTACTGTTTCTCGCTCAATAGAGAGTGCGCTACCAAGCTCAAGTGGCATTTTTGAAGTGTCTTGCTCGCTGTAAATCTGTCACAAAGTCAACATAGAAATATCACATATTGCAAAACAGAGCAATTCTTGCTAGAGTCTTCAGAATACAAACTTAGTTCACATGGTTCACAATTACTGTTGAACAGCAGGGAAAACGAACAGAAAGAGTCAAAACATAATATGCATAAATGCGTTTTTGAGCTCTTTATATACTCTTCCCGTGCTATGTTCATCGGACAGCCACTTAAACATATTATGGCCATATAGCAGACTCCAGGGCAGAGAAATTTGTCTTGTTGAGGAGAAAACTGAAATTTTGAGGAAACTTTGCACCAAAACCATTGTAGTTGTTTTAGGAAATGGGCAATCCTTTATAAGCATATATACCTTGTTTCCAGCAACTGGAAGCAGTAGGGCTGGCCAGAGAAACTCAGAAACCAGAAGCAAATTTTGCAGTTGATTTTCAGCTTCAAAACAGCAGTTCCGAATAGTTCCAGATATCTGTAGGAAGAACACAAAGATAGCACTAAGGGCAAAATTGAACAGTTGGAATACTGGAGCAGCAAAGAAGAAACCTTAAATAAAGAAAAAGAAAGAAAGAAAAGCACACACACTGACACACATAAACAAAACAACTTACGGTACTTACATAGGTGTGTGTGCAACCACATATTATATATTACATAGGTGTGTGTGCGTGTGAGAATCGATTATGTAACTATGTCCTTATATTTCTTTGTGTACACTGCGTGTGTGTAATGTGCATAGGACTGGATTCCATCACATTTTTAGGTACTCCAAACTTGATGCAGAAAACCATTGTGGGGTAGTTTGAATTTGGGCAGGAACGTAGAACGAGTTTCTTTAATTACTTAGCGTCACATGTATATTTTTCATCCGCAAGGAAACCTCCCTTAGCTTCGTAATAAGCAATAGACAGTGATTTTGCTCTCTTCTTAAGCCATACAAATCTAATATCCATTATTACTTGTCGCCCAACAAACAGAATAGCACAAACTACTTTTCTTACACCACAATATAAGGTAGGCAAGCCATGGAAGAAAATGAATCAGCAAGTCCCTTTTAGCTTCTACGTATGAGAAGATTAAAGTCAATACCCCTTTCTGCCGCAATAGGCTAGATGAATCGAATTGCCTAATGATTTGCTGCAAAAGTCCTCGCTTTGGGTCCAAGAGAAGCTTTCTTCCTGCTGCCTGCTTTGAAATGTTTACAAGTATAGAGGCCACATGTTCAAAGGGATCACCTGATAAAGATGGAAAAAGTTTGTTATGATATATGGAGATTGTAATCATAAACCAACTCTTGCACAATGCACACAGCAAGCTTGCAAACTTCTAGAGAAAAGAAGCGGAAGTTAATATAACCCATCCAAGTATGCTGAACAATGCTGGTCGCTAGCCTTTTAACTCTATAGATAACCACTTACAATTATTAAACTAAATCAAGATGAAAATGAAAAACTCACCTCTTTTCTCACTAGATGATGCACAGAATGACCTCACTAATCTCATTACATATAGACCCCGCATCTTCTCATCTTCATGCTGGCAGAACAATTTAACATGGTTTAAGTTGGTTTCAATTTCTTTTATGCAAAACATCATCCTCAAACTAACTACTGCATATTTATGATTTCTCGGTCTAGAGTGGTAAACAAGAATGAAATAAGGAAATGATGAAGACCACCTGAAGTAATGAATCAATACCAGCATCCAGTTGTGTGAGATTAACGAGGATCATAACCAATAACTGAGTAATATCACAACCCTGTTTGTACAGAATGTCCATAACAATTTTGATCATATCCATTTCTACCATCTTTCCAGCCAAATCTTTATCCTGCGATAAATTAACAAGGGACTCCGCTGCAGGTTCTGAAACTTCCTGATTCAATAAATGAATATAAAGTTAAGTGGTGTGATGGACTAATAGCATAAACTAATGACTCCATATACACATTAGCATCTTAAACACACATCGAGTTACTTGGCAGTACTAAAAACATTACAGGGAGCAAAATCACAGCCCATGACTGCAGAAAAAGGAACTAAAGGAACCAAGATCAACATTGCACTACTATCATTATCATCACAATAGTATTCTTTTCAGATTACCATAAAGTCCAACCTCACTACAGCATACACCAGTACACTAAAGGTACAAGTCCTCTCAGAAGAATATCACCTCAATAACCAATAATCCGCGCAAACTACCCAAACAAACATCAGAGAGCAAAAGGAAGCATATACTATACTCAGTTGATAACACTCTAATGAACTTTATCAGATTGAAAAGACAGACCAATCATTTCCCCAAGTATTTCAGACCGTATAAAGCTAGTAAATATAAGATTTAATAGGAAGAGACTTCAAAGGGATTCCTATCATGATAGGTCTTGAAGTAGATGAGTCTTACACATGAAAGCAATTAGCCTATCACAACAACTTGATTACTGTTAATTGCCTACTGATTTTGTGATTAACTAATTGCTTATTATTCAACTATCACACACCTTCAGCTATGATTAATGAGCAACAGAATAATCAGCTAAGTAAAAATGTTAAACAAGTGACCTTTTTCTCGAGGAGAAGGCGGCAGAGCAAAGGCAAGGCGACAGTGGCATACTTGCCGAGAGACCTCAACCCATCCTCGGAGCCAGTACAGTCCCGAAGAATATTAACGGCAGCTTTTCTAATCTACATAACATCCCAAATTCAATAACAAACAACATAAGAAGAAGAAGAAGAAGAAATTAAAGCGAATTAGTAACTAAACCAAGAGTCGTAAATGGTGAAATCAATCAGTAGTACGTACAGGTGCAGAAGGAGACGAGAGAAATCCGATGAGTTCTTCCAGCTCCGTAGCCATTGTTGTGCTGTTCACAGAGACGAAGCAGAATACCAGTTGAGTTTAATTGAATTGAATGATGATTGTCAAGTAAAAACCCTGGGCTTCTATATTGGGCTTTGGGCTCAAACTTTGTATTCAAACAAGTCAATACTGCTCAAATGCAGTTCTAATTTAAATATTGAGGCCCATTCCCTTTTAAACGAATAAATAAGGAGTACAATTTTATTTAATTTTTAAGTTGGACAAAAAATGACTCCAGTTCACAGACTAACTACCACCGTACTGAAAAAACCCGCCGCCGCCGTACTCCGCCGTTTCTCCACCAGAAACAGTAGAACCGGCGAGGACGAATGGAACGATGCCTGGGAAACGGCGTGGCTTCCAGACGACATCTCCGGCAAATCCCCACGCGCTCCATGGGAGTCCGACGTCAATTTCTCCCTCCCTACCGCCGCACAAGATGAGTCTCCTCCTCACCACCACCAGGAAGTTGACCCCGAGACACAGGCGTTTGTCGAGGAGATGAACGACAATTGGGAGCAGAGGAAGGGTAAATCCGTCCCCAAGGACGACAAAATGGTTGGCTCGGCTCCTTCTCCTTCTTCGTCTTCACTTTATAGTTTGGAGAATATTAAGAGAGATTATAGGCTGAAGAAGCAGAAGATACACGCTGGGCTTTGGGTGAAGGAGATAGAGAAACTGGAGGAGGCTAAATTGGGGGATCCTGGTGTTGGTGACGACATCGATAAGCTATTTGATTCGGCTTCTGAGTATGCTATTCTATTTCTCTATGCTCTTTTCAAATTGTTATTATTTTTTCTGTTTGTTTTGTAGAATGTGGTTTTGATGCTTTTGTGTAGAAATGGAGCTTATTTTGAAAGGCTTCTACTTAAAATTGGCCTTATTTGTGCTCAATAGAGTTGAGTCCTTGGCATTGGTTTTTCTTGAGTTGTCTGTTTGAAACAAACTAAAATGGGAAATCCGGCCTAAATGAATAACGAGATTGCTGCTGCCAGTTCTTCCATGTTCATGGCTCTTTCTGAGGTTCAGTTGTTAATTAAGGCAAGGCATCATTTACAGAGGTTCAGTTCTGTTATTGAAAAGGCCCTGGTACGATCCCTAATGTGATATATTAGACCCCTCTTATTGCATCAATTTGACGAGTTAATCAATTAAATCTGCCTGTGATACCCTTTTTAACTGTGCTTCTTTTGTGATGTCTCTTTTAAATGAAATTAAATCTATCGCAGTGCTTACTTTTTGCAGTTTTGCTGTGTCTATTGCACAACTTAATCAAGCTTTTGCATAGACATCTTCCTCCTTTTTCCCCCCTACTTTAGATTTCATCTTTCAATTCTAAAACTGGCGCGATTAGATGTATTGCTTACAAAGTGGAAAGGTAGGAGAGGATACGTGCATGAACACATCTGTCTTATGGTGATTATTGGCACTATGTTTCTTGTTTTGTTGGAAACAAGCTAAATAATTATGTAGCTGGCTAACAAGTTTTGTCCAGCTAATATAGGATATTTGATTCTCCAAGCAATGAATTATGTAGCTGGCTAACAAGTTTTGTCCAACTAATGTAGGATATTTGATTCTCCAAGCAATGATTTGGGGAATTCTAGTGATCTTAATTCAGAGTTGAGAAACAAACCTGATGGCTGGGAGACTACATCAAAAACCCCAGATGGTAGCATCTGGGATATCTCACAGCGAGAAGAAGACATTTTGGTTCAAGAATTTGAGCGTCGTATTGCATTCAATAAATTCCAGGTCTATATCTCACCATTATATTACTTACTGATCATACATAGTGTTTCTACTTCTTGCCTTCTTTTATGTAGTCTCTGCCTTCAATTGAATTTCAGATTGCCAGCTTTATAAAATCTCACATATTTAGCCGTCGGAGGCCAATTGATGGATGGAAATACATGATAGAGGAAATTGGACCAAATGCAAGGAAAGGAAAGGGAAGCGTATCGAGGTTGGCTAGTGTATCAGACGAATCAACTCAACCTTTCAGAGAGGAGAAGACTACATTTTCAAACAGTCGCCCTACTAATTCTACCCATAAAGGGACATGAAGTCATTCATCCTAAGCCAGACTTTTTACCAGGACTAATTACACCTGCGTCTGAGGTGCTTTTCTTGCAGTGAGTTCTCTAGATTGAAATCAACGGTGGAAAATTTAGGGTTAATCAGGATAATGATCATGTAATTTATGTGAACTCAGCAGGAAGCCTGAATTAGAGGGATCTAGTCATCTAGATGTAATTTTATTTAATCTAGAAAGAGTTCCCACCAAGTTTAGGCCAACCAAACAGGGGCCTGGTGTAATTCATACCTGGTACATTTTTATGTATCCATTGCTAATGCAAACTCTTTTGCACCATACTGTATTGATCCTGGTCTGGCCAGCTAATTTCATGTATAGAGAAAGAATTTGCACTGTACTGTTCCTGGTCTGGTCTTGTTGAGTTCTGCACTGTATTCATTCTAGTGCCATTGTTTTGTTGAGTTTGCCAAATATTGCCACATACTATCATCAGGAATTGACTATTGAGTTTTGAAGAGGTAAAAAACAATTTACATCAATTTGAGTAGAATAGGATTTACTATTTGTTTGTGATTCTGGTTTTTTGTTTAAGATGCAGTTGTTTGGATGGAGGGAGATCTTCTATTACATTGGAGCCATGAAGGTGCGCCCAGACTAAAGGCGAACTGCATTTACTAAGAGACAACACGGTTCTTAAGGAGGCGGTAATGTATCTCCCATAAAAAACTATGCTACTACATGTTATTATGTCCTTGGAATATATTTTACACACTGTCCGACTTCTGCATATTGTTTCAAAATTCTAATTAGAATTGCAGTGTAACAAGAAAATTTTGAATCGTGGATCATCGCTGAGATGTGGAAGCATTTTAATTTACATCCAGTCCACATGCCTGTATAATATGAAGCAGATAATGTATTCCCAGTTCTAGCTTAAGAAAGTTACAAGACACGGAAATTTCTTGCCTGTGCCACACGTCTCGTCATTGGACTACCATTCATTAACTGAGACACTAGCGTTCATAATCCCATATGGTGATCCCGGCAAGAACTTCACAATAAGATACATGTATCTTTGGTGCAACTATCTTGTTTCCCTGGCATGCTGCACTGCAGAGACCGGCGAGCTGGACTCCTGCAGCACCAACCAACTTGCATTTCATCTACTACAAGTAATAGGCTTTCATAGGAGTTCAATATGAAAGTAGACTCCATTACCATTTACCAACTAGGTAGTAAAAGTTCCAGCCTCAAAATAACGTGCTAAAAGTGTTCCGAATGAGAACTGATTCTCAACCTTTCCACTTGGAGAACACTACATTACCCACCACTCATTACACCTCCTATAAAATAAAGGGAGACGGAAATGTTTAAAAACAAACACTTTTTAGTGCTTGCAGCACAAAGAAATGATCCAAACTAGAACTCCAAATAACCTAGAGAAGGTATTCTTTTCTACAATCAAACATGTCCAAAAATGTCTATTCTAGTGGAAGATAAACTAATCATGAAACTTTACACCAACAATCAAACAAGCTTGCAATCAGCATTGTGATACATTTCCAGCAATGCAGCCACATCCTATCCCAAAAGAAGGGAAACGATTACAACTTACAATACAAGATGCAATGAGAAATTCTTGCCTATATCCAGTTCATGAGTCACATCATTTTGAAAAACCATGATACTAGTTCAAACATAGGCAAGAATTTTCCACATAGGACGCACGCAATCATTCGTCCCAGTTTTCACCTTACCAGCTTGAGACCAAAGATTGATCATCCACACCAGTTCCTGAAGCTTTGCATAGCTCGCGCACCCCAACCACTGAATATTGGAGCTTGAAATTCTCTCAGGACAAACGAACACAACACCATAAGCATCAAACTCCCTCAGCAACACTAGACTGCAAAGGTTCCAAAGTCTCAACCACATCACTCATCAACGGCCTAGCTTTCGGATTATGACTCAAACAATAATACGCCAAACTACACGCCTTCTGCGCCGCCCTAACCGAATACTGAGTATCCAACCTCGGATCAATAATCTGCAACATGTTCCTCTTATCATTCAGCTTGGGCCTCGCCCAATCCACCAAACTCTGCTCCTTACTCGGCCTAGTCTTATCCACGGATTTCCTCCCAGTCAAAAGCTCCAACAGCACAACACCAAAGCTATACACATCGCTCCTGGCGGTAAGATGGCCAGTCATCACATACTCCGGAGCAGCATATCCATAAGTCCCCATCACTCTAGTAGACACATGAGTCTCATCTCCTTGAGGACCTGCCTTAGCCAGCCCGAAATCGGACAATTTCGCAGTATAATCCGAATCGAGAAGTATATTAGACGTCTTAAAGTCTCGATAAATGACAGGCCACTCCGCATTGTGCAGAAACGCAAGTCCTTTAGCTGCTCCGAGCGCAATCATCATCCGAGTGGACCAGGAGAGCGGAGCAGCGGATTTTCGAAACAAATGATTCTCTAAGCTTCCTCTGAACATGAATTCATAGACTAGTAAACGATGATCATCCTCGCAGCAGTAACCGATCAATTTGACGAGATTAGGGTGACGTAACTGACCTAGAAAGCTGACTTCAGTCAACCACTCCCTGTGACCTTGCAGACCTTCCTTGTTGAGCACTTTGACGGCGACCGGGAGCGATTTGAGACCTGCACGGACATTCTCGTCGATGTAGCCCTTGTAGACGGTGCCGAAACCGCCGGCGCCGAGAATGTAGTCGGAGCGGAAGCTTTTGGTGATGGTCTCGAGGTCGAAGAGAGTGAAGGGGATGACATTGTTGTTGGTGCGAGCTGGCGTGGAGGAAGGATCGGTCAGATCTGAGATGGAGCGGGAGTGGTGGCGGTGAGATTTGACGGAGGAAGGGAGGTGCTGGATTTGGAGGTGGTGGGCGGTGGAGACGACGGTGGAGTCTTCTCGACTGCCGCAATTTCCCATTTTAGTGAGTAGTGTAGTAGTTTGTTGTTGGTGTTGTATTTGTTCGGTTAGTTGCAGAGAAGGACAGTTGAAAGGAAAGGGGAAAAATTTCTTTTATTTTTCTTCAGATCTCAGACTGCTCTTGCTGCTGCTGCTGCTGCATTGTTTTGTTTGGTTTTGTTTGCTGTAAATAAATTAAATAAAATAGATTTTCTTCCTTTCTTTCTTTATTTTTCTTGGTTCTTTTGTCGTTAGGTTAATTACACTTGAAAAGTGCGACATTATTTCAATTTTAAAATGCCACTGTACTGTGTCACAACATGGCTTATGATGACACAAATTTCAGACTTTCTCGATTTTCCATAACCTTTACTAATCTTCCGTGTTTTTGTTTGATTTTAAAATGGTTTTTTAATGAGATTTGCGTAATAATTGTGATGTTTGGTAGACAAAATAAACAAGAACAGTGTAAAAGAAGATTTAAAACTTAAATACGTAAACAATTTAAAAATGCATTCGAGTATTTACTATTTTGTGCAACATGCCTACCTGAACAACTAAGGAATAAAGACAATTCATCATATTTACTCTACTCACACTCAAATAGAATCCTCTTAAACTTTTTCATTTATTTTAAAACTTTAAATTTTAAACAAGCAAATAAAAAAGTTATAAAAATATAGAGCTCATGCACCCAGTAGCATGTGAGCACTGAGCAGGTCATCTATAGCAGCTTACACGCTGCTCCGGAGATAGCTTCCGAATTTTTAGATCTATATGTGTATTTATTTAAATACAACGGTGTTAATTCTGCAATTTTTAAATTATAAGACTAAAACATAAGTAAGACTTTTTACTCAAATTCTCAACAATTTAATACAGTTGCAGAAATAGTTAAGTATATATGAGATAAGAAGAAATATATGAATATTGTGATATAATGCAAATATTACACCAAGTTTGTGAAACTAGCCCTTAAATAAAACCGATAACTCACCTACTAAATATATTAAATATGTGACATTTGATTAGAGTTATGATATTTTTATCTAAAAAAATAAATAACTGAATTTATTAGATTTGAACTAAACTGGCTGTCTGACTCAACTTATTTATAATAATAATAAAATAATTCAGTTTAATTTAATTGTGATATAAAAATAACTGATAAAACTAAATTGAATTTGAACTAGATGATTGTTTTTACAAATAGCTATGGTTGCAAAAGACTTCCACACCTTCACTTCTTTAATTAATAATATTGATTGAACATGTACTTCGTAGTAGTACTAGTTTTAACTTCATTTACCTCATCGAAATGAATTATTAATTTGTTATTGCAATTTGCAGAGGACCATTTTATCTCAACTAAATTGCCCGGGGACCAACCTCTATTAGACCACTCGTGTTGTATTTTCAACTTTAAAAAGTTTATGAAATGTGAGAAAGAAAAAAAGGACAAAATGCCCAAAAGTCTGATAGTGATAGCTATTGTTTTGAAAATGGCCGGTTCAATCTCGTTGAACTCGACAAGCTAATTTTCTAAATTGAAATTTAATTGATCCGTTATTAATCCGATTACATTAAAAACTTAACATTTATGGACAAAATATGTTACTATTACACCCACCGTCAACAATTACACCCAAATTTATGCGAATCGGATAATCAATTATTCAACCGTCTCTCCTCTCAAACGTATTTTATTATTCACACCTATGTGATTGCACAGAGAGTTATTCTATCGTTGTCTCCTCCCAAATGTTCTTTCTTCTTTACAACTGCGTGATTGCACAAATTATTCACAACTGCATGACTGCACAAATACCCAGACACGGGTACCTTGTGTTCCGCATCTTACTTACCAGGAAAGAAGCAGTTGGAGTGCTTTGGCAAACTACTTTGGATGAGGCTCTTAGCCTGCTGCAGCAAATGAAGAAAGTAGAAGTCCGTTTTGTATATAGAAAATGAAATCAACTAGTTGACCTTTTGGCAAATGAAGCAAGAAAACAATCCTTTGGAAGAAATGCCCGATTCTTAATTTGCATCATTTTATTTGGGACATGTGCCCTTAGTGGCTTAATGTAGTTTTAATTTCTGATTCAAAATCTTCGATTCGGTTTATAAGATATATACGACGCTATTTAAGTTTTTATGAATGAAGTTTATCTTTAAAAAAATAATAATAAAAAAAAAAACAATTACACCCATTTTGGAAAGATTAAGATAGGATAATGCTCCACTAATGCTAAACCTTACCGAAAGGAGAGTGTGCATCACATATTCAATTCCTTCTCATAGTCGCATCATTTTACTTACCTTAAGTACCGCATATTAATTGCCAATCTTGGTTTCTTGAATGTTGAAGTCGGCAGAGACTTTGTGAATAAGTCTGCTAATTCTCACTTGAACAGATGACGAATCGATTGCACATAAATCTGGTTCTTCTATTGGAGTTCTTGAGTGAAGAAGAATTTAGACATAATATGTTTAGTTGGATCACCTTTGAAGAAACCTTATCTTAATTGTGCAAGGCATGTCACATTATCTTCATGGATTATAGTTAGGATGTCTTCCATTATAGATAGTATACGTGCTACGAATATTTTTAGTGACGGATCTCAACCAAATGCACTCGTGACTTGCTCCATGTATTGCGAAGAGTTATGCGTGATGGGAAGAACCGACAACCATTGAGTGTTTCACAGTTTGCCAAGAAATAGTCCACATCCGCATGTAAACTCATAACTCGTTTGAGATCAACCATTATGAGGATCGAACAATGATCTTGTATCTCTACTTAACCAGTTAATCCTATAAAATTGTAGGATAATACGATCCCATCTTTTTGTTCCTTGAAGGATATCTATAAGTGTATAACCCCATTCCAATGCTTTTGTGTTGGAGAAGAACTAAATCTTGCTACTAAGTTCACGACAACTTTCTATTGCTTGGCCAATTGCGTATGTAGCAAAATAAATCATTGCGCCAATTGCACTTAAGTATGGTGTTCGGGGACATAGCGTTTCTTCATGGTCATCACAAAGTCGAAATTGATCACTTTCAATATTTTAGTGATCATACTATCATTGGTGTACTTAATGGAGATGCATTTTTCATGTTAATTATTGCATCTTTTCGCTTAGGACATCTCTTTGCTTAAATTCATCATTGATATTGGTTCGAATTCTCGTGTTCTTATTTCTTCCATGATTTCAAGTGCTATGTTATAAGCAAAATATGTTGTCAACATTGATTTAATTTGAAATTTCATCGTTTTCCTGTCATGACCTACATCACCGTAAAGCGCCTATACTTAACTTTTCTAGCGCCCCAAGCGCGCTCTGGCGCTTTCCGAGCGAAGAGCGCAAAAGAGCGCGTCCTTATTTTTCATTGAGCGCGGACTAATGTTTTATAAACCGCGAACTGAGAAATGCTTACTAATTCGCACATCAGGGACTCTCCGATCAGGTTTCGACTTCCGACAAACAACGAGGCTGCCGCAGTGCTGCTAGATCCTCAAACGGCGGGTGGATCTGATGTTTATAGGCGAAAGTCCGTAGAATGAGCGGTGAGGAGCCACAGAGAAAGAAAGGCTGGTGAGAAGCCACTGACGGAGAAGTTGTACAACCAATAATGAATTTTCGTGGGTGCAGGTATGCAATGATGGAGTATGTAGTGAATTACTGATGATGAAGATTGGAGAAGGAGTGAAAACATGAGATAATGGAGCCATGGAGGCGGTTGTTAACTTGTGCTAGGTAAACTAGGTTAGTCAAAATAGGCAAGGAAATATTTTATACTACTAAATATATAATGGGGCCCTAAATAATGGAGTAGTAATAGATGACAGTAAGTAAATAGCAACACTTGTTATCCTTTTTTTTTGAACAATATTATTAATTTAACATATAAATATATTTTAAAATATTTAATAATAGGCGCTTTAAGGCGTTCGTGCTTTCTAATTTTTTGTGAAATTGACGCTTTCGCGCTTACGCTCACGCTCGCGCTCCCGTCCGCGCTCACGCTCGCGGTGATCTAGGTCATGACATATAATGACTAGACATTTCTTCAGTTTCAGGCACATGGGGTTCTTCTTGAACTTGAACCTTATTTATTATGTCGACATACTCTTTGGAGTTTTTGTGTCTCGTATGGGCCATTTTCCGTAATTGCTCTTTTTCTTTTACGATGATTTTTTTCTCTAGAACCAAAAGGTCCACCACGCTCAGACGTGCGTTAGATTCATTTGCAATGGAAGATTGAAAATCAATTCTATTGGATTATTTGCAACTGTATGGAATTTAGTCACCATTTTAAGGTCAATAAATGCATCATGCAATTGATTTGCACCGGGTTGCAAATATATTATGTTTGGAGGTTTATGAGATGCTATACTAGTCTATTACACCTCCCAGACACATACATGAGGGTCTCATATGTGTGAGGTCCACTATTATGTGTCTTGATGGTGTAATAGACTAAGTCTAGAATATAAAATAAATGATGCTTGAAACTAGTCGTTCACATTTAATTCGTCATAATTTCTCAATATTGTATATATATGTTATTGTCTAAAGTCATCCCCAATAATGTTTGAACTCTTAAGTCCAGCTACTACGTGAGATGGTATACCAAAATACTATGGAGGACTATTCATGGGAGAAATGCTGATATTTTTTAAGAATAAAGGCAACTTTGAAGCTCCGAGTTAACCCGTTGAACCTGGATCCGTTTCCAGAACAAAACAAACTTACAAACATTAATTAATGAAATCACTGTTTTGTTTTACTCTACAACTTCCATGAAAATTCTGGTGAAGTACTAAAAAATTACTTCTCATATCGAATGCTCTTCCTTATCTTCACTCCAATTTGCTATCTGTAGAATAATAATCAATCTCCCTTCCCTTTCACATCAAAATCCCTGTTCGAATTTGTAAGAAGACTCTCTCTCTCTCTCTAATCTTCTAATAATGACAGTCGCTTTATACACAACACTTGCTCACTCCTCAATCTCAGCAGGTACCTGCTTTTCCCCAAAACTCTGTCCCCCCATTAAAACCCACCTTCACATACCACATGCCCTTCGTTGCTCGCCCATGTTCCTTCTCTCAAGCTCCGTGTTGCCTCCGTACGCTGTTTCAAGAGCAATACACCCAAAGAATCTGATAAAAAAGTAAGCCTTTTTTTGCTTTCTGCTAAGATTCATGGATTTTTTTTTTTTTTGCTTCTGATGTTGACAGTATAATTTGCTGTTGGTGTTTCATGTATTCAATAGTACTACTATTTGTCTATCTTTTTTCTAGAAATGCTTGGATATTATTTTCAGTGGATATTTCAATTAGGATATTTTTCTTGGTATAAACTTTGTTTTCTTGATTAATGAGTTGAGTTTAATGGTAAAAAAGAAATTGGATATGGAGAAATTGTGATAATTGATTTGTGGCTCAAAGATCATACTACTCAAGGAAGGAAATGAAAGCCTTGTTCCTTATTGAGTTCATCATCAGTTTGTCCCTTTCATTTTGAGGGATGATGTTTTTACTTTTCTTGTAGATATGGTAAACTTAAAGCTTTGGGTGTTGATAGTAAGTCTAAAACATATACAGTACTACGTAATCCATATTTTGCTTTCTGGTATCGGGTGTTGTAACTCAGACAGACGATAAACAACCAGTTTCTGTACATAAAACTGTAATCTTCAAGTATGAGTGGATTGTAATGACAGACAGTGTTTCCAACGGCATGACTAATCCCATAACATCATCATAAGACGGAAGGGGAGTCTGTTTATAGGATAGTTTTGAGAGCAACTCTGTTCGATAGACTGTTAGGCTTCTTAGAGAAACCATACATGTATGATGCCTTTTGTTATAGGCGCTTTCACAGTATTAGGAGATATACTTGAGAGAAGCAGCTCATGAATAAGTGATAATTCAACAAGATAGACTTCATTTAGTTGTTCACGCAGCCTATTCTCATGCACTAATAAAATACCCGTAACCATAAGAAACTGCTGCAATAAAATTATTGATGAAAATCATAAAGAAAACAATATGTGAGCTTAGCGGTACTGTTGATGATTGTCACTAGCAGCAACCAATAGTGGTGGTATAGGTGCTTTAGTGAGAAGATCCATCATCCTTCAAACTTAAAAGGCCTTGTTCTGTATTAATTTCTTTTGAGTATGAACTATTTCCTGTTTTCTTGTTGCATTTTCCCCTACTTTACAATGTTACCTCACATCTTTCTTACACGAATCCTGTTTATCCAGTTGCAAGTTTTATGTTGTTAAAACTTGTGGAATGAATCATATCGTCCATTTAATTTATTTTACAGGATAGTGAGTTAAACTTGCGAATTTTGAAACGCTGGGACGTGCCATGGAATTGGCAGACAATCTCTCTGTCGTCACTTGCATGCGGAATTAGGTACGTTACACTAAGACTGATTTAGATTATATATGTAAGTAAAGCTAATGATTTTTCAGACAGTTTTGTTTTGACAGGATTAATTGAGGCAGCGACGATACCGTATTCAGGAATTGTAATTGAAGAGTTAAGCTTGGATGAGAAGGCTGAAATTTTGTTTGTGGATCAAGCGTATGAACTTTTGCTTTCTGATATTTTTATTTATTAACTAGAATTTCTGTAACACACTAAGTGTCTTAAGCATTTTTATATAACAACATCACATATTCGGAAGAAAGAGATAGAAGTACCTATAAAATTTTAAAAGGGGGAAAAAAATGAGAGGGGAAAAGCATTAAAAAGAATGAAAGCAAAAGGTAGAAGAAACAACATCATCATTTGAATTGAGTAATTCGAGATGAGACATGTATCATGTATGTACCTGATTTAAATTGAGTGAGTAGGATTCAAAGGATAATGTTTAAATTGAATAAGAGATTTTGTTTCTCCATCGCCTTATAATACTGCTGTAAACTGTGGGAGATCAAGTTTTCTCCAGCACACTAACTTCTTCCATTTTTTTTTCACTGTAGTATTGCAACCACAGTGGTTCTTACAGTTCTGCTTAGCCTCACGAAGTCATTCTCTCCCCTTCCTGATGACATCTACCGATATGGTAATTTGAAAACAAATAAATGACCTTTCCATGCATTCCTTCTTCCTCGTGTTTTATTAGGTAATCTGGAATAGTTGATTTATGTTCACTTTATGGTTTTAGATTGGAAGGACCCTTTCAATCTCAAGAAAGGCTGGTTGTTATGGGCTGGGATTGGTCTTGGTGGAGCTCTAGCTGCTATAGCTGTGACTGGAGCTGTGTTATCCTTCTTCAATGGAGAGACCCCTCAAAGAGAGGTTATAATATGATATCTATCAGTGTTGATGCTTTCTTGCTTACATTATGCATTGCATATAAACCCTGTCAAGAAAATGGCTTTCTAAAGCCATGTAGATTCGTAAGTAATTTAAACTGTTGTCTGTAAAGATCCATGTTGAGATTATTGGTGGACTTCCTTAAGTATGATGAGTATCATTGGCTTCTAGTGGAATTTGTGGAGGTGAATCTTTAAGTTTTTATATTGTTCTCATGAGTTATCGGTAATTGGGGACACAGCATTGGTCTCTTGAAGCTTTTCTATACAACAACTTATGCTCTTATATGCACAGCGATCTTTCCTCCCAAGATATGGAATTCTTTACCTCTATTATTTTGATTACAGACTGATGCTCTAGTCCGCTTGCTCCCCTTGATTGGATCCTCAAGTATAAGGTACTGTCGGACTCTAAGGGCTTCAAATTCTGATTGTATTGTTATTCAATATCCTCTATATTAGTGAGGTATTTTTCATTTATCATTCTTAAGATATGAGGATGAGAAATTTACTTATTCTTCTGTTGTTTTTGTATGTAGCACTGCCTGCTTGGTTGGTATCACAGGTGTACTTGCACCCATTCTCGAGGAGACCGTCTTTAGAGGGTTTCTAATGGTGTCTCTTACCAAGTGGTATGGTTTCTGGCATTCTAACTTTATAAATTGTATAGCACATACTTTAAATTAAAGACTGCTTGCTTTGGACTAGCAAAATTCTAACCAACAATTATATGAAAAGAAATTCTAGTGGAGAGGAAATCTCATTGAGACCAGCCCTCCTCAAAATAGCAAGTTTCTCTTTGTAATTGTGTACAAGTGTCCTGCAAGGTGGAGCTAGTGAATTATGTCGGCATTATTGCCCGGAATCCCTATTTATGTCATTCGAACATCATGCACTTTATTTTTTTCTGTTTTTGCAGGGTGCCAACACCAATAGCTGTTTTTATCAGCGCTGCTGTATTTGCAGGAGCACATCTCACACCTGGAGAATTTCCTCAGCTGTTCATTTTAGGTAATTCGTCTGCCCACAAGTTACTATTCTAGAAGCTAAAGTCAGTAAAGTATTCTATGAAAATAAGATAAATTCAGATCAACTAGGTAAGAATCTTAACAAGATCATGTAGTATGATGTTTGTTTACTAGGAGTCTAGGAGTAGGAGAAAGAACACATTTCACTATTTTCCTGATTTTTGTTATTTTAATTTTTTTTTTTTACTATATAACATGTAACGTTGAACTTTTCATGTTTGATCACAAATTTACTACTGTGTTGTCATGTAAGCAAAAGTTACTCGTTCAAATTAAATCAAGATGATCTTTACATTCCAATGGAGAAGTACTTGCACTAAATATATGCACTTATGATTGTCCAGGGAGTGCTTTGGGATTTTCTTATGCTCAAACGCGCAACCTTCTAACTCCTATCATGGTTCATGCCGTGTGGAATTCTGGAGTTATCCTGTTTCTCACATTCCTTCAGGTAAATTCGATCAGAAATAAGATCAATCTAATAATCAACTCTTCGGATCTTTCATAATGTTGAGTGGAGATTTTAAATTGTAATGTGTTACTTGTTGAGCAAATAGTTTCAAAACCCCCACAGGCTGCAGATCTTGGAATGTCCTTTAAACCTTATAAAATTCGTGGAAGAAAAATAAACAGCTGAGATTTTATAAATTTTGGCCTGATCTTTGTTATGTAAACTTGTAAAGGCATTTGGCGGTAGACACTACGTATTTATTTTCATATTGTTCCTTTGACTGCCAAAAGAAAAACGTTAACTTCATCTGTCCAGAATATTTACTGTTAGTCAGATGTTTAATAATGTAATTGAACTGGTTCAATGGTGTTTATGTGTTCAACCTGGTTCATCTTATTCGTTTGTAGCTCCAAGGATATGATATCAAGGAATTGTTGCAAGCTGCGTCGTGATCCACACTGTTGCAAGCAAAACTGCTTAGCATCCTTTGGCTCACTTGTATCTATCAATACTCAGGCTATGTATACTCTTTCCTGTTGAATATAGAGGAGAAAGATAAGTTTCAATCAGTACGTATCTAGTTCGAAATGAGTTTGTTATGTTCTTCTTCTTCGCCAAGTGCTTTGTATGTAAGTACTTGTCGCTCGACGTATCTGAAATAGTTCATCGTCTTGTTTAATATCATCTCAGAAATTGTTTTCCTCAGTCTGAGCTAGATCTGAATCTCCGGTCAGATACTCGCCTTGAGACGCAAACTGGGCATTTTATGTTTGGTGTTTTACCCAAAAAATAAAATAAAAAATGGTGGTGTTTGATACTGGGTTTTAAAGCTAATTTTAACCACCTTGAATTTTCTACTAAACCTGTTAGAAATATGATTTGATCGTGTACAACTACCACAAGGATTAGGATTTTTGAAAAATATGATTTGTCGCTCTTATAAATACAACAAGAAGTAATTAATTACGTTTGTATATAATTTATAGTATAGTCGATAATGGCCAAAAGAGTTAGAGTTGGGAAGAAGACGAAAGCAACTAAACCTTGTGCTGTTTACACGTTACATTATGACAGTTATATGGGATTGGATTTGGGACAATGATGCACTTGTATCTTTGCTCAGCTTCTGTTACTATGAGATTTTTGTTAGGCTACGCAGAGTTGTACGTGGTATAAAATTGTTTGCTTCTAATCTTCTACTATGTCGCAACACTACCGGTTACATCGTGAAAGGTTCACCTAATCTGGGAGCTTCTTATTTCTTCAATGCTGCCTTGCAAAATTTGTTAGCTATGGATGATGTCCTGCGTGATTACTTCGTTCAATCGGTTGATGAATCATTCGGCCCTTTTAGTGACTCTATGAGGAACCTGTCTTTTAAGACAGCAGTTCAACCCGGTAACAAAACTAAGTTGTTTCTCGAGTGAGTGTGATGTTTCTAGTGATCGTGATGACACTGAAGTTAATAAAGTTCCTCCTGTTCCAATTGAGAGTTGTTTGGATTTCTATATGATGCCCAAGTATCAGACTGCTAGGAAAAATAAAAATCGTTCAAAATCTTTGCGACAACAACGCATGATAAGCACATGGAGTAATTTGCGTAAAACTGAAAAAATAAGCACCAAGTTAGGTACGAATCGATTCAAACGATTGACACATAACATATCGGTTGATTTGGTTGGTAGAGGGCATTGAAGGTTGGGACTGGGCGCACGCTCTTGCTTACGTGAGAGGTAATACAGGCGATGGACAGTATGGTACTCCTTCCATCTTTATTTATAATTAATTTTAGAATTTTGCTCTTGTGCTTAAATATAAGTAGTTTAAGGTTTTAAATTAGTACTATATTAGATTTCTAAGATAATAATTATGATTGTGAAATTTCAATATTTGACTTTCAATATTTTTAATGTTTATGATTGGACGTTAGAATAATAACTTATATTTTTTTATTGGTAATAATAATTATGAAGGTGGACATTTATTTCAATTACAATTATTACCTTAATTAATACTTCCTCCGTTTCATTATAAAGTTACTAAGTGGACTATTCATCGCGACCTTTGACCACGTATAACTCCTAAGTTACATTAGAGAAAAATATAATAAAATTATATTATGAAATTAGATGGAGTATATTTTCATAATCAACTTTTAATTTATGTTGATACAATTTCATTTAAAAGTTATACGTGGTGAAAGTTCGCGATGAATAGTTCCCTTAGTAACTTTGTAATGAAACCGAGTAAGTATGTGTGAAAACTGAAAACATCTAAAAATACTTATAAATAAAAAAAATGGAGCGAATACCATGTTGATGATGCGAAGATTTGGGAGGGAACTAGTGTCCTGAGACGGAAGAAGTATTCATCTCGATCAACCCAAAAGTTGGAATTTGTAGAGAGAGAATTTATTTAATCCCATGTATATAAAATTGCTCGGGTGCTAGCTAGTTGGTAGTTGCAAACTTGCAATTGAAATTTGAAATTAAGTTATTCTGTTCAATCAACCTCTTATTTTTGCAACTCAATCATGCATGCATAAGTACTCAACCTACAGGCTACAACAGTGTTGATCCTGTGAAAAACTACACCATGACAAAATAAAGAGAAACAGAGACGAGCTTAGAGAACAAATTAATCCCAAAATTCCTTTAAACGGCAGAATTTTCGACAAAATGAGGAAACCAGAAACATCTCGAAAATCCAAAAGAGATTTAAGGCTAATATATAGGTTTTAAATGTCGGAGAACTACAATGTAATCTCGATCTCTCATTACCACAAATTCAACATGACTCAGCTCTTTGAAGCACCAAGCTCTGATCTCACACTTTAGGCCTTAGAAGCAAGCTTCTCCTTTGACTTTTGTATCTTCAAAACCTTCTTCACAATCTTTTGTTCTTCAACCAAGAAAGCTCTGATGATCCTGGAAAACCAAAGTAGAGATAGTTTGCATCAAATGAAAATTTCCATAGGAGATCAAATACATATGCGTAGTTTAAATGCATGAAAGACAGACCTTTCCCTCACAGCACCACCAGACAAGACTCCACCATAAGGACGATTCACAGTCCTTCGGTTCCTGGGTAACCTAGACCTCTTGTACTCAGTAGGTCTCAAGTGGGGAATCTGTCAAAGTCGTTTTCAAATAATTAATACCACGTAGAATGAAAAGTTGCAATGCGAATGTTGGGGAACAGGTGAACTGCAAGTAGTCATTCAATGCCTAAAAACACAAAGTAATACAGTAACATAACAAAAAATCAGGTAGGTTAAGATAAGTTTTGATTTGCCATTACATATAGACAGGAGGATTTCAGTTTCAAGGCATAAGAAATCATATAACTACTACAACAACGGTAGTGCTACAAGACTTTTATAGACATACTACGTATAACATATAAATCAGACCAAGTATCAAGCAAAAGATTTACCAGTATTAACACAGGTTTAATTCCAAGCAATTCATTTCATTTAATCAGACAGAAAACTTGATGCTCTAACGCCAATTATGTGGCGGGCATATACACTTGGTAAGATAAAAGTAAGCAATTGGCCTTATGTTAAATGATTAATCTCGACACATATATTCAATGTCAGACAGGAATACACAACTGAACTTGCACCCACCAACAGCTACATTTATCTAAATCTTTTTCTATTAAATGGATATCAATCCTTGAATACCAACAATTCAATCAAAAAGAAAAAAAAATCTATTCTTAACAGATGCTGTACAAAAACAAGCTCCCAGCAATTTTAGGCAGTACCAATTAATTAATATTATACCACATTTTTCTTTAACAAGTGTTATAACAAATTTTTGGCTGAAGATTAATGTTAATCAGAAAATAGAATAACATACATACCCCTTGAATCCTCTTCCCGGTGACTGGGCATTTAGGACCGCTAGCTCTCTTCTTGGTGGTCTGGTACACTAACTTCCCTCCTAATAATCAACGGAAATAACAAAATCATTCAATCAATCGACCAGATCAAATCAAACGAATAACATCAAACATAAATAAACACAAGGAAATATTGAAAGGAGGTGAAATACCTGGAGTTTTAACAATACGGTGTTGGTTGGATTTCGTGGCATAGCTATGGCGTTTACGGTAAGTCAACCTCTGCACCATTTTTGCAATTAGCTTTGCTTCGACAGGCGGGGTGGAGTGGCTGAGGCAGAGATGGTTAGAGAGTGACAGAGGAGGATCAATTATATACCATCTGGAGAAGAAAGCCCTAAATCCGATGGTCAGGATTGGGCTCGTTTTTTATTTGGGCTACTTTGATTAGTTGGTCCGATAACAATCCAGAGGCCCATAACATACGAAGGCAGTCCCAAGAGTCTGGTCTCGATTCATAACTAGATGAGTTTTTAATAACTTTTTATAATCGATTAAATAAGACTAAATAAATTGTCGCTCATAGCGTTGACAAATGATTAGAATCTCCTATTGATGTCCTCAAAATTAAAATGTCAGATAATACTCCAAAGGCCCATAACATACGAGTCGGTCCCAAGAGTCATGCCTCAATCCATAAATAAACGAGTTTATGATTGATTAAACAAGACAAATAAGTTGTCATAGCGTTTGACAAATGATTAGAATCTGTCTATTGATGGTAGTTAGATTCAAACATTGTACTACAAGCAATTTGTACCAATTAGCTTAGGTGTTTATTTAGCTGATAACTGATAAATTCATTACGTACGAGTAGTAGTTTAATCTTTCTCAAGTGTGATTTAATTTTATTCTTCTGATTTGTTGCCGTTGTTGTTACAAACGTTTCTCATACTTCCCAAACATTGTAATTTCAAACTATTTTGTTACTTGTTGAGATTCTATGACATTTGGACAGAGAACATTTAGAAATAAGTTGGATCACAAATAGCTCTGAGATTGATACAAGTCCAGTGACAATCAATGAACGATGACCAGCGCTTTAGTTTCACAGTAGCAGAACCGAACACATTGATATACAAGAAAACTAATCGACCCGAAGCCATGAGTTTTCTACCGTTCGTTTTCCTTTCAGATAGAGTAGTAATTGATATTACATGACTACTATTGAAGTACTGAGAAGATCGATATGGTATCAGTACAAAATCCGCACATTAACATCAATTTTGCATCTCATGAATCAGTGGCAAGTGTATAATCTCATCAACACCAAGAAAAGAAAAGAAAAAAGTTATACTATTACTTATATTTGAATCAAGTACAGCAATAACCGAACAATTTACAGAGTTGGGTCCTCACCCTGATGTCTAATTGGTCTAGCTCCATCGACAGTTTCATCATCCCAATACAGATTTCATATACACATTTAAACAGAGTGAAACATCAATAAGGAACTGGGAAATGTGAAACAGGATGATTGGTTTTAATCTTTGTGGCCTTCTGCACAAGTTCCATGGTGAAACCCAATGCACAAGATCACTGTAATTGCCAGACACACCAACTGCAGAAACCATACTTTAATTTACTCATACACACGTTCGTGATAGGGAGTAGCATGTAGAGGGACATGTGCTTGTGCTTGTGGTGGTGCAGCAGTTGCAGCTACAAGGAGACCTCTGCTTTGTGCTGACTGAACCACAATCGCAAACTGTGCAGCTGCTAGTGCTGCAGCTTCCTGTTCAACCATATATGTTCCCAAGTATTTAAAATTAAGAAAAAAAATCAACAAATCATATAATGGAGTTTCAAAACGAAGTTTCTTGACAGAATGTTACAAATAGTGTAAATTGTAAAACTAGAAGCAAAACCAAAAACAAGTGCCTGCAAGTCTATTTTGTGTTGGTAGTAATTAGCATTTTGAAATCAGTTGAATCTTACTATCATATATTAAAGGACATTTGTTTCCAAGATTTTTGGTCTAAAGAAAAGAACTTTGATCAGTATACGGAAATTACTCATTAAAGTGGTGTATAATCCCCATACAATATTCTCTCGATGAATAACGGACTTGCAAATTCAGAGACGAAGAAGCATTTGTTGCTACTAAGACAATTTACCTGTCTTTGCCTTCGACGTTGCAAGATGCTGATAGCCCAAATCATGATGTAACAAGGCAAAAGAAAGCCAACAGCACGGAGCAAGAACAACTGTGACCATCATAGTCAGCTCCATTAACAATCACATTGAGTATATGAGTTCACAAAATAAAGGTATTGATATCCACTTACAGAAAAGAAAGTTGTCGCATCATCATCTCCTCCTTCTGTATCCCCACCATCATCAGTTATTGAAAGTGCATGCCTCAATAGCAGAAGGGCCATTAACTGCAGCAAGCAACAGGAAACTTTATTTATTCCGAAATAAACCAGTCTTCTGCAATGCAATAGTAGATAGTAAAAGAAGATTCTGATGCTTTTCGTCTATGATGACTACAAGATTCAGAGAGAAGTCACCTCCCTTATCATTCTATTAATACAAATTCATTTTCGTGAAGATCATTAGCATGATACTCCATCAATCGGAAATTCAAAACATACATAATGATCCCCCCAAGGGCCCCAGCCATAGTACACGAATTTTGTTACCAAACGGTATTATGATAGTCAGGGAAAGTTCCATTCTAACCACAAAATTCTAATTACATTAAACCTGGGGCATCTTATGCTAATAGAAAAACTGAAACTACACCCACATAAGTTACATTAAGTCCATGCAACACTTAACTTTCTTAGTACTGAAAAGCAGGGTACAAGTAGATGACTATTACTGGGGGGGGGGGGGGGGGGAGTAAATATATTACTTGCTTCAATGTACTTCTATCTTCTACAACTAAAACCTCACTGGATCAACCATATGATGAATCCATAAATGCAGCAGTCAATTTCAGAAACAATATTTCAGGAATAGAATGGATGATTTTAATATGAAGGGGAAATCTTGAAGCAAAGCAAAGATGTTTAATTCTCCATCACACTTCACCATGAAAAGCATATCCCTCAATTACTAGCTTTTTCTTTGAAAACTACAGATTCCATAGCACAAGTACAACAATCACATTGTGCATGAAAATTTTGAAGTGCTCATTGCGCATGAAAATTTTGAAGTGCTCGCAGTCATCTCTTACTATTAAAGCGGCTGAACGGCAGAATGCAGCGCCACCACTGTTTGGACCATGATAATCATCATAGTCAGCCTCAGCAAATGCCCGAAGACGAGCATCGTGCATGTGCAGAGGAGTACCTGATATTTGCCATACACCCCTGAAATGCAAATTCAATAAACCATGTTCAGTTAGGTATATTGAATATTCCAGATATTTCGTCAACAACAAAATACGAAGTAGGGGCAAAATTGTAGTTTTTCAACCGTCATGTAAAATCCAACCGACAATCTTAAGCAAGAAATTGCTACTAGTTTTAATACGATATATTTTCATAAACCTAAATCCAAACTCACCCGATATCAATGGTAGTCTCGGTTGGTGGAGGGCGTGGAGGGGCAGTGTAACCAGGCTGATATGGCTGCATCAAATGTAAGAATGTTAATTTGTTTAGCATAAACTTAAAAGCCAAAATCACATATAGAATTATCTGATACACATTGAGTCCTGAGGCACATGAGACCCCCACAGATTGGGCTATTTCACACGCACAACGCAAGCTACTCATCATATAAGACTATCTGTGGAATATGCTCACAATATGACACCTTCTCATACATAAAATCTTTATACACCTATTAAGGTGTGCTCCAAATATTTTGGTACGTAGATTGTCATCTGCCATAAATTTATAAACATGTTAATTACATCTGTTCACAATCTATGTGAATTATGACAACCGTTTTCCTGGTCAATAACTTACAAGTCATCTCACAGCGAGCTACACTTATGTACAGTGTGAATGCTAAGTAAGAGGAAACTGATAGTGGAAACTATCCTCTCGCTATTAAAGGTATTTCACCCTGATGTCACCACAGAAACAGAAGAGTAAATAATTGACAAAAACGTGAATGGCAATTACATACCTGATGACAAATCTCACAGGTAATGTCACCCTTCTCATTGCACCAGTACTGAACACATTTCCTATGAGCATACTGCATGGTTCAGACAAATAGATATCAGTACTATAGTTAACGAGAAACTTTGGCAATGATTTCCATCACAAATCATGGCTTAAAGAAAGGCAGAAGACATGATGATAAACTAGACTACGTGTTTCATAATGCAATACATCAAACAACCAAGCTGTCAAAGAAAAGGGAGGATGCATTGACACGCTTAAGGCCATAATGGAAAAACTAGTTGATAAGCAGTTGATTAGCTAGCTGAAATCTAGAGTTGATCTTAGTGAGCTTGCCCAGTAGTTGATAAGTTAGCTGAAATCGAGAGTTTATCTTAGTGAGGTTGTCCAATAGTTGATAAGCTAGCTGATTTGCTAAATTCATAATAAGAGTGTAAAACAAACCAAACAGTTAGCTTATTCTTTTTATGAAGCTTCCTGGGTAACTAATGAAATCAGTTAGACTAATTGTGGTCAAATATGCCCGTGCTTAACAGCCCACGAGACGAGAGGACATGCATATGACACCAATTGAAACTTGAAATACAAAGACTCATGCCAAAAATATACATCACTCAAAATCATACTCACGCCTAGTGAAGGTCAGATGCATTAATTCAGGACATAAGAGCAATTACCTTAAGACTACCACTACAAGCACAAGGACTGTCCAAATTGCTGACAGTGTCTTCCTCCTGGCAAATGCGGCATTCCCCCATTCCTATCAATGGTGCATCCTCATCATTCCCCACCAGCAGCGCCACGTCTTCGTCATCTGGTCCCATCAATGAGGACGAGGATGACCCCACAATTTCGGGCTTCTTTCCCATAGCCTGAGAAAGTTGTTGGCTAGGCTCAACCGAATCAGGTTTGGATAGCAAGTCCACTTTCACGACCAAATGATCACCCATTTCAAACTACAAACCACAAGAATCCCAAATCACAAACCCTAGGCACAAAGCACAATACACCAACAACACAATATTCTTCGGAATGACAATCTAACAAGAACCCTTTATCTAGTTTAGTCAGAAAAAGATTAAAAAAGAAAACTTTGACCTCGAAATTTCAATTACAACCTTAAATTCCAAGAAATAACAAGGTACGATGTTTTGGCCTAAATACAATAGAAACAGATTAAAGCACCTTAAAAGCAAGGGATTCTAGATAGGCATTGGCATTGATAGGAAGAAGAAGATAGAGAATCTAACTAAGATGAAGGAAGAAATCCACTGATCGCGCTGGGAAATACGCAGCGGATCAGAGAATTTCATTAACTATGGAATTTAAAGAAGATAAATTGAAAATCTAATTAAGAAATTTAATGAACTCAGAATGAAAGGGACAATACAAGAGAAGAAGATTAAAAGAGAGGATGAAAAAGAAGTAGTATACCTGATGATCAAACAAGAGCAGAGGAAAGGAAATTGGAAAAGAAATCGCGAAATTGTTGCTCCACCAAGAAAATGAAAGATAATAAAAGTGAAGGTGAATGTTAATAATAATTATAAAACAATACAATGACAATGTAATGATAGATACGTGTATTCACGTAATGAGGTGTTATACTCACGCGTTTTGTTGTTTTGTTTTCGTCTTGGACTCTTGGCTCATTTTGTCTGGAAAAATGCTACTTCCAACGTTCCACCGTATTACTTGATTCAGGTTTACGTTTGGAATACGTTTAATAATATCATGGCACTAATAATCTTAATTATTTTCTTAATATAAGCCCATGTAAGAAGTATAAGAACATTTTTTAATTAACAATCAAATTTAGTCAATGTACAATAACTCTTGATTCTACTAATCACTGTATGAATTAATCTAATCTAACATATCCTACTAAGCGTCATACATTGACATTAATTATTTACACTCCATTCTAATTAATCAATACTCCACAAGATTGAGAGCAAGATGATGGTACTCACTACTCCATCGTGAAGTCTAATATTATTGTATGATGTTTGTTATTAAGAAACTAACTCGTAAGAGTACAATTGAGATGTGTGTGGCTTGGTTTGGTTTATGAGTAACATTTCAATAGATTAGTGATTGAGTTGTTATGTGTGAATTTTAACTCAAAGTTTAGAGTGTGTAAGCTTGTAAGATTTAAAATTAGGGGCGGACTCATGATTTAGAGTTGGGGGCGCGAGATTATATAGTATATATTATTATTTCAAAGGTTTGAGGGGAGAGGACACTCCACAATATCCACCCTAATATTGTGGTAGATCTTGAAAGATGCGGGATCTTGTCTTTTATTCTAACTATCCATGGATTCCTTCTCCTTATTCTTTTAAACTTCTTTTTAATATTCTACTAATCTTTTCTTTATTATGCTACCTATAATTATAATAATTTAATCATTAGCACGAATGAAAGTAGAATCAAGATTGTAGTACCCAATATCCCACATGATTTATATGTGAAAGGGACTAAGGGTATATACGTGTAGACCACAATCTCCTTGGTATGAGTCCTTTTGGATAAAATCAAATGCAAAACTGTGAAATCTCATGCCCAAAGTGGACAATTTCATACCATCGAGATGTGCATGGTCATCCATGCGTAACTTCTCGATCCGTTGGGCCGGGGCATTACAAAGATGCTAAAAATTTTATCTATATAATATAGAAATATTAGAAAAATACAATATGGAATAGAGAATAGGGGTTGAATAAATATATAGTAATAGAACATGATTTCTTTTTTTAATTTAAAAAATCAAAGATCATTGAAAAAAAAGATACATAAGGCCCCAAATTATTTTAAAGATAACTTTACAATTTACAACTGATTCTACTCTCAGGTACACCTCACTCGAACTCGAGTTCAAGTAAGATTTACTTATGACTAAAATGCCAAAATAATATGTTTATCATGGGATTCTTAAAAGTGAAAAAGTTTGTGATCAGAGGATTACGTATCTACCAATAAGCCAATATGGCCTACAGTAATATACTTGTACCGAAATCACTGTATGTTAGTGTGGCTGGGGTTATTTCATAAATTTCACCTAAATCTGGGCCAGATGTATAATCCTCTCTCACCTCTAAAAGAAGGCCACAACGCTGCTCCGTACATGAGTAAAATTTGGCTCGAGAAACTGATGGGATTTCAAATTTTCAATGGGAGGAACAACAATCGGAGCTTTCTCCAATCACTTCCCGGTCTGCTCTGTGGTCTCTATGGTATGAGGTAGTTATGTACTTATGTTAATGTAGTTAGAAATTAAAATGATCTTCATTCTTATGTTCTGTGTGAGAAAATTAGTGTGTTATGTTCCTATATAATTTGTGTGTTAGGTACAATTTGTGATCCTAACCGATACGTTTGTTGCCAAGTTCAAGTTATACTTCCATGGAGCAAACAAAGAACAGAGGTGGAAATGAAACTGATGCTTTTGAGGTTGAATGGTCTTGAATTGAAGTTGCTACGTTGCTGGCGGAAAATATTAATGACAACATTAATTAACGGGGCACTTGGCTAACACTCCGTGTGTTTACACAACACACCATGCAATACTCCTAGTGTTTTTTCAATGCGTCAACTTCTACTCCAACAGGCTGACTACTGTAAAATGAGATGACTTGAGGGGTGTAGAATATAATAAACTCAGTTGCCTTTTGTTTCTTGCTCTGCTTACCTTGCTAGTATGAATTGCAATGGCAGTAAACGCAAAGTTTTCTAAAACTCCAAATAAACAACAGCAGAACAATCAGAATCAAACCAATCTGCAACTGGAATACCCAGGTCACTGACAACAATGGCAACCACAATATAGGAAGTTCCAAACAAAGCAGAATAAAAGATGGGGAAAAAAATATATTACCAACTACCAATTGTAAACTGCAGAATGTTCAAAGAACATAAAAGATTCATACAAACATAATGGCAACTCCACACCAACATGCAATTGCCACGATCAATCAACACACAACATCCACGGGCGATTCACTCCACATTCGCCCTATCCTCTTCACTGCAAGATATACAAAAGGAATATGTCTTACAATGTCTCTTACCGAAATGTTCCAGTCACGGCAACAAAGAAACCCATAGCAATTAATTAGGAAAACTCTTGAGAACCAGTGAGATAATAGAAGCGAAGAAGATTACATATGGTTGTGACTTGAATTTAAACTTAAAAATAACATTTACTATTGATCCCTTATTCCCTTCATTAGCTTTTTGAGCTTCACCGTTACTAGAGCTTAAGGGTACCCTTAGATTAACATAATTTGTCAACAATGTTTAGTGAAAAATCGAACAAAGAAAACACAAGGTGTTAATTGACTTATGAAAAACACATAGGATTACTCATTAGTCATAATTATATTACTATGGCTAATTATGTAGGAATATGTTTTACAATGTCTCTAACTGAAATAAATGTTCCGGTCACTGCAACAAAGAAACCCAGAACAAGTATCGCTGATATGAACACCAATTCGACCCCAAATCGTCGAGACGATTTATTTATCTTGAGGTAGCACAGACATGGAAACAAGATCGATGCACTGACGCCCAGAAACGCCCCTATAAAAGCCATCACATACCCGAAAAATGGAAAAAGTAGTGCCACGATGATAGTGCTGGCGACCAAAATTGTCCTGATTGTTATGCTGATTGCCCAACTACTATGCAAGATCATTACATCTTCAAGTGCTAAGGCGATTGGAGACACGATTAACGCGTACTTAGTAATTGGGTTGACAAGCGTGGTGTAAATCGCAATCTTAGAGCTTATGTTCTTCGTAGGAAGATTTAAAGTCACTTGAGACATTATATTTTCTCCATACATGGTGTAGCCTAAGACTCCCATTGATGCATAGCTGATTGTGCTCAAGATAAAGCATACAAGTAAAACCTGCAAAACAAAGGCAAAAGTTAGTGCATTGAATCTAATATACTACAGGTTACGAAAAGACAAGTTTTAAATTACATGTTAAGTTGACTCGTAGATGAGCAATCACATCTTATTTTTTGAAAAGTTAAACTCAAAATTAGTTACCAGGTTGCCTTCCACCGAACATACATATTATAGTCATAGTCTCAGGCAACCTTTTGTTTGAGTAAATAAGTTAGAATCATTTGATAAGGCGACTAGTCGGGTAGCACCACACATACACTTACCTTAGGAAATTTGCTTCTATCTTTCATTGAATTGCACAGAGTGGGAAAAACTGCATGACCGCAATAGCAAAATGTGTACAAACTTATAGCCGTTGGCAACCCATTCAACCTCAAGAATTCACCTCTCTCACCAAACTCGACGCCATCAAACGCTCCGATCCACCCGACAGCCCCGATCAGAACAATAGAAGCGAAAACTCCACCCGCCGAAACATAAGCCAAAACAGACAAGCTCCTTAACCATGTAGTAGGCAACATGATAAGTCCAGTGATCAGAATGAACGCATGTTTGCCCCCAACTTCTCTACCAAACACGTGCACACAAAAATTTGGAAACAACTTGTGCAAGTTATCCCCTTCCAATATTAGAAACTCTACAGCAAGCAAGAACAACTCAAGGTACATAAACATGGATATGACAGTTCTACCCTTTCTCCCGAAAGCTTGCGCGCCTATATCAGGGTACGTCTTGATAAGGGGATTCGAGTCCATGCACCTCTTCATTAGTAAGCCAGTGTAAAAGCACACTATAGCTACTGAAAAAAGTGCGATAATGCTCAACCAACCACCCTCCGCTAGTGCGTAAGGGATTGACAAGATTCCTACACCTATAGACACATAAAATACAAGTTGCATTATACTAATGGTGATATGAAACATGATCAACTACTAGTAAAGATTTAACATGAAATGTATATGAGTATTAGTAGCAGTAATATTGACCTGAAAGAGCATTGAGGCCATTGAAGCACGTTCGGATAAAAGTGGTTCCTTTGGGTTGTGGGTCGATGCGATTTTGGAGCTCCATTTTGCCAACATGCTGAAACTTCATTATTTTATAAGGTTCTGGTTCATTAATTTCCAACTCTGGCCATTAAATAGATCCCCAATTTTTTTTTACGTTCAATCTTTTCATGCTAAGTGGCGTCATGTACTGGCAGGGGCACAAATTAGTGGTAGTGGAGATGAATAGATTTCCAATAAATGATTACAAATGACTAGACCAACTCGTACGTTCCAATATAATAGAATTAATGTTTATAGTCCAATATTCATAGTTAACGACAACAATGATGGAAACATGAGATAACATATTCACCAATATTACCACCCATACCAAAAGTTTAAAGTGTTGAGAAATGTCATCATGTATATTAACTTTTTTGTGTTACTTTTGACTCTAATATACTCAGCCCACTATAATTTATCCATTTTAATTTTTTTTCAGTAAATACTATTCGACTTTAATCATAAATTATTTTTAAACTATATTAATAATATTATCAAACTTTAAGGTCTATATTTTCATGATATAATTTCGATAAATATTATATCATTATAGTTTAATAGTAGTTTATTGTAAAAGTAAAAAACTGTTGATGGAAACTGAACAAATTATAATGCCACAAATGGAATAATCAATAAGAATAAACAAGTAATGTTACTCAATGAGATTGAGGAGCGAATATGTGATCACATGTTATTTTGGTGTGCTCGAAGTATTCATATTTAATGAGGTATATATTATTGTTCTCAACTCAAATTGGATGCATACACATTGTTAATTATAAAAATCTAGACGGTTTATTTCAAGAAAACAATGTTTAGTGGATGGGGTTGTCTGAGAATTATGAGTGAATTTGTTTCCAAAAGCGGAGAGAGCTTATGTGATGCTTGTCGATGCCAAAAATGCTCCAACTCCTGGAATCAATAAACCATTGTTAAATGGTATAGAATAAAATTGATATCATGATACCCTTGTGGAATCAAAAGTTAAGTTTTTATTGAGTTTGAATTTTATGGATCGGTCAATGAGACTCACCTCTTCTTTAAGGGTGTCGTGTCATGTCATTGTTTTATCAAATGAAATAAAGTGGATTTGAAGAAAGATGGCACACTCCTTTGGAATGGATCCACTCTTTTTAACAAAGGTTTTATCTGATTGAGAGAAAGAAAGAAATCTTTATGATATCATATTAGATTAGTTTATGGCCATTATAGTAGAACCGGCAAAGTCCATCCGAATCTAAAAACTGATCCAATCCATAATTTGAAATCTCACCAGAAATATTTTGGTCAGCTATTCAAACTTTGATTTGAAATCCGATTCAAAATCACCATGAATCAATTTGATCTGAACTCATTCGATTTGGAATTGTCCGAATAAATTTGATTTGAAATGCATCTGATCTGAATTAAATATGACCCGAACTCATTCGATCCGAACTCAATCGAATTTGTAAGGAAAATATAACTAATTTCATCTATAATTTAAGATTTCATCATTAAATACCTTATAATTCAATTTTGAAGTTGTAATAATTTATAAATTTCCATCACAAAAACAATTTTGCGTTCAAATATTCAATTATCACTAAATCCGAATTGATCCGATCTGAACGGACCCGATCCAAAAAGATAAACAAAATTATGATTCGACTAAGCTTCTAATCTGATCAAGATCCGAAATCCGAACATCATCCGAAAATAATTTTTAGGCGTCATCCGATTCGATTCGAATTGACTAATTCGTATCCGATCCGAACGATCCGTTTGCCAAGTCTAAGTTCTAGTCATTAGGCGCATGTATTTGTAATAGTCGAGAAGACCTGTTATAGTATATGCTTATGTTTTTTAAATAAGTGTAGATTATTCCTCCCCTTCCGCGCGCCTGAACCCACAGCTGAGACAAATATATCACTTGTAAACTTTATTAATTATACACTTGCAATGGATCGCACCATCACAGAGAGCTTCATATCCCATGCACATCCTCAACACTCAACAGGATTGGTTGCCGTATTTAATTCCGTTGCCAAAACTTCTCGGGTTCTTTCCATCGACACGAACATAGGGGGCTTCAATTCCAGTTGCATACAACATCCACATCCATACTTCAAAATAAAGTCTTAAATTGTTAGAAAATTTAGGGAGGAGTAAATAGAGACGTATCAAAATGTATAAACTGGAAAAAAATTATGCAGAGTCGAGCGTAACACTTTCTCCTTAAAACTTTATTCGCCCTCCACTTGGTGCTCACAAAATTCTGACGAGCAGTCTCCCAAGACATAACTGCAGTGAATTTTGTATACAAGCACTTGAAATACAAAACTCGGGTGGACTACTATAATATGGAAAGACAAGCATTTTAGAAAGAAGAGAAGAAGGAGAATATTTTTGGATACTCATGTGTAATTTCAAATTTTTTTATGTTTAATCCAAAACATGAGGTTTTTATTTATATTTTTGAAAAGACGTAAATGAAGAGGTGCTACTCTTGAGAATGTAACTCCTCATACCAGAAGCTATCGATTCCAGATGCAACACAACTTTTATTAAAAGATGCAATGGTCAAGTGGAAAATCCTCCAAATTTAAACTGAAAGGTCACGAGTTTAATACCCTTATGTGATAATTTTATCCACTTATTATTATTTACACCTTTTCTATTATTCCACCATTTACCAAAAATGTTAATACAAATAACATCATAACAAAATATTATTTTTAATATTTTGTTCCTTCCTTCTTAATTTTAGTTACTTCCATAGTCTTGCATAACTAGAACACCAACCAACAGACTTCGAGCATTAATTATAATTTCACAAATGAATTTTAGTAACAAATGTTCAAATGATGTTTACTACTTTAATAGATTATTCACGTTCAAGAAAATTCAATTTTCTACGTGTAAGACGTTTCTCTTAATGGACTTCTCTTAGACCCAAAATATCGGTTTGTTGGTGGGCTACTGTTCGGTGGCCCTGGCCCACCAACAACCAATTAAAGAAAAAAAAAAAAAAAGATGGGTGATGCATGGGCGCACGTTTACGTGCGCCCATGATGCCACCAGCCACCGGCTGGTGGCATATATGGAGGGGGACACTTGTCCCCCTCCTATTTGTCCATTTTTTTTTATTTTCTATTTATCTTTTTAATTATTTTTTAGATTTTATAATTATCTTTTAGATTTTATTATTATCTTTTATATTATCTGATATTTTATTATATATATATATATATATATATATATATATATATATATATATATATATATATATATATATATATATATATATATATATATATATATATATATATATATATATATATATTAAAATTCATAATTTTTTCCATCTATAAATATAACCTAACTTCATTATATTTCACACACTTCTAAAAATCCTAAATTCGTTTTTCATAATTCTGCATTTCATGTTTTTCGTTGTAATCAATTTATAAAAATATTGTAATATTAATTTTTTCCTTTAGTATTTTAGTAATGGTTGTACTTTATTAATATAATAATGCTTAATTTGTTATTTCGTAAAATTAGAGAACTTTTCTAGATTAATACAGTAATTTTATAATAATATACAATTATTATATTATAATTATTAATTGATAATAAGAAAATAAAAAACAAATAAATTGAATTGATTGGATGGTGGGTGGTCATGGATAAATGTGGTTTTTGGTGTTGTGGTGGGTTGGTTGAAGGATGGGGTATGTGTATGAGAGAGAAATTAATTTTTTATTTGAAATTGAATAGTGGGGTGGGTGGTGGCTGATATTTATGGTCTTAATTGTAGTGCGTTGACCGATTATGGTTTGGGTAAAATTGAACGAGTTGTTACTACATTTATCAAAAGTTGGTTCCTTAATTTGTCAAGTTGGAGGGAGAGAAGGATATCCATATGGATCTTAATTAAAGCAAGTGTCAATTTGTGATTAGTCACCTTGCATTTACGACATTGTAATTAATAAAGATCCCTTTTCGCTTTTCTTCTAAATCCCAACTGCTAGTGTAATTATTTGTCTTCGGCTCTTTGCCTCCTTCTTGCTGGAGAACCAAAGATTAGCCGGGTCTTATGTATCAACCGATTGGATTGGAACATGAATGCATGATCCATATCGCATATCTGGGCATTTCATATTCATACCTTATACCTTAGTTCTTTACGTGGAGTTGGATAGCGGGTACTGGGTAGGGTTTCTATGTAGAGTTCATTGAAAAAGAATTGGACTTTATAATGTGGAAAATACCCCCAAAGTCCACATAAATAGATGGACTTAGTTTGGGTTAATGAATAACTTTTATCAACATTTTGCTTCGACTTATAATTGGCTAATTGGCCCGACTTCAATTTATTGGACCGAGGTTATATTTTCACACTACACATATCATGTTTAATTTTTACTTTAATGTTATTATCAACGGCTTACCTGTATATATGACTCCCAACTTGAAACCGCGCGCATTCATAAGCTAATCTTCAACTCTCAACTCTGCAAATGAAGATGAGCTCAACTTAGCCAATATAAACTTGGTTGGAGAAAAAGGAAAAAAAAAAAAGAAGTTTCTGGTCCATTACAAAATTTGTTTTCTAATTGTATATGTCTCGTATGCCCGTATAAATTAAGCATGTGACAAGGTTCATTTAATTTATTACATGAATTTTCAAGAAAACATCCCAATCTCAGGACATTTAGAAAGAATAACAAAATTGCAACGCATTCATTCAATTACGAAATTAATTAAGTTAATTAAGAAGTTAAATTTGCAGGATATATATATAGGTGAGGATATAGTAAAACATGCACTTAGGTGGAGCGTCATCTTATGGAAATGAAACGTAAAACAAAGGAGGAAATTATGTGTCACTGCCGGTTGGTGCCGGTTTCTAACTTAAGAGATACTACTCTATAACTAATATATCCAAAGTTTGCACCAAATTACCATTTGAATAGTTGATAAAATTTCAATCAATCTTTGCCACATGGTACATTTGCCGGCTGCACCTATATTTGTCGAGTATCCCCACGGAACTGGACATTTTTTAAATAGAAAAAAAAAAAAAAACAATTTAACGTGTATATATTGTGATTGTAATATATCCAGTTTAAATGAGATGGAATTACATAAAGAGTACGTGATATATAATGTGTGTTGCACACATTTTCATTTTACATAATGTTGTTATACCATTTACTAAGCACAAAAATGTTCGATTTAATTTATTTATGTATCTGTAAAATATCGGTTTGGGCCTTTGTGGAGTGGTGGTTTGTGCCTTTGTGGAGTGGTGTATAAAATCTTTCGAATTGAAGTCAAAACAAAAACATGTTTCATAAAAAAAGTGATGAGTTTTGACCATAATCAATGTTTTACAGTATGTGTAATGTGTTATATATAGTAGATAAGTCATGTGGTTTGCACATCATGAAACACATGTGAGTGGGTAGTTATTACGCTCCTTATAATTAGTTCAACTATTAGTCATTGGCTAATATAATAATATAGTAAAAAGGATGTTTGAATATGATAATCGTATATTAATAAGAATGAAAGATCTATACATACCACGGTTTTGTTTGTAACAACTTCTATGCATTTTAAAGTGCTCAAATTGAGAGAGTTGGTACAAGTGCTTATTTTGAGCAAATTTTTATTTATTTATTGATTTTATTTGAGTGGGGTTAAAATTGCTTAAGATATATTCTAAGATTTGCTCCGTATAACTGTTGTTAGATGATGTGGGTGAACTTCTGGGAGTGACAAGTGAGGCCAAGCATCAATGTGCAATATCCTAACTCCTAAGTCCTAACTGACATACCTTGCTTTCCTCCTTTGTTTCATTATTATTCGTTAATGTCCATCAAAATTCACATTTCAAAATTTTTATAGTTTGAGGCTTATGATCTATGTGGTTTTTGCACGAAATATGTCAAGCTAAAGAGTAAAGACCTACGTTGTTTGCATTCTTATTCACAATTTAGATGCACTAGTCATGATCTCATGGAAATTAAAAGGTTTAAAATTATGCATTTGTGATATATGTGTTTTTCTTTTTCTTAGTTGTTTAGCTAAATTAAGGTCCGAAAGCATTCTAACTTCAATAAGTGGAGTTGTTTTCTTTGAGTTGTGTATTAATCGTACATTCTCTTTTTTATACTTTCTCGACTTTGCCTCCTGAACAATTTTTTTCTGGAGATTTAAAAAAATGTATTTTAAATTTAAATGTTAAATTTTTTATACGACGGTACTTAAGTATCAATATATAATGCGTTTTCATATTTAGACTCTGGTCTTTTCATTTGAAAATTGATTATTCTAAATTCAGTTCAGATGCATTAAATTCATTTCAGTTCAGTTCAGATTTAGTTAATAATATTTTGTACTTCAGTTCAATTCATTTTAGTTCAAATCCATTCAATTCAGTTTAAACTTTTTCCGACGAAAATAACATAACCTTATTAGTACTAAAATTAGAGTCTAAGATCAGTATAATTTCAAAATTCAAAAATCATAAACAACTCGACAGTTTTCTCCTAAAAAGAAAGGTCAAAAGCAAAAGCAACAAGAAAAAAGTCACACGGTTTTCCTTTCCCAACCCTTACTTTTTCACCATTAAACTACGGTAAGTAATTTATTCATTTTTACAATTTGACAGCTCATTATTTCAAAATTACATTTGAGTCTCAACAACCTCATTTTATATTGTCAAAATGACGCTATTTTAGGATAAATATATGAAACAACAGAGATCTAGTCGTAATATATACTTTATCCATCTCATTTACGTTGATACATTTTCTTCTTGCATAATTATAAGAAAATGAGTATAATATTGTGCTATATTAGTAGTGGGTGTAATTTTTACTTTATTACGATGTACTATTATTTTGAAATTATTGCGGAAGTAAAAAATATATTATACTTATTCGTTTTTTTAGATTGTTACCATTTTATTTTGGAACCGTTCTTTAGGAGGTTGGTATGATGAGTGTACTCTTTGGTATTGTGAGATAGAAAGTTGTCAAAAATTAAAATGTAAACAATCTAAAAAAATGGACGAAAAATAAATACGTAAACAATCTAAAAAAATAAGTATCAGCACTAAATTTATGACTTATAAAAACAAAATGTAAATATATCAATTTAAATTTAAATGGAACGTACAAAATAACAAAATATATATACTACTTCTTCAATATATAAGCAGTAATAATGTGACCTTCTAAAATTGGTGCTGGGTGCAAATTCTCATACTATGTCCCTTTGAAAAATCAAATCTCATTATAGCTAATGCGAGCTTTCTACATTCTCAAATTCTTTGTCGTCTTTAGTTGAACGGTTCAATCATTTTGACGAGTGTTCCTTTTCTTCGTCTTCCTTCAACCAAACAGTATTTATATTATATACAGTATAGTCCTCGTTATAGACTTACTTTCATCACCACACCGGTACTCTGCCGTAGTTTTCAAGTTGAAGCAATTTTCTCCCATTGCTTCTCACTGAATCAACGCTTCTCAGCATTGTACATCTCAGGCTGCTTATCAATTTTTTGGCTGATTTCGAGTAGTAAGTAGCACCGATTCAACTTCGATCGACTGCGTTTGCTGTCAAATCCGAGTTTCTACTGGTAATTTCGTAGTTTGCATACTTGATTAGTGTTAATTGAGCTTTGTTTGTTTTTTTTTTAGCGGTTATTAACTTAATCAGTATGTAATTTCTCAGCATTTTTGTGATTGGTTGATTGAGATCTGAGGATGAACTGGTAGTTTTTATTTTTCACTTTATGTTTACTTGTTTTGAAGTATTTTTGGAGTTGCAGTGGTGAGAATTGAGTGAGAATGTGAGATGTGATTTGGAAGAATCATAATCAAATGCTCTGTTGTTGCCGATAATGTGAACAGCTTGCTCTTGTTTGTTTTACTAGAAATCCGGTTTAAATTAGTATTTAACTAATTAAGTTCCTCGAGATGAGACAAAAGCAACAAATGGTGCTATTTGAATTGTTTATGGCTTTGAGATTTCCGTTTGAGTTTTGTTGTTTATGTTGTTTACTTTATTTGTCTTCATTGTCTGTTCAATTTTTGGTCACTTATAAGTTACTACCTATCTTCTCCTCCTTGTGTTCATATTCACTTAGCTGTTTTTGTGTTGTTGCAGACACGACTTTCTTGGGGTTAGTCGTGGTTACTTACAGTTCGATTGTTATGGAGGTCGAGTCTGTATAAGTTGGTACCAGTGTTGATGAACAGAAATGAAGAAATGCTATGGTGCTGTTTTTGTGGCTTCCTTCTTGATGTTATTTGTTCTTGGGTTGTACGTGATTAGGAACCCAATCACGGCAGACTATCTTGCTACTCCTCCGACCTTCAATGCGACGACGGCCACCACCACAACCAATCCTCTTGAGTGGATAAGTGGGGGTGCTCCACCAGCACAGCCTAATCCTGAAAATACGTCCCTAGTGATATCTGCTGATTCGATAGCAGACGGTTTGTTTGCCCAGAGGAAACTGTCTGAGGAAGAAGAGAGTTCTTTGCACACGTGGAACCGCTTAAAATACTTGATTTCGAATGCCCAGGCCTTACCTAATGCCGTTGGAGCCATTAAGGAAGCAGGTGCTGCATGGAACAGTCTTATGTCGTCTGTTGAAGAAGAAAAACTTCAACAGAATGGAAGTTCAACGGCGAGAGGGAAAGAAAAACAGTGTCCTCATTTTCTGAGTAAAATGAATGCTTCAGAGCTTGATGATAATGGATTTAAGTTGCGAGTTCCATGTGGTCTGACCCAAGGCTCATCCATTACGTTCATTGGCATACCTAATGGTCTTCTTGGGAACTTCCGCATTGATCTGACTGGTGAACCACTTCCAGGGGAACCAGACCCTCCTATAGTCTTACACTATAATGTTAGACTCCACGGTGACAAGGTAACTGAGGAACCTGTTATCGTCCAAAATACTTGGACCCTTGCACATGATTGGGGTGATGAGGAGCGTTGTCCATCTCCCGAGGACGAAAAAAATAAGAAAGGTATGTGCCTGGTAGTTTTCCTAAACATGGTCAAAATAGATATTGTAACATATTCTACTTTCTATGATATGAAGTGTCATCAGTATGTCCAGTGTACTATTAGATTTTCCTACACACTGCCGGCTAGGTTATTTATGGAGATCAACCTATTTCCAGAACCTAGCTTTCTGAGGTTTCTCAAGCACATGTTCCTAGTTTAGCAATGTCCATGATGCATGAAACATGCAATTGCAATGCCTGACTTGTCTACAAGCTCAGCCTTGACATTTCCTTCACTGTCTTAAAAAAATATGCACCAAGTAACTCCTCACTTGTTTTACAAGCGTAGACTATCATATGAGATGTCAATTATTTGCATAGTTGTGTTTTTTAGCAGAATTTATTGTGAAATATTTGGAGATACATATCTTGCTCACTATTTACTTTACTGATCGGATATATCATCTTATGCAATTTAGTTACTCCAGTTTATTGATTTGACAGGAAATTTTTTGTTTCACTATCGGTTCCATGTATTATTGTATCCTGATATGCAGTGGCACAGATTTAAGAGGCCCTGTGCCACGTTTTAAAAGGGCCCTTCTTTTTTTTTTGAGGGAGAAAAGGGCCCTTCTAATAATATGATTTTTATACCTCAATTAATTCATTTAAAAAAAGAACAAGGTAATATATTTAAAACAAAATTAAAAACAGCACCATGATTGATTCGAACACAGAACCTGAGGAAAGCACATAAATCTTAGAAGACACTTACCACCACTGCGACAACTACATTACTCAACACATATCCACACATTACTTTATATATATAACTGACATAACTAAATTTGAGGCCCCTGCTGCGGTGTGGCCCTGTGCAGTCGGGCTGACTGCACAGGGCTTTAGCCGCCCCTGCTGATATGTGTGTTTTATTTTATCTATCTGCACTGGAATAATCTGAGTAACTGTTTCTTTTCAGATACTTAAACTGACGTTTTTTAATTTCTTCCTCCTGTCATTGTTGCTTGTTTTCGGTGATGCAACTTGCACTATATCAGTGGACGAATTGGACCAATGCAACGAATTGGTGGGTAAAGATAGCAACCATACTGGAAAAGCTTACCTGCATGCTAATGCATCAACGAATTCAATGCTTCACGACGGGAAACCAAGAAAGTACTTTCCCTTCAAGCAAAATGATTTATTCGTGGCAACCCTTAGAGTTGGTTCAGAGGGAATTCAGATGACAGTTGATGGGAAGCACATCACATCATTTGCTTTTCGTGAAGTAATGTTTCAACTTTATCCAGTCATTCCCCAAATTTTATTATGATTGATGTTGCATAGACTTGTACAACGAGGTGAGCTTAATCAGCAATATGTGCTTACATCATTTGTGCATGCAGACTCTGGAGCCATGGCTTATTAGTGAAGTGAGGATTTCCGGAGATATAAATCTAATTTCTGTTGTTGCTAGCGGTTTGCCAACATCAGAGGAATTGGATCACATCACTGACTTGGAAGCTCTTAAAGCAATTCCACTTCCTCCGGAGAAACAGCTTGATCTTTTTGTTGGTGTTTTCTCTACTGCAAATAATTTCAAGCGCAGAATGGCAGTTCGAAGATCGTGGATGCAGTATCCTGCAGTACGCTCTGGCCAAGTTGCTGCTCGTTTCTTTGTTGGTCTTGTAAGTTAATTACTTTCAGCTCATTAGCATTGCTGTTTATTGGTGATATTAAATTACTTCATTTGGTGCTTTGTGGAGTAGCAACTACGTGCTTCACTTTCCCATGCCTTCTTCTTTCGACCTTTTTTAATTTTAAATATAATAATTGTTAGCATGTATTTGGTGGAGTTTATGATCTTACAAAAAAAACTGCTCCATTATAATGAAAAAAAGTTACCAGGATACCAGGCTCATTCGATTTGAGAAATTTCATAGTATTTGAAAACACTTTGATTGTTTTCTCACAAAGGTAAATGTCTTTGTTATAGCATAAAAACCAGATGGTGAATGAGGAGCTTTGGAATGAGGCACGGACTTATAAAGACATCCAGTTGATGCCTTTTGTTGACTATTACAATCTCATCACATGGAAGGCCGTAGCAATCTGCATCTTTGGGGTAAAGTCCTTTCACCTTCCCTGCTCATGAAGTATATACCATCAGTACCTCATCGTGTCTTGTTCTCTTCAACAGACCGATGTCGTTTCAGCCAAGTTCATCATGAAGACAGATGATGACGCATTTGTTCGTGTCGATGAAATCTTAAATTCGTTGGGCAGAACCAACGTGACTCGTGGGTTGCTGTACGGCCGGATCAATTCTGACTCACAGCCTAACCGAAATCCTGATAGCAAGTGGTTCATTAGTCCTGAGGTATCTCTCGACATATTTTAATATTTTATGAATAAAATTCAGAGTGTCTAATATTCCAGCCAGCGAATATGGGATTGAAGATCTTTAGTATTAATCATTTGAAGCAGAGAAAACTCAATGGTTTTGCGTTTTATATGCAGAGTGTGTTTATATCTCAAACAAAATAAAATCAACCGAAGGTCAGCTATAAGGCTAGAATAGATGAATTAAAAAAAAAAAAGAAACAGAGAAGCATTGCTGGGTTAAAAGTTAAAACCATCCGTGTGTTGTTCTACTATAACATGCCATGCATAATAGTATAAGTTTCTGGACTCCTGTTGAACTTTAGGCACTTGCTGCTACACTTAATCTATTTAAATATAATATTCATATTCTACTTATAATTTCTGTAATTATTGAATACTTGTTTCAGATTTTTTCAGTTATTATTTTGTATTGTGTCTTGATCAGTCAATGAAAAAAGTGTTCTTTTTTATCCCTGTCATTATGAAATACTATGAATTAAACTTTTTTCTTGGGAAGGGGGGTGTTTCTCCAATTAAACTTAACGACTTGGGTTTTCACTGACTATTTAACAGGAGTAAGAATTTTGTCAGAGATTATGGTGACTGTTTCTCTTTTTCCCTCTTTTTCAATAATAAATTTATTAATTAACCATGTTTAACACTCATGGTTCAATGAAGGGCTCAACGTGCATTGTAAAACCTTCTAATATGATACCATAACATACTGTCCGTAATATATGAATATGCATTCTCATGAGTTCTGACTTCATTGTATACAAGTATACCAAGCTGTGAAACGTAGTGTAATGCAAGGAATTTAGAAGATAGAAAGGGAACAGTAATCAACTCTTGCTACTGTGCTATTTTTGGGTGAAATGACCAAATTGTAGCAGTTCAGTGTATTGTAGTTTCTCGTTCATGTAATGGTCTAACATCCTTTGACTTCATTCTTTCAAGGAATGGCCCGGGGATAGGTATCCTCCTTGGGCAAATGGTCCTGGTTACATTGTGTCACGTGATATAGCTAAGGCAGTTTCCAAGAAACATCGAAAAGACCGTCTTAAGGTATGAAGTTGTGCTCACATATATCTCCATCCTTCTCTTTACCAACATCTTTTCTTGAAGCTTAGATTTAATTTGCATCAAAACCGTGTTTAAGTGATTGTCATGGTTCCAAATTACTCAGTACTTTTATTTCCTGTTCCCGATGAGATGTTTGCTAGAAATTCCTGTGTCTTCAAAGTGAAGAACTACAATTTACTCCTGTGTATTAGAAAAAGGCAGATAGCCTCCACATGTTTCAGAAATATTCATATAGTGACCCTCATTTTGGTGCACAGAATCCTTGCTTTCTGTTTTCAGAAAGCCCATTCGAGGGCAGTCTTTGTAAGTGTTTAACAACCTATGAGGGGGATTTTTATACTCTCACATCAAGAGGATGCAAAATGCCTATAGGCCAAAACACTCTGGTGTTATGTTGACTCTCCTTCAAGTTCATACTTGGATATCTCAAGCATTATATATCATTCTTGCAGCTGTTCAAGCTAGAAGACGTTGCCATGGGAATCTGGATTCAAGGTCTAAAAGACAAGGGATTAGAAGTTCGATATGAGAAAGATGACCGCATAATTATTGATGGCTGCAAGGAAGGGTATGTTGTTGCCCATTACCAAGCTCCCAGAGAGCTTCTCTGTCTGTGGCAAAAGATTCAAGAGACAAATCGTGCTCACTGCTGTGGCGATTAAATCAGAGTTTTTCTGAATCATGCCATAAAACCAGACATCCAACATCCGGCTCTAATGACAGGCACTATACATGATGGACAGGAATGGGAAAATCGAGACAGGTATCTAACCAGGGATCTGTTCTGATATGAGAATACCAGTATTTGTACCAGATATTTAGAGGGTTTGACATATAGGTTCATATGTAGGAGATATTTCGTAATGGTATAGGTTTGCGGGAGATACTAGTTATTAACACGTCCAATTTGAATTGTGACGCGACGCGAGACTGGTACTTAGCATATGTGTATAGAGAGAGGCACATGTTCAAGTGCCTTATGTAGAGGATAACATATTCTTTTTGGATGAAATAGTAAGTGTTGTTGCTTTATGTTTGAGTTGGAAAGTACAGTGAGTTTTCTCCCAGTAACAAAGGCCAAACAAACAGATCTTGGAGTTGAGCCTGTCACTATATATGAATGCCACTTGAAGGATGTAAATCAAGCATGTTCTAAACAGCGATCGAGGCCTAGCATCTAATAAACTCAGTTTCTTTCACTTATAGGCCATCTCAAACAGTTTGAAATCAAAACCCAAAAAAACTCAACATAATCATCTCTCTCATACCACATCAGTTATTCATTCAACATAATCCAAATACCAACAAGTCAACAACCCTCTCCAGCAACACAATTTAATTTATTTTCTCATTTCTTTTTAAACTCATTCATCATTTCATTTTAAAACCATTAATTAATAATAATAACATCACATTAATTTTAAAAATTTAGTGTAATTTTTTATTAGGGATTTGAAATGTTATTTTTTAGGAAAGTAAGTTTAAATTTTCATGTATTATTATTTAGTCTGATTTTAGTTTCGTTTAACAAAGTTTAAATTAAAAACTTGAAATAACATTGATATATAATTTTAAAACATAAAATCGAAGATCAACTTTTAATTAGGAAAAATAAACTGTAAATACAAAAGAAAAGGGAAAAAGTAGAGATGGATAATGAAAACGAAAAGAAAAGAATAAATGGAATTGAATAAAATAAGAAAATAAAAAGTGATAAAAAAAAAGAAGATAAAAAAATGAAAAAAGAAAAGAAAATGTCAATAGAACTCAAGAGAACTAGTTCTGAAGAATAGGACAAAATCGTTCAACGAACCCAACATAACACTGTTGGAATTCTGAATTCTGTTTGGTTCTGAAGGGTCCAACAGAACACTCCTGGAGATGCCCTTACAAGAAGCTTACAAGAAGATAGACTCTGACATCAAACATTGCTAAGTACACGTCACCAACTTGGCCAAAATGGCATTTCGGAAACAAACTTCTAGCTTATTTCTAGCGAAACATAGAGGTCAAATAAGATAGTTGATAAGCTGCAACAACTTATAAATTCACATTCATTTAACAGGCTTATCTTATGTGCAAAGAAGTCTGTTATGTGAACGTGTACTTATAAGCTAACACTGCTAAACGGAACCAAACAAAGGAAGACGAACTAAAAGTAAGAATAAAAGAGCGCGCACCAGTAGAAGCCAAAGAGCATCCGGATTCTGAAGAATTAAATCTGGTGCAATAGACCAACAAACAGAGGATAAAGCAATTTGAGATTTTGAGCTGAAAGAATGATCGAGAATGAGGCAACGTGGCATCAATCTAGACGGTTTCCAAGATACACTGAACAAAATCCAGTATTTGTATAGGGGGTTAATTTAGTACATTTCAATAGAATTAGGGCTAGATTTTCTGTACAATTTTCTTCCATTATTTTTACTGAGCTTAGCTCATTCTTAATAGAAAGCAGTAAGCACCGCAATCATCATCTTTTCGTACTGTGACAATGGAGGAATTAACACCAATGTCGTGGTTGAGAGAAATTTATGCAAATGCAAAGGGGGACGTTGATCTTTTTTTCAAACAAACAGCAGTATTGAAGAATTTGTGGAAGTGGGAGAAGAGAGTGATTCGCTGCAAAGCTGCTGTTGCGTATGGCCCTGGAGAGCCACTGGTAATCGAGGAAGTTGAAGTAGAACCCCCGCAAGCCTCAGAAATCCGAGTAAAAGTTCTCGTAACGTCTCTCTGCGACATGGATGTTTTCTATTGGCGCTCCAAATCAGAGGTTGAATCACTTCTCCTCTCCTCTATTATATTATACTATACGCATGTACAATTTCTCTAGGTCGTTTTTAATTGACATGTCTTGTTTAATGTTTTGGGGAAAATCGGATGAATGTTACGTTTGTTTATACCGATGGTCAAAAATTTAATCGGGTACTTCTTCACTGTAAATCGGAGATAATCAGCAAGATACTATCTAAAATCGGAGATAAACAACCTTTTATATCAACTGTTAGGAGCTGTGTTTATGTACTACTGTTTTCTGACCAGTTGATTGATTGTTTTTGCTGATTATTGAAATGTTACTTTAACGATTAAACAAGTATGAATTATTTGGTTAGGTTGAAATTTTTCATCCCTTGTGTGTAATTCTGAAAATGTTTGAACTGGCTGAAAAACTATGTCTGTTTGCATGACTTCAACTTAATCAGTGTGGTGTGTTTACATTCTTCATCTCCAGCTTCCCAGTGTTCATTTTGGATTTCTTGAAAGCTATTCAACTGGTTTTTAGAACCATTTCATTTTCATAAATATCTGTATAAGGCTCGTGTGAATATAGTAGGTCTGAACTTCAGCATTTCATTCTCTTTGCAGATGCATCGTAAATTGTTTCCGCGGATATTTGGCCATGAAGCTATAGGGTGAGTCTTTTTTATTGCTTCACTATAACTACTACTGTCTAAACAACCAGTATTTCAATGTTTGCTATCACTCAGATTTCAATAATCTATTTCCACTTACAATCATTTCTGTTCTGATACTCTGGCCATATGAGAGACATGATGAATGCTACTTATTTTATTTGTTACAGATGAAAAATGTTACTAGATATGATCTGTTTTCACCTTTCCAATATTTTAGAAAATTTTGATGAGATTATGTCAACTATCGATAATTGGGTTCCCCTCTCATAATCTGATCATATATATATTTCTTTACCTTCACACAATCACAAACAAGCTAAATATGGTAGTGGGACTTTGTAGGATCGTCGAGAGTGTGGGCCATCTGGTTACTGAATTCAAAAAGGGGGACCATGTGCTTACCTTAATCTTTGCTGGTCAATGTGGAAACTGCGACTTATGCACCTCAGGTGATACCAACATGTGCGAAGACCTGATGTCTTGGCCGAGCATAGGTGGAATGAACAAAAGTGACAACCAAACTCGCTTCTCTGTAAACGGGAAGCCTATACATCATTTCTTAGCAGTTTCAAGTTTGAGCGAATATACAGTTCTCAACTCTTCTTGTGCTGTAAAGATCAACCAAGCTGTGTATTTGGATGAAATGTGTCTTCTAAGTTGTCCCATTGCTACTGGTAACATTCTGCTTTAGTTTCAAGGACTAAGTTTTCAAATTCACCTTTGCTGAATTATTACCTACCCCACCCCACCCCCATTTCCGCCCTCCCTCCCCGTACTCTACTTTCACAAATATGTAAAATAATTTGTATAAACCGTCCCCCAAACAGTCATTCTAGCGAGTTCACTATAAATTCTGAAACCATGGTGATATTTCACATTTCCAAAGATTGTAAAGAATGGCTATTGTTTGTTGAATGATCAGGTATAGGCGCAGCTTGGCATGCTGCAAATATTAAAGAAGGGTCCACTGTAGTCATTTTTGGTCTTGGTCCTGTAGGGCTCTCTGTGAGTACGAGGAGCCTTTGTTGGTCCATTTTGTTAATTAACTGATCAACTTTTTCTATGAGAATCATAATTTGCCTCACTCTTTCAAATTGATTCGAGATTCCCCTTCTTCATATTGAAATAGGTTGCACAAGGTGCTAGGCTGCGCAGAGCTGCTACCATAATTGGTGTGGACATAGATCCCGAGAAGGAAGAAATAGGTTACTTCTCCATATGTACAAATTTTTACGACATATTACTGCCATAGAATACATTTTCTAAATTTGTTTCACTTTCTTGATCATTCAGCTATGCGTTTCGGAGTAACAGAGTTTCTGAACCGACATCAGTATACTGATACAATTCATAAGGTTTGTCTTATCTCTTGTTACACACCTGGTATTCATAATTCATAGTAGTGTTTAGGGGAGAAGGTTGTATTTCTCGAACTTAGCGTGTTGGACTTGGATATAACTTTGACATGCTTAATCAGGTAATATGTCAGAAGACTGGTGGAGGCGCTGACTATGCATTTGAGTGCGTTGGAGGAGATGCTAGAGTTGTTACAGAGGCTTTACTATCCTGTCATCCTGTAAGGCCTAGACATCTATGATTATTTCTCTTATTGCTAACAATTTGGTATAAATCTGATGTCTAACTGTCTAAGATATCTTTGAATATGTAAATATTTTTCTTTTATCATTTGAACTGTGTAGTAGCGGGACGAAATGAAATCAAATCAAACGTTCTTCTGTAACTAAGCAGCTCAGAAATCCGTTCCAACAATTTTGAATTATACAAATAATTTAATGAAAAAATTAAGCTTAGTAGAAGAGTATAATTAAAAACTAATTTATTAGCATGTGGTATCTTCATTTACTAATTTATTTAGTTGTGTAAATAAAAAATTTGAAATAAAAAGAGAAAAAAAAAATGAAAAAAAAGAGCCACCGGTGGCTCATTCTGAAAATGAGCCACTGGTCTTTTAAGAAATGAGCCACCAATGGTTCATTTCAGAAATGAGCCACCGATGGCTCCTTTCAGAAATGATCCATTGTTGTCTCATTTTCTTGAGATGGTGGCCATTTTTTATTTAAAAAAATAAATAATAATGAAATACATTTAAAGAAAATAATTTTGCATGTGTAATTTGATTTTTGACTTCTGACCTTTAGAATCTATTCTGTATCTTCTATAGATTTTAAACTATTTTATATTGAATATTTTCAAGAAAGGGCATTATAGTAAAATTGTTAAAATGTTGTCACTGCGTTTATTATATTTTTTCTCTCCAGATAACATTAGTGTTTATTTATTGCTAACAATTTGGGATAAATTTGATATATATTTTCTATTATAGGGGTGAGGATTGACCATTACACTTGGAATGTCTCCTAATTGTATGGTGTTGCTTTCACAATCTGCGCTTAATAATGGAGTAATGCTAAGAGGATCTATGTTAGGTGGCATGAAATCAAAATTGGAGATTCCAAGATTGATCGATATGTACTTCAAGGGGGTAATGAGGCTTTTTTAAGGACTCTTGGATTGAAAGTACTAAAGATAATAATAGGCTAATTTTTTACTTAATGCAATTTCAGGAACTTGAAATCGATGGCCTGGTGAGAGATGATGAAGTGGACTTTCATGATATCAACAGGGCGTTTTTTGAACTGCTGCAGGCAAAGAAAGGATTAAGATGTATAATCCGCATGCCAAAAGAGTGAATTGGGGAGATTATGGATGGCACTTTAGTAAAACTCATATCAGGAAAAACTATGTTTTACGTTTAAGTCTTATTTAGGAGTATCTCTTATCTTCTTCTTCTACCTCGGTCGTACAGATTAACTCAGACTCTCTATCTCTAGAAATCTCTCCAGTCTCCATACAATTCTCTCTGTTAAGCCTTGGGTTGATTAACAATGTCTAAAGGACCTGGTCTCTACAATATGAATATGAATTGAAGATTAATTGCTACTACGTACAACTAATTAATTCAATCCATGAACGCTAAGAATTCCCAGAAAGAAATAGTATCAAAAATAAAAAACGGAATGAGACCGAAGGAAGTAAGACATCAGTCTTAACGGTAAGTTAATTCTTCACACCATGAGCGAATCTTCGTAAACTCGGCCTCCTCGAATTGCTCTCACGGATCGAACAGAATTTTCCACATGCAGCATACGTACCAGCCTGCAGGACTCATTGGTCATGTTGTTGTTCTACAATATCTCATATTACTTATTATAATCTTGAAGTTTTGGACTTTTTCTTGCATGGATAATTTTCTTGGTCCGTCAATGATCTTCTATTCGTCCCGACCGATTCAACTCCTTTGTTTTCGGAACAACCCCAATCATCAATGTCCTTCAAAATATCCATTACGTTGTCGACGTGATCTTCACCAATAACCCAAGGATCAATACAATCATCATCATAAGAAGAACAACCACAGGTTTGAAGACCCTTCAACATATCAATTATATTGTCGGTGTGATCTTCACCAATAACCTTCTCATCAACACAAAGATCATCACAATCGTCATCATGAGAAGAACAACCCCGATGATCATCAAGATCCTGCAAAATATCCATTAGATCGTCGAGGTGATCTTCTCCAATAACCCAAGGATCATCACAATCAACATCATAAGAATACCAATCCCAGTCGTCAAAAGAAACCCGGGAAACGTCGTTGGAGACAATATTACTATTACTGCTACTCGTCATATTCTTCTTCTCTGCCTGCAATATTTTTGCGGTCCCTCGATCGAGATCTAGCTAGTAATTAACTAGAGTAGAGACTAATATATACTATAGTGCAGCTTTATCGTAGTAGTAGTGCGTAGATACGTTGCTAAAACTATTAGCTCCCTAGAGGCACATCGCAATGCTATATATATAACAATCAATTTAACAGAATTATGTAATACTTGAACCGAATAGGATTAGGAAATTATAAATCAAGCCGAACAGGAAATCGATTCCTAATTCAGCGGTACCAATTTTTAGCGAATTTCCAAAATTAATACTTCTTCGGTTTCCGGGTCCCTCGAGATCTAGCTAGTAATTAACTAGAGGCTAATATATACTACTATATAGTACAGCTTTATCGTAGTAGTAGTAGTGCGTAGATACGTTGCTAAAACTATTAGCTCCCTAGAGGCACATCGCAATGCTATACTAACAATCAATTTAACAGAATTATGTAATACTTAAACCGAATAGGATTAGGAAATTATAAATCAAGCCGAACAGGAAATCGATTCCTAATTCAGCGGTACCAATTTTTAGCGAATTTCCAAAATTAATACTTCTTCGGTTTCCGGGTCCATCGAGATCTAGCTAGTACCTAATAGTACAACTTTACCGTAGAAGATACGTGTACACTATATTAACTAATAACACTCTAATTCGGTAGAAATTATTCAATTTGATTTTTTTCGGTCAACAGGATTCAACTTTGATCCCCGATTAATCTTAAAATATAATAATAAAATATTTAATAAAATTATATTGTGAAAATATATGTTTATATGTTCATAATAAGATTTCGTCAAATACGTTATCATTATAGTTTAATAGTAATCAGGAATCAAAGTTGAAAACTGTTAACCGAAAAAAGTCAAACTTAGAACTGTTTTTTTAGAGAAATTTTATAGGGAAACTGAGTTTAAAACGGTTTTAGAGAGTTTTTATAGAGGAACTGTTGTGAATGCCCGTCGCTAGAGAGGCTCTTATATATAAATAAAAATTACGTCACACGCTACGCATGTGAAACATTTTTAGTATTATTGTGTTGTTTCTAGTGTTGTATTGACGTTTGGTTGAACTTGTGTGATGTAGCCACTGTAGATATCAACCTCATTATTTTGCAAAATGTGTGTAGAGTGGGAGAGGCATGTTCTTAACTATATGAATCATATCATGATGATGATGATAATGATAAGAATTTTTTTTCTCCGGATTATATCATGTTTAAAAACTGTTATTTCCATATGAACATCAAACTAAAAATTGAATTGAATGAAGTGTAATTGAACTGAACAGAATTGAATTTATTTGTAGTATAAGATACAAATAAATAAACAAATCTGAACATAATTGAACAAAATTGAACTTAACTCAATAGAACCGAAAATAATGAGTTTTCAGATAAAAAGAACAGAGTTTTGGTCCTTTATTACTACATCTGTCCCGCCTCAAATTTTTTATTTATTTTATTAATTTTTTAGCTTCAGTTTGATTTTGAATTAATTCTAATTCATACCGAAAATGTAATTTTAAAACTTATATTATGAAAATATAAGATTTCCACTTTCATAGTAATATATAAGTTCAAATATTATTTTTTATGAGATTTAGAATTAATTTGAGATTAAACAGTGGTTCAAAAGGTTAACAGAAAAATAAATGAAAATGTTAGGGGACGGAGGAACTGCTATACATGGTCATCTACTCACATGAAGGGTTTAGGAAGCTTTAGATTTTATTGTGATCTGTGACCCTTTACAATTATCTCGGTACATCTATCAACAAATAACGTTCAAATTAAAAATTAAATGTCAAACTCATGGTAGAAGATACTCTCTCCGTTTAAAAAAATGATATTTAAGTATTTTTATTTATTTTTTAAAAAATAATTAATGTTTAAGATTTTTTATTAACATAATATTACAATTCCAATGTTGACTTCCTCATTTTTTTACAATTTTAAAATTATTTATTATATAATATTAGAATTTCAAGGTATTTTTCATCTCTTTATAATAAAATAATTAAGTCCAATCATTTTCTTAATATGTGTGCGTTTTTCTTAAATTTGATTCTTTAAAAAACAGAGAGAGTATAATATAATATGTGTAAGAAAAATAGATTTTTATTTATTTATTTATTTATCATAAAATTCGAGTTAACCCTCTGAGAAAAACAGGGGTTTAAACAACTTCTCAACAGTATAACTCATACCACTTCCCAAATGTTCCAATACAAGAATTAATAAGTCAAGAACTAACATTGCACCATATATTAATATATTAAAAGGCTTGTCATATGGAGTAACAAGCCAACAAAGGACATGCAAAACAAGGAGACACTAATTTAAGACATACTGAAGCAGTGAAGCGCAAATGATTAACAATGCTCGACACAGAGTACAGGGTACTATAGAAAGGGCAGACAGGTACCAGAAGCCATTGAGTTGGAGCCTGTGAAGAGGACACAGATCCATCCCATATGTGGAAGAGATTATCATTACCACAATTTATCAATAACACTTTTTTGTTCCTGAACCAGCGGCATAATTTAAGTCACCTTAATTCGTTAATTGTAACACCTCTCTCTGGTCACAGCTCCAAGCCTCCATGATAACCTCGTTTCGTATCTTCCAACTGCACAAAAGAGTGCCTTGACAAAAGGCAGCAGCTCTCTACAGGAATATTATTACAAGTTTACAACACTCTCAGAATCGTAACTCGGTCTCTGATACCATGTGAAAACTGGAGAAGATTGACTGGATGAATGATTTCACTGATGAAGAAAGGAGGAAATGAAGAAGTGAATACAGAGAACCTATCTACTCTGCTTATATAGCAGTTGGGATTCGAAGGTACTACTTCTAATGCCTTCTGTACAAGTCAAACACCTAACTAATAATAACTGTAAACTCAACACGTTTTCACTTTTCAGCCATATTTCCTGCAAGGTTATCGTAAACAACACGGACAAGATTTTGTTAGTCTCGCATGCAACAAATTGCAGCAACCCTTCCATTTCCATGTGCACACAACTACTCAGGTCTCAGGCTGACAGGCTCTATATATAGTGATCGAAACTCGTGTTTTTTGATGTGATTCTGAAGAAGAACAAGATCGGGTTACGCCATGAGAAGACCTGTAAATATTCACCTTGCACTTGTCCACAGTGTGATTATGTTGGTGCACCTAAGTGCTTGCTTGAACACTTTGTGGATGAACACAAAGTCCTCTCTAGACCAATCAATTTCAGCCTTGCCATATCAGTTAAGAGTGTCGGTTGGGGATAAACATGCATGTTTAATTATCTTCATCAGAAAGAGGAAGGTCTACTATTTGTCCTTAATCATGTCAGTCATGAATCCCTTGGAAGTTTAGTGAACATCGTTTGCATAGCGTCAACTTCATCAAAAATTGAGTTCCTCTATAAGCTTACAACAAGATCAGGCAAGCAAGCAATCAGCGTAAAAACATCGGTGGCACTCACACCAAATTTGAATAGGCAGGCTCCTATGAAAAATTGTCTTCTGGTGCCAAGTGATTTTCTTGGTAGTTTTACAGATGGGGGATTGGGTTGGAACTAATCAGATGGAAACTGACTTGAATTAGACAAACCATTGCCGACCCAAAAAAGGTCAATTTGCGAACACGTTGATAGTTCATTTTCTCAATGTGTGCAGGGACAATATTCCCAGGAAACTGCTGCCATTCGTCATGGTCACAAGGGCCAAGTTTAGGCGAACATGGACCACCAACAATGTATGCAATGGAAACATCTTCGAGGATGTAATTCCCCTCCATTGGTAGCCAGGCATACACACGATCATCATCATGCCAATCAAATAGCCAAGCAGGGCGACCTGTAATGGCGTGTGAGAAATTTTCAAAGGACATTATCTTCTCTCTTCATGATATTAACGATACCATGAAAAGCAAAATCATCCTTCTCCCACCCATCAATATTCAAGAAGTTTCCATTTTCAGCATCCTCATCAAGATTTCTGCAGATTATAGGTACGTAAACTGTATCCATGAAAGTCGACTTGATGTATGTAGGCCTAATTTGAGCACCAAGTGCACAGAGGAACAGGTCATACTCATTTATAATGCGACATAGATCGAGGTCATATAAATCTGTGTTAACTATATGACATGAATCGAGGCAAATTTTCCGGCTCATTGTATAGAGATCAGTAAACCATCTAGACACATAAACTGCAACTGCCCAACGCTGCACATCCGCTTTATCAGCCCCATCCTTATACATCTCAGTGAGCCAACTGAACCGATACCAATGAATTTGTATGATAGAAAGGTATAAATCAACAAGGTTTTTAAAAAGCTTGTTTCTTTCAGGATCCACATGCCAAAGGAACCGTACGTGGGCTAGTAAACTCCCTGATTCGTTTATTTTCCACAAGGAACTCAACAAGTTTTTCAGCCATATTTCCTGCAATTTCAACTTTTATCATTGTCAAAGCAATAATGTACTCTTAAAAAGTGTCTTTCAATTCTACATGTGAAAACACAAATCAAGAATGATTCATAAAGAATTACTCAAACTTACCTGGCTTGCTACTCTTGGAAGTTTGCAAAGAGTGAAAGTAAGCCAAAACTTATTTCAGGAATCAATTGTTACTGCAATGTTAAAAGTTACAGGAGAACTTTCTAAACTTAACTCTGTTATATAAACCATTCACATACTTAATACTAATAATCTGGAAATTGAAGAACGCATAGAGAAGCTACAGGGGCAAAGAAGAATTAATGCTCCTTCTTCCTAACAGTCACAGATACATATGACTGAGATTCATGAATTCAAAGTATGTTGTTAAAAGTACTCACTTAATTGGCGGGAATTACAAAAGACTAGTACGAGTAATAAGTAAACAAAGAGTCATTCAAAGTAGAATTACCTAATTACAGTACAGTGACAGAGAAAGAGGGAGATAGAGAGACACTGCACTTACCAGCTTGCCCAAAATTCCAAAACCTAATTTCTCCCCCAATTTAATCTGGCAGTCAATTTTACACGACTTTGGACTAAATTTATACTGCCATTCTGACTACCTTGGTATTGTTGTTATATTGTGGTAACTTTTCTTTTCTCAATTTTCCCATTAGGCCTACTTAGTGCTTACTCGGGTCAATTTGCCCGACTGGCTATGTTTGAAACTCATCGGGTAACCCGATTCCTTCGTAGGATTGAGTTTCAATTCATCCAGTTTCATTAGAAGACTTTTATATGTACGTTCCATGTATAGTTTGCAATGTAAAATTTAGAATAAGGGAAAATTACATCGACTACCTTGTTACGGGCTCCAACTACAGAATTGCCCTCCTTAGTTCCACAATTACAGTTAGCCCCTTTGTCCGGAAAAAGTTTGACCCACCGTTATTCATTTTTCAAAATAATCCGGCCAAACAAGGCCTTAGCTTTTTTTAAATCATTTTTCCTTTTTTTTTTAATCTTTTCTCTTTTCTTCCATTTTTTTTAATCGTTTCTCTTTTTTTTTTTTTTTTTTTTTTATCTTCTTCCTCATGTAACAGTTCTGGTACTTGCTACAGCTCCGGTACCGGTCCTGCTACAGCTCCGGTACCAGAATGCTGTTTAAACAGCTCCGTCGGAGCTGTTTTACAGCTCTAATCGAAAACAACTCCGATCGATATGTTAAACAGCTCCGGTCGGAGCTGAAAAACAGCTCCTGGCTATTTGGGTAAAATTAACCCCTTTAGGGTTTGTTATCCAAGAAATTATCATTCGGATTCAAATGGATTAATGGTGGGTAAACAGATTTTTTTTTCTTTTGATTTATTGGATCAAATAGAGGTAGAGTCGTGGTTTATGCATCTCCGTGCGATCTACTCTGTATTGTATGATTTGCTCCATTATACTGTCATAATGTATATTTTTTCAATTCATGCTATGTTTAATTTATGAAGAAACTCACGTTTTCGATTCACGGACTAATTTGAGTATAATGGTGGTTTTTGCATCCTTATGCAGGGCCTTTTCCCTATGATTTGCTCATTATGGTTAATAATAATGTCATGCCGCTTGATTTTATGTGAAACTTGCAGAGAAACTTGATTTCCTGGAATAAATTATACTCACTCTGTCCCGCTACAAATTACACATTTTGACTTTTTTCGGTCAACAGCTTTCAACTTTGACTTCCAATTACTCTTCAACTATGATGATAAAATATTTGATAAAACTATATTATGAAACTTTAAGTTCTATATTTTCATAATATAATTTTGTTAATTATTTTACCATTATAGTTTAAGAGTAATCGGAAGTCAAAGTTGAAAGCTGTTGACCGAAAAAAATCAAACTGGATAAATTGTAGCGGGACAGAGGGAGTAGTTGGAACTTGGAAAAGTTGTTTGTGCACCCCTCGTCTGGTTTGTATAATTTGCTCATTTCTTCTGTAATGATGCATGCCTTGTTGGTGTATATCCTTGTGTGATTTGACGATCGGAGGTGAAAATTCTTTGTTTTTACTTTTTTTTATATTTATATTATTATTTTTGTGTTTTTTTTAGAAAACTTATATTTTTGGGGTTGCTTTGACACAAAACCTTAATTTGGGGTACTTTTACAATTATTGTTAGTTCATTTTAAAATTTATTTAATTTTTGTGGTTAATTTGAAATAAATTAAAATTAATTTTGTAAAATAAAATAGTTTAGAGGCAAACGTGTAAATAGAGTAAACTTAAGTTGTTTGGCTCAGGCCAAAAACTGAGATTCCGGCAAGGCTAAAATTGTCATTTCCAACTCTTAGTGCGCGAAAAGTCAAATTCGTGGGGCTACTTGTAATTGATTTTAACTAACAGGGGACTACAAGTAATTGTGAAACTAAGAGGGTAAGATCTGTAATAAAAAAAAAACTAACAAGGGGTGTAGATGTAAATTGCCCTTAGAATAATGTAATGAATTAAAACTATATAAGTATTGGGTCAACTCCGAGTTGACCCCGTTGAATCTCAACTAAATAGATGACGGAATCTCAGTATGAAAACATAGAATGGTGAGATGACATACCCCGATCAAAATGTCACGGGTTCAATGCTCAGAAGAGGGACAATTCGTAGTAGGAATTACAACGAATTATGAGAAAGGTCTTCAAAATGCATGTATTTATTTAAATTCTTACTTATGGTTCATACGAATCATACCTTTTCACCTTTCAACATTTACATTTTTAAACTATTACTATTTAATCAATAAATTTATAACTTGATATATATTTTTCTGTCACAATCACATACTATCATTTTCAACTTCAGATCTTGATAAGATTGTTAAACCTTAATTAAGTTGATGTTTTGGTCCTTTTGGATGACAAATAGGGCCTTGGTGAACTATTCAAACCAATCAATACATCAACCAATTTGTCAATTGACCCAATTATATGATCACAAATATACATTTGAAACATAATCCTAACTAATTTGACCCGAGAATGAAAAACGATGATAGTACCGTTCGGTGTATAGTATTTTTCTGCCATTTTTGTTTAATTTGATCATCATGTCTACTTAATTACGGAGTATAACTCCTAAATTAAGCGTTGTTCCATGTTATAATCCCCCCATGTGGGTGGCATGAAGACACAAAAATACCATCAGCAGAGTAATAGAATCAGATACTGCTGATGCAACCATTGTTAAAACAGTTACCAAATTTAATGCAATCCCAAGCAGAAGCTAGCTTTGCTTTGTGTGTGTATGTGGACTTATGTGGGTACAGTTCACCAGAATTTTGTGCCCTTTTCTTGCTTGCATCCTCTCATGAGAAAAGGGTGTTTTTTCTTCCATTTCTCCTTTCGTTCACACTTTGGTTTTGCTTCCATATATTCAACACTCAACTACTCCCATTTCCCCCCATTTTCCTCTCCTCATATGAGTTACATGTTATACCTAACTAAATTAAAGGATTTTTTCGCTTCATATTTTTGTTTGTTGTTGCGTTAAACACTGTGGAAACTGGTGTATAGACATCCTCAATCTAATGCTTCGAATTTCACGACTAGTGAATGCCATCAGGAGTTAGAGTAGAGTTATGCCATTTCACGACAACATTATGTTGGACAACACAAACAACATTCATATAGTTCTACCAATGGATGAAGTTGTCGCGTGCAAATCAGGTGAAATCGTTCACAATATGACTCAATATACAGTACAAAACGACTTCTCAAAATGGAGTATATATGACACCGACTATAGTTTCTTTATTCTCCCCTTACAAAATCGTTTATTCTAAAAAATGCATTTACTCCATTTTTGTTCTAAACATTAGCATTTACGGAACAAATTAGTAGTCTGGTTAATTGGCAATGGACTAGACTAAGGTATAAATTAAGAGTAAATCTAAGCAGTTTTACACTTTTACTACTACATCCCAATCCAACAGTTTCTCCCGTAGTACAAATCAAATTGAAGGGTTTTATAGCTTTTAAAATGAATTATAATTAATTAGTTACAAACAAAACAAAACGAATAAATGTACAGTATTTGTAAGTTAACCAATCAACAAAAGCAAAAGAAGGGAATAGACTAGCACTAGTAGTAGTATTAATCAGCAGTAACACATCTTGGAAATAGTTCCATTCATGTCATCTGAGACAGTTAAGTTACTAGCTAGCTAGGAAAAAGAAAGTTTAGCTGACCACTCTAATAGAGCTGGTTTTGTCAAATCTCATGTCACACCACTGATCACACTGCAGACACTAGTAACTTAAATGTCTTTTTTCTCCTTCACAGTAAAATAACAAAGAAAGAAGAAACACCAACCAACAGTTGCTTATTAATACTACTTCAGCTTAATTCTTTCTTTCTTTCTTTCAGCTCACTAGATGATTTTGTTTGATTGTCTCTTACAAGTTACAAGGCTCCAACACCCAGAAAGTCTATAAATGGTGGTGCAGTTCTCTCCTCTGCAGTTTGTGCAATTGGTTGAACCTGCTGCTGCTGTGTGAATTCTGAAGCCCCATAGTGTTGTTGCTGCTGGAATGATGCTGTAGTCATGAAATTGCAATTGCTGTTGTCATGATGATCCCAAGATTTTGTGTAGTTCAAAATGCTCATCATCTCATTTTTTGTACCACTGCTTGGACCTGTGTACATGTATAAATAAACAAACTAATTAGTACTACAATATAGAAGTATAACATCTCAAAAGATGCTACCATTTGAGACATATCTCAATGAACAAAAAGATTTGGTAAATGTGCATGTCATTTAACAGAATATTGTTACTAGTAGTACTGAACTTGACACTCACACTAGAATACATCACCCTCTTGCTCTCCTGTTTCCTTTTGCTACTACTTAAACATAGGGGTCTCTTTTCCAACAGACTAGTAGTGCACAATTATCATTTAGTTGCTTTTTATAAAATTCTTCCTTACTCTTTAAATATCAAAGTAACCCGTTGTGAAACAGACCGATCCGAGTATTATTCGAGGCCAAACAAACTAAATACTTTTAATATACAGAAAAAAGAAAAGGAATACAGTAGTATTTGTGAAATAAATTAGGCCAATAGAAATGAATAGAACCTGGAAAGAAGCCAAGACATGTTTGTGGTGCCCAGAGACTGTTACTACTACTACTGCTGCTACCAAACACACCACCATTTCCTCCGCCAACGGAATCGGAACCATACACACCACCACCACCATACGTTACTGTGTCTGTATCATCGACGTAGTTTTCATCGTAACCGTCTTCCGTTCTCTTAAAAACAAACTGGCCCATTTTCCTTCTCCTAAAAGAACTGGATTGCTCTCTGTACTTTCTCGCCATGATCACATGCCAGTGGTTCTTCACTGCATTGTCCGTTCGCCCTGGAAACAGCCTCGCTATCATGGCCCACTTGTTACCGTACAGCCTGTGTGCCGCCATGAGCCTCTCTTCCTCTTCTTCACTGAACGCTCGCCTATTGATTCTTGGATCCAGCTGATTAAACCATCTCAGTCTACAGCTCTTCCCTATTTTATTTTATTTTTACAAACCAACAAACAATAAAGTATTAGCTGCGACTTACGTGGTGCGTGGTATGTCTGCGATGTCTATTGTTTCTAGGACATATATACTAACGAAGTTTATTTTTTATGTTTACGATTATACGTACACGGGTGGGGTGGGGGTAGGGGGATTCTTACCGGACCGGCCTTCCAATTTCTCAGCAATGAGGTTCCAATTCTGAGGGCCGTAAAGGGCGACAAGTTCTTTGAGCTTGGAATCCTCAGCAGGTCTCCAATGGCCTCTAGCACAGAGCTTTGTTTGAGTGTTCGTTAATGCATGGTTGTTAAAGGAGTCATCAATGGAGGTTTGATTGAGGTCAATATTCATGACCATCTCGCCGTTGTTGTTGGTGTTGATGGAAAGAGAGCCCAAATCAGCAAACATGATTCCAGCCATGGAAGAGCAAGAAGAGGTTAGAGAAGAAGAAGAACAAGTTTTAGTACTTATGGAGTTGTTGTTCTTGTTGATGGGTTGTGCTACTGGATATATAATGCTGCTGTTTCTACTACTTCTAATACTAGTGTTGCTAGCCATATGTAATTTGTTTAAAAGAAATTAAAGAAGAAAAGATGGATTTTTTTTTTTACCAAAAGAATTTGTATTGTAGTGAACTGACAAATGTTGAAGCTAGAGTACTGTTACAAGGTGATGATTTAGAGTGGAAGAGGAAAGGAGAAGATTATGGGAAGAAGGGAAGAGGTGTTTGAATGAAGGGAAGAAGAAATGGGAAGTATTTTCCTCAGTGGGTTGGAGTGAAAATTTGGTGCAGAAGAAAGTTATTGGAATTTAAAGCTCAATATAGAACAAGGAAATTATATAGACAGGTACATACATACTCCTTACATTGCATATAGTACGTAGAATTTAAAGATAACAATAAAATTATGGTCATCAGACTATGCTGATCATGATGATATGATGTGATGGGATGTGCAATTCTCTCTATGACTATCACCACTTTGTGTGTGTGTTTTTTTAGTAAATGTTTTAAAGCGTAAACAATTTATTATTATTGGCAATTTGGTGACAAGATTAAAATCATTTAGAATTATACTTAAATTTAAATTTGGAGTGTGCCTTTTCTTTTTCACGGTTAATAGTATATGATATAATCGGAAAATATCCTCCCTCGACATGGACTTACTCATATACATTATGTATCGATGTATACATGAATGAAGTTATGAAGACTCACTACTTGTATGCGGGTGCTAGCATACTCGAGAGTCAAACACATTTTAGTCATTGGGATCATCAGAACACAATTGCCTCGACATAGGTTAACGTTAACGTGCAAGTTAAGCTGGTTGTTACAACCATACTCCACTATTACACAGACCCTGATGTTAATGTGCGAGTTGAGTTGGCCATGATAAAGTCACTTCTAACTTCTTCACTACTACTTCGCTTACCTAGTACCATATGGACTTCGAATATAACGTGCCCCGCATGGGGCTACACCAAAAAAAAAGTACCGGAGCTTCATCTAAAATTACAAGGTCCAAGTTCATTTATATATCTCATCAGTACTATTCAAATCTTCTCATCATTATATATAGCTCTTCTGATGTCTACCACTGGCTCACTTTGTTGGGATTTGATTTCCACTCTAATTAACTTCCTCTCTAAAATAGGTTAAAAGGTCACAAGTGAGAAGTGATTGTGGAGAATTATAATATAAATATCTACATTTCACTCGTGAACTTCAAATGGCATTATCAAACAAATAGGAGTTATTTACAATTTTTGTGTTCTATTCTTTCATCGAGTTGCCAAAATGGAGAAAAAGATGATTCTTTTAGAATGCAAGAAAGTACCATATAGAAAAATCATATGGGGGAGCTGTATGATCCAATGGAGCTCAAACTATAAAAACTTAGATGCATGGGGCTACGGTGGGATTTTGATTCACACTCTAGTAGATATTTGTGTTTATACATTATTTAGGCCAATGTTTATTTAGGACAATATTTTTGTTGCTATTATCTTCACCATAATTCCGCATTGTACTATTGTAAATAGTTGAGCCTGTCAGTTGTAACAATCACGAACATGATTATATAAACTCTTGTTGACATCTTTCTCCTCCGTCGTTGGCGTCTTTGTTCGATATCTTTCGATCGCATTCTATCCATGTGCAGGCTATTTCTGTAGCAAAGGAAACTTAAACCGCGTGATATGATCGATTGAGTACGTTCTGGACGGTTTTCCAACAAGAGTGTCGATTCGTACAAATTCGTTGAAGGTATTAGTTTGTTGGTCAATATGTGATCATCCATCCACAGAGAGACACGGGGCTACAAATCATAATTTTTAACATTGCATTCATTCTTTATTTTTAAATAGGTGATAATAATGAATTGTTACCTAGGTTAAGTTCAAATAAATTCAAGATAATTAAATGTATTATTCTACAATTCGATTTCTTTGAGTTCAACTAGCTAGAAGTGCATGTAAAGTTGCACTTCTTTTAGGCTGGCTTCATCTTTTCTACATCATCTGGAGGGCAAGAAATAATGATTAGTTTGGAAAAATTTAACTAAAGATGCAGAAAAGTTAAGTACAAAGGAACAAAGGGTGCATGTAAAAATCCGAGATAGGTGGACACCTCCCCCTAAGGATTGGTTTGCTATTAACATCGATGCGGCAGTTAATGATTCAGGACGGGACTAGGGTGCATCATCCGTGATCACCAAGGTCTTTTTAAACGTGCAGTTGCTATGCATTGGCCAAAAGTGAATGTTTTAACTGCTGAATTAATTGCTCTAGAATTAGGCTTTAAAATGGCCTTAGAAATTAACTTGGATAAATTTTTTTATTTATTCTGATTCAAAAACTGTGATTGATATTTTGAACATGAAGGCAGCTCCCCCATGGTGGTTGACAACGCTACTAGCACGGGTAATGAAGTTGATGAAAGCGGCTAAAGAGACCAAGTGTGTTTTTGTGTACGGGGAAGCAAATAGTATTGCTGACCTTTTAGCTAAGATAAGTTGTGATAAATTTGTGGCTTGTAGAATGACCTCTTATGGTATGAGTAGTGATAAGTATGTTTGGGATGTGTGTCCACCCATGTTGGACACTTTAATTTTGAAAGACCTAGTAACTACATATTTTCGTACGGATAGCGGCAACTCGGATGGAAATACTATTGTAAACCTATTAACTATAGTATAAGTATGTGTGTTTAGTAAAAAAAAAACCTAGCTAGAAGTGAGGAATTTTTTTAGTTCCAAATTAAATATTACATTTTGTTGGGATTTATCCAAGAACTACTCTAAGTTTGGACCATGATTAGCTCGCAAGTTAGGTTCAAGAGTGAAAACCATCTAAAATAGGTTCTAGAAGGTTTCTTAGCATTGCTTATATATTATTTAGGTTCTGTTCTTTCCATTTGAAAATTGATTATTTTAAATTCAGATCAGTTCAGATTTGCTTAATAGTATTTTGTACTACAAATAAGTTCAGTTCAGATCAGTTCAGTTCAGTTTAGTTCAAACTTTTTCAGACGAAGAGAACAGAGCCTTATGCTCTCATGAAATAAATAGAAGACTTCCATAATTTCTATCTCGTGTCGTTCTTTCTAATTCGATGATGAGTCGCGAATCTTTTTTTGTCGTTGATCTTCTTCCCTTTCCACGTTAATTTTCCATTGAAGGATGTCGAGTTCATACATTCCAAGTTCCAACACGAACAAGTATCGCAATGATGATATGGTTGTTTATTAAGATCCCAACACATTTAAATTATGATAATTATTTCTATTGACTTTCACCAAAAACAATTGTGAACTATTATTATTATTATATAATGGAAAATTATTTAATATTCTATTCTTTTTTTCATTAAAATTGCGTCCGTGAGAATAACTAATCAACCTAAGCCATTTTTTTTCATTAATAAGTTTCATAATGGGGGAGAAGACTAGAGAGTGACCAACTAATAGCACGTGTGGTGAAGCATTGACTTAAGTACGTTAATAGGTCCTTCGTTTAGTTTAGTTTTTAGGTTGTCCCACTCACGAATGACAAGAAAAGACTCCAGTCATATCTTTTTTGCTTCCTCCTCTTTAAACTTTCACAACCCGTGTTACTTCGGAGTTCAGACTCGTGTGCTTGGCAAACGCGCTTCTGTGTAGGAAGCAGTTTTGAGTCTGTTGACCAATATATTCCTTCGCAATCTAAAATAGACTTGGGAAGTTATTTAAGGATATATGTTATGTTATACTGTATAATGTTTCGTGTATGATCGAAAAAAATAATATTTTCGATTCAGCTCAATTCAATTCAAAATCATTTCAGTCTAGATTTCACTAGTTCAGATAATACAAATAATATCAGTTCAATTCAATTCATTCAATGCAGTCCGATTCAGATGGAGGGAGTAGTTAATAGGGAAAATATTTTCCAAGCTTTCATACTGCAAAAAAGAAAAAAGAAAACGGTTTGCTTATCGGAAATATTACTTCATCATATATTTATTATAATATAGTCTTGTTAATAATTTTGAGATATGGTTAAATAATAATCCCTTTGTTGGATCTCCCTAACCTTTCATTTTTTTCCATTACATTACAATCTTACTAAACCGTAAAAGTAAAATTTTATCTTCACTTCTTAATTTTTTATTATTTATGTTTCTTACTTAATACCGATAGGCGATAGTAGATAAACAAAGAAGGGACAACAAATAAACATAGTAGTAGTATATGTAACGGAAGGAAAAAAAAAACAGAAACAAACAAAAATCAAAAGAAATGAAGAAGCAAAAAGAGTTGAGCTCCTGGCTAGTGTTGTTTAACGACTCTGACCCGAGTATTGTTGGCCTCGGCTCGAGTTCGTTAACGAAGCGAGCTTGATTTCAGGCTCTAGCTCATTAACAAAAGAGACGAGCCTAAACTCGACTCGTTAACGAAGCGATTTTAATTTCAGTCTCAAATTTGGTTCATTTGGCTCGAGCTTGGCTCGTACGTTTGGCTCGGTTCGTTTGTTAAAATACCATTATAAACATGTTAAATTATTAAATAAAATATAAAAAGTTCAAGATTATGTATTACAATCAACTCCCAAATGATGAATTAATTAAAGTCTAACAAAATGCAAATATAAGCAATTCAATCCAATAATCTCAAACTTATATCATAACTTATAACACTAATACGACAACTACTTATAATTTACATGATACCGAGCCTAATTGAATATTCACGAGTTGAGTCGAGCTCAGCTCATTATAGTAGGACGAGCTTCAAGTTAGGCTCGAGCTCGGCTCAAATCCCTTATCGAGCGAGTTGAGACTTCGATAAGGCTCGCTTCGTGTAACAATACTACTCCCGGCGTCTCCACTGGAGTCGCAACAAAGGGGTCAAGTAGCTAGTAAGTTTATTATGGAAAGGAGTGATTATATGATTACTGGAAAATTATTAGACCAGGTCTATGATTCATCCATAGACCTTGTGGCTAGGATTGATTCACAATATACATTAATTGAATATGATCCACATTTAATTGTTGATGTGGATCAATTATAACCACATCATCTACGACATTACATTAAATTAAATTAAATTAAATGTATACATTGGCTATGTAATTATTTTGTAATTATTTTATGATTACCGTATAAAACTGATAGGGTAGGAAATGTGGAATGCAGTGGCGTTTACCATTTGGCAGTGTTGGAAGTTTTTAATTGATTGATTCGTGTCTGACGACTTGCTGTCTTGTCAAGATTTATTTTGATGGGGTATGGTTAAAGTTTGGCCAGTAAAACTGTTAAAATTTACTTCACCTACTGAAACCAAACTCTCCAATTTTATTTTCTTTAAGGTTCAACAAATACAATCATGCAAATTTGGATAGAATTTTGAAATGCAGTCCAAAAGCATCCTGCTGGAATTTTATTCCGATCCACATAAAATTAGAAGAATCTGGTAGATTGCAATCCGTTAATGCTGAATTGCAACTGGATCATATTGGCAAATAAAATGATTAACATAAATCTATAGAAATAGAACGTATATGGGAATAAATTGAAATATTTTCACATAAAATCTCTGATGTATATCCGCAACACATTTGAGTGAATTCTCATCTAATCCGGATTGCATGATACTCAAGTGAATTCATAACGAATGTATCCATAGTGGATCAATATTGGATAAAATCCATCCATTTGACATGTTGAAACAAATACATTAGCCATTAGTGTACAAACTAATGAAAACACTAGACTACAAGGTATGGTATGGAGTTATGCAATAATCACATAGCGAACTATGGAGTTGCAAAATAAACATATACGAGTAGCTTAGTTCCAATAGAGATACAAATTTAACATTGAATTAGTAATGGTGACGATTTGGTTTTCTTAAACAAAAATATCATTATGTTAATCACAAGTTCAAACTCCCGAATTTTTAACTAGCTACTATGGTAAAACTAGCTAGGCATTTTATCTTTGAGATGGTGATTGCATTTTATCAAACGTGATCGTGCTCATCATGAACAATTGAACATTCTATCTACTATACTATGGTTAAAAAAAAATAAAAAAAGAATAGCTAGGCATTTGCATAATGGCCATCCTTATCTTGGATCCATGAAAAACGGTATAGTTAGTCTGCTTGGTCAAACATGCATGTGTGTCTGTGTCTCTGTTTGTATGAGTAGTTTCAGAGATTGGCTTATTGGAAGAGATAATCAGATGGATCAGCGCAGCTGACCTGAAATCAAATCATACACGGTCTACAGCTAGCTAGCTGTAATAATAATAAGGGTCTAATAATAATCCTTAGGCTACTATAATAAGCTAGTACAACAAGTATTTGCAGCAATGAAAATATATATTCTAAAAACAAATTAAAGATGACTGCTCTCGCTTGCTTCTCTTTCTTTCCTCAGTAACATGTTAATTGTACCGTACGAAATGCTGAATTGAATATAAGATGTTTTATCATTTTCATACATATTAATAAAATGTGATCTTCATTAATTGTTGTTAAAAATTTTACAAAAAAACATGTTGGTATCTTGTAAAAATAAAATGACCAATGAGAGATGAAAATCTTGCATAACTTTTGTAGACAAAATATAAAAAAAATGGAGTTGACTGCATAATAAGTTGTAAAAAACACACAATTACATAACACCAAATTAAAACATCTTATATTTTGAAAATGTTAAAATAACTAAAATATTTTATATTTAATTCAGGAGGAGGGAGTAATAAATATCATATCTGTCCCTCCAATTGGAGCACAGAACAAACCAGATAATTTATAGTAGTAATGTGTACATTTGAATGCTTGCTTGCGCACAATAATGGGGCGAACCAATAAATTCATGTTAGGGATAATAAAACTTTTACTAGTAAAAAACTATTTAAAATTTAATTATAAATTATTAAATCAAAATAAGTTTTTAGAATTCATGTTTATGAAAAAACAAGGTTAAAGTTATACATCTCTTCCACGTTATAACACTGAAGATTAGTTCGATTTGGGGGTGTATGTTATGTTATGATCTGAATTAAATTATGAACTTTCTTCAACTTTATATACGACCACATTTATTATCCTGCTGATGTTTGTGAGTGGGTTTTGAAAATTAAATTTTGGTTTTAGTGAAAATTGAGTTCTGAATTTAAAATTAAAAGTTGAGGTTGAAAATCATAATTTTTTAAATTCGGTTTGATTTATGATTTTTTAATTTAGTTTAGTAGGTTTGAGTATAGGGAGATGTAAGAGAAGAGAGATAATAGTAGGGATGATATATGAAAATTGTGATTATGAGTAGTGATGATGTAATAAAATTTAATTTTGTTATAGTAATGATTTTTTATTTTGGATAAAAATCATTTATTCAGCTTAAAATTCCTTTGCCAAAGCTGAACAAATGATTTTGGAGGCCCAAAATAAAAAAATCAGGATTCGAAACCCAATAACAAACACTCGGTATGTGTTTGGGTTGTAATCCTTTAAAATATTTCGTATTTGTTTTCTCTATTTATATGGAAAAAGTAGTTTCTTTTTAATTGAAATATTGACTACTCACTCCTATATTTTTTAATTGTCGTCGTTTTAGGTTTTTTTATATTTGCAAAATACTTTTTTTGGAATAAGCAAAATTTTATTAATAATAATAGTAATAATCATAATACAATAACAAAAGTGCATAAGTGATGCACGAAATGGAGTATCAACTCCACCCAAGAACTTAACCCAAAACCAAATGAGAATAAAATTAAGCATGTTCGAACCTCCAACCCGTTATAATCGTTTCAAAACTTAACCACCCCCATCGTCTAGTATGTCAACTTACTAGCAAGATGCCAAGAGTTAGGGGATGACGAATCGAAAGACCAATTCTAGTGGAATAAATTTTGTTGTAAGTTTAGGGAACTTAGAAAAAATACGAAAGATGATGCACCTCCGTTGGGAAACGAACCAATCACAAGTTAGACAAAGACACATGATATTCCCCTCAAGACCAAGGAAAAGAACTTAAATGAGAAAAATAAACCAAAACCTATAGAAAATACTACCAGAATATCAGAAGCGCCGCAAACAGAAAAGAAACAGCAGGGCCGATTGAACAAAACAAGGCCCCTTCATCACAGTACCCTAAAAAAGCAGTAATTAAGCCCAACAATTCGACGGCGAACAGTACCAATCAACAAGTTTATACCCGTTCAAGATCTTTCCTTTCGAAGATAACCAATGCCAAAGATTAACTGAATTCGATTCATAACCTCCATAACAGATTGCGCTTCATTTTTAAAGAGAATACTATTTCGTGTCGCGGAACAAATGGTCTGCATTTTCCTCACCACCCGAACACAATTTGCAAGTAATACTAGTTTCCTCATGGACAATATTGCGCCTTCTTAAGTTATCCAACGTCGGCAAGCGATTCTGAGCAAGTTTCCACGTAAAACCATTGATCTTCAAAGGAATAGCATTGACCCAAACTCTTTTCAGCCAGTCAACCTGTGGAGGAGATAACTCATTATAATGCAAAGAAACAAAAAGATCGAGTTGTGTTTTATACCCCTCACACACATAATACACTTTATTTCCACTCGCACACCAAAACCAATCGTCATTAGAAGACGAAAAATGCGAACAGAAGTGAGAACCAGATTAGATAAATCGACAACCAGATGGTTCTCCCAATGAGAAAGATTATGATACCAATTCCAAACACCAACACCATTGACACGCTCCGACACATATTTGAAAATAGTTGTCGTTTTACATTTTTCAAAAATACTTTCATCATAATTAATGCATTTTGTTGAATTTAATGTCATTTAGCAGCATCTATTGGTTGAAGTATCATAATTGTTTGTAATTATTATAGTATTTTTAGGAAATTAATGAATTGAATTAGATGTTATTAAAATATGTGAAAATATTGGGAGTCATAAGGTGGTGCAGCGGTAAGGAGTTGGGTTAGTGAAGGAGAGGTGCCGGTTTCGATCCCCGACGGTGCCAGAGTTATAAGGTTGGTTTAGGTGCGGATTTATAAATCTGGTTTAGGTGTTAGTGTAGGAATAGTTGTAATATTTGTCGTTTTAGAAAAAAAAAAAAAAAAGTGAAAATATTAAAACGACAATTAAAAAAGATAGGAGGAATTAGTTAATACGTACCGAAATGATTGCCTGATGCTAGGGGTATGATAGTCATTGCACAATCAAAATCCAGGTGTATTAGCATTTGTTACCCCTGCAGGCCTTGCACCAACGTGGGCCGCCCTAGCTTACACAAAATTAATAAAATTATATACTTCTTGTATGCTTCCTCACCCTTCTTCACAAATCACCAGCACTAGCAGTAGTACTACTACCACTAATGAGTCGCTGATGCAATTTTCTCTTCCACAAACCTGAATACCTGACATTTTTATTAATGACTTTCTTCGTGTTTCTTGGGAATGATCAATAACACAGTTTTACCCACCCCCTCCCCATCATCTTTTATTAAATTCCGGTTCGACTATTATATCCTGGTATAAAAGATATATTATGATATTATATTAATTTTATTTAGTTTAATTAGTTACTCAGTTGGTTTATGAGTATTACATGGGTCTATTCATTCATTCCCTACCAAGTCTATCTCTTCTTTGTGCCGACATATCCGTTGGAGGTAATCCGTCGAGTTCATGTGTTAATATTTCATTAATTCGCCGTTTTCTATATTCTTCGTTCGTAATCCGTGTATAGAATCCGATCAAACACCTCAATATCAGATTATGAATTACCGTTTCTGAGATTTTAGAATTTTAATGCGTTTGATACACCATTTATTTCAAAACTTTATGTTCACTAAAGAAGTTAATCAACACTTATTTAAAACAACATTAACCTAGCTCCATATCGTTTTAGTTATCTCAAATTCCGTCTAAAATCAGAACTGTCATCTCCTTAATTTTTGCTAGCAACTTGACAAAACGCAACATACATGAATGTTGATTTATAAGATAGATACCAACATGTATCAAAGACTCCTACATCTCATATTGATCAGTAGCTTGCAAACAACGAGGGAAACGGTCTATGTTCCAACCTAAGAAAATCTTGTAAGATCATATGTATTACCATACAGGGTGTAAGCACCTTATATCTCGAGTCCTACCAATAAATTATTATCATTTTTATAAAAATAAATTGTAGGGTCGTAGGGAGGTGACCATTGACTCGTAACATTGCAAAACTCAGAAGAATGGTCAACATTTCAAATAGAAAACTGTTGAACACCCAACTCTCACTATAACACTATGATTTTGACATTAAGAAACAAAAATCTCCTATATCGTCACTTCTAAATTTGAATCATTGGGTGCACAATTAGTGTTTTCAATGGGTAGAATCTAACCCAAACTCAGGTTCGCAGAAACGCACCGATCCTTCTTCCATTTATCTTGCAATTATTTAGGGCATTTTTGCTATCGCACTATGTAACCTCCAATTTAATTTTATTTCACTGTAGCATTAGGGAAACCAATTTAGAGCTATAAAAGTACAAGCTTCCACAACCTCTTCAATGAAATCAAGTTATTTTCCAGTGTTTTCAGCTATTTTAACCGTCTCTAAGTCCATTTGGCACGAAAAGTTACTGACATTGAATCATGAGTTCGAGCGTATAGATGTATTATAGTATACTATTATGTATAACCCATGAATACCAATGCGTAAATATGTTACAATGTTTAAAACATTGTGGTAAATAGAAGTGTAAATTGAAAAGCTACCCCAAGTCCCCAATACTGGCCTTATATTTGGAGTGAAGCCAAAACACGTATCGCATAGAGAGTCTGTCATATATCTATGACAGGGAGAGACAATATTAACGCTCAACTTAGAGACAATTCTTAACACTTCATTTCATTCATTCATAATAATAGTGACAATTCTAATAATAGTATTGTTACAGTACTATATATGTGGTTGTAGGCCCGTGCATAACTCATAACATACCCTATTCCATGTCCCAACGGTACAATTGTTCTTCCCATAATTATTATGCAGAAACAATTAAAAATGATAAACAAATACTATATCCGTCCATTTGATTTTTATGTAGATTTTAACCGTATTTCTTTTCTATTAAATTATAAGTATTATATTACCAAGACACATGAAGTATGCTCTTAAAATATAATAAATTTCGGTGTAATTTAAAGATTATTTAATTTGTGATCAGAGTTGACCCAAAATCAAATTGGATATTTATTACAGGACAGGTGAAATATGTTTCATCTAAATTATTGATGCATATTAATAGAATATTTTTGATTTTTTTATCATTTTTAATTACTATTTTTCAAAAAAGTTTTACCGGGAGCAATCCTGATATTTCAATCGGGTGGGGGGCGTGTAGAGTAGTAGTATTACATGATCATTACAGACACAGTGATATATCTTGAAGTTGTACAATTCCACCTGCAAAAATTAGGGATTGATCATTTACTATTCTTTTCTCTCCCAGTGAGTAAACATCTACACAAATTCATGGGAAACTGTGGAAAACCAACCATTTTCTTACCACTTTTAGTATGTCAATAAACCCTAATCAAACATTTATCAATCTATTTATGCTCATGTAATGCAATAATAACCATCGTGTATTTTACCTCTCTATGTATCACAAATTATTGAACCACAGTTATTGTAAATGTAAGGTGCAGTTTCAGGCCAGTTTCATTCCCATATCTTTCTTGGATACTTCTTTGATTATAAGTATGGAACATATTTCTTGTTTTTTCCTCTTTTCAAGAATATAATATATTTATTTATTGATTTCATCATCTGAATCCATTAGTTATTGCTCTGTTAGAGTACAACTGAATTGGTAGTTTTGTCTCGTTAAAATCCACATTAGGCCCATTACTGTAGTTACAGAAAATCCAAACAGATAACGACATTTCGATTCGTTTTTCTTTATTCATACATGATTTTTGTGGCTTAGTGTATGTGTATGTTAGATTTATACATGATTTTTTGTGGCTTAGTGTATGCGTATGTTAGTATCAGGTTTGTGTTTGGTTCGTGACGTTCCTATTCGATTAGGGTAACTTTTTATATCCAGTAGAGTTTACGTACTGTATATATATTGGTTCGTTTTCTCCAGTTACCACTAATTACCATACAGTTGAATCACCTCACCACGTTTCTCCAATTCAAGATAGGCAAATAAATAAATAAATAAATTCAGGCAAAGTTTGTATGTTTTTTTTTAAAGAGAAATATTACAAATATTCATATACTACTGCTATACAAATATTCTAAACCACATAATTTATCCACATCCATACCGACCTTATGCTCGACTCCGTTACCATGGATCAAACCCTGCACCTCTCCTTCATTGTTCCAGGTCCTTACCGCTGCACCACCTTATAACTGTCCGAAGATTGTGTTACTTGCTCCGTTTGCAAAACATGAGTTTTTTGTTTGATGAATCAAACATGAACTAATAGGTACATAGACTGTATATTACACATTGTTTGTTGCTTTAGGGCAATTGCACATTACGATAAAAGTTATCAACGCAGAACACATTTTTCATCAATGCTTTATGAGAAAAAATACTTCTAACCCTGGAAAAAATGAAAAGAGTATTTTGTTATATACACCCCGATATATATAAAAATAATGTATAAATAATACTGTACGAGATTCAATCTGATCATGTCGAAATAGTATACTATTGATAAGATTGTACAAGAAATAACTTGTTAGCAACAACAAATTCTTCAGATCAAGCTAGGGGGTCCGGACCGGAACCTTGGTTGGTCCATTTCTTGTTGTTACCTAAATAATTCCCACATGAATATTTCTGTTTCTTGCTAACGAGTTCTTGTCAGTATACTGTTTCTGAATGATACTCCCTCCGTCCCAGTCATTTCTTTACGTTTGTTTTGTTGACTTTTTCGTCACCTCGTTTCGTTTTACCTCTAATAAATCATAAATCTTAACGAAAAAAATAATTAATAAATTTATATAATGAAAGTAGAGACACTATATTTTCATAATATGCTTTCAAAAATTAATTTTTTCGTTATAGTTTAGGAGTAAAAGGAGGTCAAACAGAGCACAAAAAAATCGACAAAACGAAACGTAAAGAAATGATCGGGACTGATGAGTAAGTAATAATCACTATTTCAAACAATAATCAGGACATATGAGATAGGGTGGGGGATGAGTAGTTTGCGACGCGACTACACTCTCCTCATGTATTTTATACGTAAAAATGTTTGTGTGACTACATTCGCACCCCTCCCAAACACTTTTTATAAGTCATACGCGTATGATCATCGAACCAGTTTTCTATATTATTTGAGCCTACAATGTGACCCAACTCGACCCGATTCACCTAGCTTATTTGCACCTTTTAATTAAATTGAGAATTTGTGGCTCCTAATTCCTAAATCTCTATCATCAACAATTCAACATGCATGAATGAAGATAAGCTATATTTGGATCATGGCATGTTGGAATAGTTGTCCATTAATACATATCCAATGTTGGTTTCCTATGTACAGTATAATTCTAGCTATAAATTCGCTCTTCTGCCTCCCCACCAACTCACCTAAAATTGACCTTATTAAAGTCACTGCCCGTTTTAACTTTTACTTCCATTGCAATTTGCGTGCAATACATATGATGACAAGACTCATTAGAAACTTCTTTTTAATTAGTAGTAGTATACGTTACAAGGCGGGTACCGTAAATGTAAAGTGATGATCGAACCTTCCTTCTACAATGTCAAGATGTAAAGGTCCGCATTTTTCAAGTACTGGCCGGTGTTATGCGAATCCGAGACTCTCGGCTCGATAAGACTAAGACTTTGTCTAGTCCAAGTTCATTGTTGAGATCTCTTGCGATAGAAATGCTAATTCGGCAGATCATCTCCAACGGTTCATTGGCGCAAATAAAAGGTGGATAGAGAAGAAACTCCCAAAATCATGATTCTCGTAAGAGAGAGATTCGACGTAAATCATAATTGTATTCATAAAACGGTGAAATTGAAAGCTAAAGTATGTGACTTTATATAAGAGCCCAAAAACAATCTAATGTGTCTCACGGACCAAAGGATTGACAGACTTAGCCCATAAAAAAACAATTTAGACATCAACGGATGAAGATAAAAGATTAACGGATAAACATAAATACAATTGATAAGACTTTGTTTTTTAAAGCAGCAATTTTTTTTATTAATAACAAACATAAGAAATGTTCATAATAATTACATGATAGACAATTGATAAGACTAAATAGTTAAACCTGAAGATAGTGATGCGGAATGGGCTTCCAAGCCCGCTTAAGAGTTATATGGCTATCCTCATCTGACTCGAGAATGTTGCTTGGGCGGGCACCGCACGGAGCAAGATCACTTCACTAACTTGAGTTTTTCAAATTTGGCCCAGTGATATTAGCATGGGTTTTTCTACGGTCAGGTAGGCTTTCGCCCTGCCTGACAACAGTCACCCAATTAAAATGTGACACCTCATTCTCCTTCGCCAATAAGGCGAAACAATTTTTTTAATTTATTTTTATACATTAAATATGAACTGACTTAAATAACCTTGAATTAAAATAATAATTACAAATATAAAAATATTTTTAAAAAATAAAATAAATTAAAAAATATTTTTATTCTTTTATATTATTTTACAGGCTCGGTTTTTTAACGGGCCGGGTCAGCGGGCCGAACCCGTTGACATATTTTCGAATTTATTAATAAATAATTTAATATAATAAACAAATTCGTAAAAAAAATCAAAATTATAAAAAATATTTATTAAAATTTTTTTCATTTTTTTGGAGGGTAAGAATGACATTTTATAAAATATTAATATTTTTATTATAATTTATTAATTGAAATATTAATAAGGCGACAAGGCGGAGGACAAGGCGAAAGGCGATCGCCAAAATTATTTTGGCGAATCATTGTGAACCATTAGATCAAAAATTTAATGGCCAAGATCAGTTTGTCTGATGTCAGGCAGGGCGAAGCCTGCCTGACCCTAGAAGAGTCCTATTAGCATAGGCTCATACAGTCATACATAAATTTATGTTTGACCATCATATCCAAATTCACTGAAATGTAATCATTCCATTTGACTCAAATTATATCGTACTCTTCGTTTCTAATCATAAAATTTTATCATACCCAAATTTACATTTTCTTTTTCTTTTTGAACTAACAAAAAACCAAAAGGAAATAAAAGAAAACAAAAAGGATAATTAAAAATCAACATGATACGCTTTTACTTCTCAATTTATGAAAGCAACATGATACGCTTTTAAAAGATATTTTTTTTTAAAACAGCAAAAAAAGTTCAATAAACCCAAACGTAATATTATAAAAGTACACTTCTTATATTTTCATAATATAATTTTTAAAATTATTCTTTTCACAATGAATTATAATTAATTTGAGATCAAATCGAACGTCGAAAAATTTAACAAAATGAAATGAAATTCTTGAAAGTTACCGCGGAAGTACAATATTATTCAATGTCACACTCGTACTTGAATCTTTAATCTTGGCAGTTGGCAATCTTCACTAGTAATCTTGGCAATCTTCACTAGTAATCTACTAGCTAGCTTTATGACTCATTTTGACCTGTTCTCTAAATATAGGTCTAAATAGCAATGGATAGAGATTATTTACCTTTTTATTTATTTATTTATTTTCATTTTTAATAACGGTGATTTCATAATTTTATCGTTGGTTTTATTATTAAAGCAAACACCATACATTATCCAAATTTCTTAAAAATTCAAAAAACAAATCTAGAAAATCTAAAAATATAGAGAGAATAAACTATAGAAAATTTCACACTATATTGAATAGTATAAATAAGGTGAGTGTGTTAAACACTTCAACAACATTCATATTGAAAATTTCACAATACACCCATAACTTTTTGAATCTGGGAAAAAGGATTTTGGCGAACAACAAATAAGAATTAAAACATTTAAACTCTGCATTTCCCCTTTTTCTCCATTCATCCTCGCTTACCACAACTAGATATACAAGCTCATTCTCCCGTTTCAATGCAGTTCAATGCAGTCCACATAGCAATTCGCATGACTATGCAAGTGCTGCGAAAAAGTGCAGCCACGATGATCTTTTGACTACATTTCGAGCATAGGAAAAATACTTCCACGATCAAATAACAGTGGATAAATTTCTATTTTCACCCATGATTATGAAATGTTTTTGTAGGTTTTTGTTGTTTTTTTTTTTCTTTTTAATTATCACCAACGACTTGTCTAATTGGTACTTGTGAACTAATGGACTTGTCTACTCGGTAATTTCCTTGTGAACACTAGAGAATAATAATGCAGTAGTTTGAACGTGAAAAAATAGGGACAGATCAAAAACAGAAAGACGTGAACAAATAGGGACAGATCAAAAATAGAAAGCGACATCGCTTAGTGAAAATTTCATCGCTTGACCTCAAACACCTTTTATTGGAAGTTCACACCATGCATCACCATTTATAACTTCACCAATATCCTACATTTTGGCTCTAAAAGACCCAGATTATCAAATTGGTTTTTACACCGGAAATTTTTGATCTTCTGATAAGTTCCGATGGTGTGAAAAAAGTTGATTTTTTTTTCATAAAGATTAAAACTTTATCTCGATTGGTATCATTATCTGGGTTTGTTTAATTTTTACCTGTTTTGGTGGATGTTCAAGCATACCTTCAACTAGACTTGTCGCACCTTTTTTTTAATGGGGAAAAAATAAATATTTTCTGATTCGCGGGCATTGAAATTCAACAAATTAAAACATAAAAGATTAGAAATTTAACAATAAATTAACGACTATGATTATGAAAATAAAACGGAAATCATCAGTGTATTCAGTACAATAAACGAAGAAAGTACAAAATTAAATGTGTGTCTAAGAAAAGATATCAGAAATTAGATATGTATTCAAGAAGCCAAATAGGAAGGAAATAAAAGGGGTAACACGAACAATACCTACCGAATTATTTTTAAACCCCTGGTTTTCCTTGGTAGGGGTAATCTCGCTCTTCGTGTATGCCCACTTCGGTCGCAAATTTGAATACACGGGTGATGCCGCCTTGCCGCCCTTGTTATCAGCTTTTCGAGAATTGGGCATCTTATCGAGCACATGCTGACTCTCCAGTCTTCCATTTATTTTATTTTGTGCAAGCATAAAGGAGGAAGTGGTTATCGTATTGTACCATGACTATATCAAAATGGGATTTCAATTACGATATTGCATACGGGATAGTTTAGTATAAAAATAAATAAATGGTAAATTTCTTCTGAATGCTTCATAGGTTTGTTTATTACGCTTTTATTCCCTCATAGAGTAATAACTACATCCAACCCCTTTTCAATAAAATCAATTAAATATAACCCCACAGTTTTGACTTTAGGCGAACTAAAAGTTGGGAAGTACAAATTTGCCCTCATTCAAATTTCAGTTTCAAAAAGACCCGAGCACCTTCAATTTTCCTTTATTACACAAGTGACTATGAATAATTTAAATTAACCCACACAACTGATCTCAATTTCAAAATGATCTTAAATATTGACGAAGAACGAAGTTATTAAATAGCTTGACTGAAAAAGAAAGGAAGTTATCCCCATATTGAGCTGTCAGCTTAATATTGAAAAACAAGTAACAAAATAAATGATTTATTTCCAATCCTAATATCCTTTTAGAAAAGAAATAAAGGAAACAAAAGCTCCAATCAGAGATGTTGAGCTCCAATTGGCGATTGGAGCTATACCTAGCTCCGATTGGCGATTGGAGCTATACCCAGCTCCAATTGGAGCACCCAGCTTGGAGCTGGGCACTCCGACTGGAGTGTTTGCAGTTCCTATCGAAGCTCTGTTCGTCATCCGGAAGCTCCAGTGCCGGAGCTTGAAAAAAGGAAAAACAAATTAAACAAAAATGAAAAAAAAAAAAGAAAATAGGATAAGGGCGGGTTTGGGGAGCTAAACTTTCAGAAAATTTATAAGTCGGTCAACTGAATTGGGGCTGAATGTAATTGTTGAATTAAGAGGGAAAGAAATGAAAAGAGGTGCATCAACATGGGTGTTTTATGATATTTACCCTAAATAAATATAAAATAAAATAGTAAAATTTATAGAATGATACTCCCTTCCTTCTCTTGAAATTGTCCTAGTTTGATTTTTTTCGGTCAATACCTTTCAACTTTGACTCCATAAACTATAACGATAAAATATGTAACGAAATTATATTATCAAAATTTAGGTTACTTGGTAAGTATCTACTTCAATATGCGGGTTTTTTCTTCCCCTATTTCTCTGCTAATAAGTGATAACTGGGGTATTTACCCCACTAAAATGCATCCCCGTGATTGCGCCCAGGATAGCGACAGGCCGCTATACTAATCCTCCCCCGTAGTGGGGTACCTCAATTTGGTGGCCCGATCGCGCTGCTATTGACACACCGTTCCATTCGCAACTGAACTTGCCCATAGCATTGAGCCTCCTCAATCCCAGAAAAGAAAGGGATGCCTGAACCATAAATAGGAAACGGAAACTAATGAGTGCAGCCATTCTTTTCAGCCATGCCAAGGAAAATCAAATAACTTTCACTGATCCCTTCTTTCTTCCCAAGTTATGATTTTACCAAGAGATGCTTCTGTGTTCCTTATCATTCTGTCCTGTGCCTCTCACATTCTTCATGTGAGCAGGTGCGACTCTTTTGTCAACCCGAAGCAGAAGTGAAGGCCAACCTGGCAACCTCCATATCAAAGGTGAAGGTTCGGTGTACATCAGTTCACAAGAAGAGAAGATGGATATCAACAAATATGTGTTCGAAGTTAAAACTATCAAAACAAGACTAGTAGTAGTACGTAACTTTAATTTAGCAGAGGAAAAACCCCATGCACCATAAATTCCCCAACTGATCCAAGTCTTATACTGATTTTGAATCTATCTTCAATAGATGAGAGCATAAACGTGATTCATGTATGATGGAGAAGGCAATGAATTATAATTCTTGAAATGTTTTTTAGCAAAATAAAGATGATGATACCTTTTTGCGCAAAAAGAATGAAATGATAATTCCAGCAAACATTTTCGAGTAAAAATAAGGATGATGATTACCCTATCTGCACAAAAGAACTCTGTTTATAAAGTTGGGCAGATGGCCGGATTTCTCAACACTTCATGAGAAATAACATTGCCAACATCTGAGGCCCGAGCAAAGAAACAACTGTTTGCATGTAGTGTAGAACAGAGAAACGTTTGGCGTGAGTGGCTATGACTTATGGATGAAAACAGATGTTAACAAAGATAAATACGAGTATAAGGCGCTCTCTGTCATCATCAAGCTGTGATTCTGGTTCACAAATTTAAACTCCAGATAGATGTCTAAACTATTAGCAGGATGTATAGTCTAGAGTCTAGATCCATTAAAGTAACAACGGACAGACCTTTTTGGGCAAAATCAACCCACTGGGTACCGATGGCCTGACCAGTGTGAAATTCTATCTATAAGCTATTCCATATACATGGGGATTAATGAGCGAAGCAGTGGATAAAACAGCTTGATCAACGTCAAGATTAGCAAAACCTGCATTTGCAATATCACTTGCAGTATTCCTGGTCAGGTGGCAACCATCAGCAACAGTCTGTTGCAATGGATCAAGAACACCCTGTACAAATCTAAGAAAAGTTCCATCTGCCATAAACAACGAACGAGTCAGGTTTCTACACAATGATATGGCACTGAAGCCCATAAATAATATGTTTGGTTCTTTCTATTGTTGAAATGAAACTATAGGTCAATTGGTTACCTTTGGCACCCACGTGTTCTACAAAAACATAAAATCCGCCAGGTTTAAGTACTCTCTTAATCTCTGCATTCCAGTAAAGGTCCAGAAATCAGCATTCTTTTCGGAATTGAATGAAGAACTAATAGTATGGTCTAATGTTGTGATTGAAATTAAATTTGATAATTATATGTGATTGGGTAATCCCTCATCAATATATATAGCTAACTCACCTTGCAGTGTCTTCTCAACATCCTTTACGGAACATAGAACGAGTGTTCCAATAACAGCATCGACAGAAGTATCACTCAGTGGCAAAGACTCTGCAACCTGCATAAAATTGCGCCAAAAATCAGCCCTATATGGACAGATTAAAATGGATTAGAAGAAAACAAACTGAACAATTCCTTACAGAAACTAATGATAACTATGATACAGACAGACATAACTTAGCCAAGGCAGTTGCTGTGTCAGAGCTCAAACAATGATAAACCATTTTATCAAAACAAGGACCGAGACAAATGATTTCATTGATGGCACTGTTGGCCTGAACATTGCAACGACGAAACAGGTAATATAAAACTTATGGCAATAAAATTTGTCAAAAGAAGGTAAACTTAAATCAGTTAAGCTAGATATCCTACAAATAAACATTGGACTTGATGACAACCTGGCCAAAGTTCAACCATGTTGATAGGTCCATGTACAACACAGATCATTAACCACGAATCACATGTTTTAACAACCAAAAAAACCACACTGATTATCACAAGGAGAGTCATCTTAGTATTTTAAGCCTTACAGCCACTAGCACTGTGAATTTTTTAAGTAAATCATCCTCATAATCGTAACAATCACAAAATATAACTACAAGGAACTTCAACAAATAATGTGAGAGAACATACTGCTTGCACAAACTTAAAATTGGAGGATGTAAGACCCGCAGCTTCTGCTGCTACCCGCGCATATTTCTCCATTTTCTTGTTAGGATCAACACCAACAACAGATACACCCGGATAATGGGCATAATACTTAAGATTAGGACCAGTCCCAATCCCAATCTCCAAAACCTTGTCTGCCTTCCCTCTCAAGTTAGCAAAAAGACGAGACTTGTAACCTGCAATCTAACAATAATGCACCACATTTAGAAACAATATTATCAATGGACTAACTAACTAAAACAAAAGTAAGCATTAACAAAGACCTCAGCCTCATAAGATTTCATAGTTTTGTCCATAGCTGATGCATAAAACTCCTCATACCAATCAGGCCTTGGAGGATGAATCCTGTTTAACACTGACTGAATTGAATAAACAAGAATGGTACTTAATCATTCAGCTGGCAAGCTAACATCCCAATACACTTCAAATTACTTAAACCCCATAAAAGCACTCACAAAAAAGATGAATTCTTTGACATAAATTAGAGAGGATCTTACAAGGGAATCACCATTCGGATTGTTATCGGAGGCAAATGAAGGGGAAATGGGAAATAAGGCTGTTCCCAGAAGAGTTCCAAGAAAATGTCTTCTGGCACAACATGGACATAATGAGCTTTGCTCCAGTGATGGAAATTGGAAGCTTTCTTTTGATTGTTTTTGGGCATTGGTTGTGCTCAGTCTTTTGAGGGTTGTGAAGCAAGTGATTGATGATGGTGGTTTTGGTTGAGGGCTGGGGTTGAGACTGTAGAGGTAGTTCCATGGGGAAACCTGGGGTGAAAGAAAAGCCATTGAATTTTCTCCTTGGATTTTACAGAGTTTATTTAGTTTTGTTGTATTCTGTCTCGGCTCGGCTCCTTAAATAAGTTCTTCGAGTACAAGTTCGGTATACTCACTCGGCTCGATAAGTCTCGTTTAATTATTTAGACCAAATTAAATAGATTATTGAAACTTCTGCGTCAATGGTGTTTGTTTTAGCATAAAATTTGCAGTTAGAGTAGTTTGATTAACCCCAAACAAGAAGAAGAAGAAGAAGAATTTAGATTTCATGCAATATCTTCACTAAAATCACAAAAGATTAAGCTGATTTTTACTTGTATGTATCTTGTACTTGAGTCTTATTAGAAGTGGAGCAGGTAGGAATTGGAAGATATTTAGCACACTGATCCTTAGCCAGAGATAAAATTTACTTGGTCAGAGAAGCAAAAGTACATAAAGACAAGTTTACTTAACCTGCCTTTTCTCTAATTGGACTACTTGTAAACATCCAAGGTTTGCATCTGTAAGCTAGTTTGTTAAATAGTAACTTCAGTATACATAATATAATATTATGGCATAACAAACTTTTCAGTATAAAAAGAACAGCTTGGAACATATAGCCTGCATTTGTAGCAGGTAAAGATGAAACCACAAGGGACTGACGAAGAGGCTCGTGATCAGGAAGAGGCTTATCATCCTCGAATAGCTGATAAAGAATCAGGCGTCGGCAGAGGGATAACCATACTGGAACTAGTTCTCAGAATGATTGCAATTTTTGGGACACTAGGGAGTGCTGTGGCTATGGGAACTACTCAACAGACGCTTCCTTTCTCGACTCAAACCGTTCAATTCCAAGCACAGTATGATGACATTCCGGCCTTTAGGTTCGTACCTAGAATCCTCGTTTGTCATGAATGAATGCATTTATTGTGCTACTATCTTATTGTGATTTAAAATGTTTGTATTAATGTATATATCATGTGTTTTATATGTTACGCACTTACACTATATATATGGTATTAAATCAAAAGAGGCAATAGTAATAGGGTCAATTAACTAACTTTTGTAATCCAAGTTAGATTATATCAGCCTTGACTCGTTGAGGCAGTAATGGATTAAATGAATGAATACTAATGACTTGGTCCATTATTGTCATGGAAGGTTCTTTGTGATTGCGAACGCCATAGTATGTGGATATCTTGCCATATCAATGCCACTGGCCATCTATCATATTATCAGGTGTAAAGCAGCGAACACAAGAGTATTGTTGATTTTTCTGGACACTGTAATTCTTCTCCTTCCTTGCTTATGTTCATCACTGGTTGCTGGAAACAAAATCGTCTACGAATGTAGTTAATTTGCATTCATATATACATGTTCCTTCGTAATTTTTAATTTTTTTTATTCGGTTTGCAGGCAATGATAGCTATACTAAGTGCTGGAGCATCAGCAGCAGCAGCCATGGTGTATCTAGCACACAAGGGGAATGCTTCAGCAAATTGGGTAGCTATCTGTCGACAGTATGAAAACTTTTGCGAACGCATCACAGGATCATTGATTGGTTCTTTTGGAGTCATGTTGATCTTTCTTCTATTGATCCCATTGTCAGGTTTTATTTTGTCTAGGCGTCACTGATTGTGCAGATACACGCAAACAGAACGCTGTTATTAAGGAAAACAAGGTTAAAATTCTGATAAATCAACAATGATCCTTCCATCGTCCTTATGGCATACTGTATACTGTTTGTGCTTCACAGTCCAATAACATATTCCTGGTAACCTGTTACTATTAGGAAAAGTTATGGAGTATTCTGTGAATTTCATGACTTAGCAGATTACAGAAACTTGAGATTATGTTTCAAAACTTACAATGCAACACTGACTCACTGATACAACAGTAGCCTGTGAAATAAATTAAGCGTAAACATTGTATCGAACATGGGAAAAGCCTATTCCTTTCATTCATTTTACAACTTCTCCACTGTGTGCTTCCCGTCAACTCTGCAATCCTAAATATATTCTACATACACAGTTTACACTGCGCCAGAAGCAGTGATATTTACTTCTTCAAGAAATACATTTTATCTCTGAGTTCTAGCTTCTCTTCTGCAACTAAACCAGCCAAAAAGCTTTGCAACTGTTGTAGTGATTTGTCATAGCGAGGATCAGCTATGCAGAACATCTGCAACGACATATAATTTTGATTAAAAGATAGCCTTGATGTGCAACAGTCTTGGTATTTATAAAACACAGTTACCTTGAGGGTGTTATGTATCCTGTCCAACGGCAGGCTGCCAAAATTCGTAAGCATCCCCATAATGTATTTCTGCAACAATTCTTTTACTCATTAGAATTTGACCACTACTTATTAGAATTTGACCACTACTTACTACACGTAAAAGGGCTAATTTCATAAAGTAGCACCCCAGCAAAAAATAAAATTATGAATTAGAAAAAATTATGACATATGATACAGCATAATGCTAAGAAGATATTGAGACAATGATTGAAAAAAAAAACTCCAGTCCACTCTTTCCTAAATAAAAAAAAAAAAGTACTCCAGCGACTACAAGTTTGTCATTCGTGGTTATCAGCATAGGTTCCAGAAACATAGATCTCCGCAAGGTGGTTATCAGCACAGTGAGTTTAAACAAAGTTGGAATTGATCAAGGAAAAAAACTAAAAACCCCGTTTTGACTATTATCATAATTCAAATCTGCCATTGCAGGATTTGCAATGTTTCTCTGGAATATCTAAAAATCTGGCAAGCACAGTGCACGAATGAAGTAATAAAAATAAACTTGTCCACATCACAAGTTTCAATAAAAGTTTTATAATAACCATATACCTCATAAACTGTCATCTCTTTACACAATTGATCCTCGACAGATGCTACTGAACTTTGTCCATCTTCCTCACCCATTTGAAGCTCTTCACCGCCGCCACTGTTAACTCCAGTCTTTCCACTGTCAACCGAGGCCTCCACCAAAGTAAATTTGTGGTCACCAGACTCTTGTACTGTTTCAGCTAAGATCCCCTACATTTCCAAGAAATAATAACTGAGACAAATAAAAAAAATCATGAATTTGACATCATCAATCGATGAAAAATTCCATGCAATGTGGCAAGACTTATAGTAAAAAAAGATAAGTAGGAGTATACGATAATACTGACTAAAATCTAAATTCGTGATATGTGATCCAGAGTCTCAATAAGGGAAACTCCTCCACATTTCTTAGCTCAAGAAGTGGTAATGGATGCCATGAGATATATCAAACCTTAAGGTAAAACTACAACGGAAGGATTGGTGGAAAAAAATTAGATTACTTGAGGAAATTCAAATAACCTTATTGACCCAGAAATATATTCTTCTATTCAAGATATCCAATGGTACCCCAACAGCAGCAGCGAGATCCTTGGAGGTCCAACTGAAAGCATGAAATATATAATTATCAAACAACTACTTTAGCTAAAATATTACATTCAGTATTCACAAATAACAAGCCCTGTATCACCTTTGCTGATCTTGAAACTGACTGATGATTGAAGCTTGAAGTGGTGTGACAGTGAATTGTAGATTGAGGTCTCCAAATTCAAGCTCCAACTAAAGAAGTAATAATAACATTATCATGTCAGTTGTAAATTCAAGCTAGAGTACAGGGTTTTAAATTTTCATGACAGTAACACGAAAGTTGCTCAAAAATTAGTTTCGACTCAAGTAAAGTAAGCAAAATATGTAACAGTTCAAAGTTCTGACTAGGAGAAACCAACCTTCACAGTACCAAGGCTTTTCTTCCACAGGAGCTTCCGTGGAGTCTTGATTTCATTAAACCTTTTAGCATAATCATTTAAAAGCTGGTCAACTTCTGCAGGTATATTAAGTGGTTCATCCTGAAACAAGTTAACATTATTCACAAGGTGAGATTTATTCTGCAGCAAACTTGAATACAGATACCTTACTGCACATATCTTATAGGAATGAATAAATATGGGAGAGGTTACAACCCCTTCAAACAAAATTAAACCCCAAAGAATTATCTCAGGCCACACTAAGTTTTCAGTATGCAGATATGTGAAACATTCCGGAGTTTAAAGACATTAATGTAAATCTGAAGTATTCCATGAATAGATATTCATCTGAATTAGCTTTGCAGCACATTCCTCAATCAAGGAATGCAACTCTTATGAGTTTCCCCCTAACAACACAGGTTTTTGTAGCTGAACAAATGCTCTTTTAAAAACATATCAACTGACACCATTGAGAAAGATGAAGAAGAAAGTCCAAATGATCTTACAGAAAATCTTTGCTAGGCAGATTAAACTGCAATGACCATGAATTTCTAGTATCATAACACACACTCTATATATTGCATAAACAACTTTTCGGGTATGAGTTATATAGAACGATACATCTATTAAAACAAGTCCCATATGAACTATTTTCAGTACTCTCCGAAAAGAAAAGAAAAGAAAAGAAAAGAAAAACGAAGTTCGAAGAAAAGTAGTACAATTTTAATTTTTCAATCCTAAGGAGATAGCTGCATAACAGCATAACTTGAGAGTCGAGAGATGTAATTTTTTCCAAGCACAGACAACAACCAAAGTCCACACTAACATTCAGAAAACATGTTCCAATTTAACCTTCTTGTAAAATTATTTTCATTCCATAATCACTTACACATCTGCTGGCATGTTACCAAATTCTTCTTACTTAGTCTTACTTATGACTGGAACTGATAGATAAAACACTCTGGAGTTTAAAACAGTAAGGCCTTCTTCCAAACATAATATTTTGTTGCTTAAGAATTACATTTCTCATGTGTAATTAATGAATCACTGTTAAATAAAGAAAGCTCTCTTCTCTAGCAATAACAGGACAATAAAATGCATTTACATTATAGCTCATACAAATACTAAGCATAATAGATTACAAGCACTGAAGTCTTGAGTTTCCTAAACATTCTTGTGTTACCAGTAATGCAATAAAAATGAAGTAAAGCCAAAAAGTATTTTTCGCAAAAAGCTGCAAGATGTGCGGACCAATGGAGTTATGTGATAAGTGTACCTGGATAGGTGGCCAGAAATTCGACGATATAATGGTAGCATTAAGATTATCAAGTGCCAGCTCATCCTCCCGAAGGTTAGCAACTGCAATTTATTTGAGCACATACTGTTACTGACAGTGAAATACCAAGCCAGTACATAGAGATCTTATTCAGTAACTGACAGGGATACATATTATGGGAATAGAAATAAAATACAGAAGCAAATTAGAACAAAAAACATCTGGTGAAGGTCTCAACATTCATTCTCACCCCAGTATAAATAGACAACTAAAGAGTTAGAATTTAGTCCCTGCCATTACTGCTAATAATCTTCATTATTGGTCCATGACATTTGCCTCAGATAGGGGAAACATAACTAAGGATAAATGATTTGCCATATCATAGTCCCAATAACATACCAATTATTCAAATTGATCATATACAGCATTCACCAAAAGACAATCAAGGCAATAAATGTTTAGTGAAGCATCAAAAGGGTAATATAAAACGGCAACCTGGCTGAGATTGTTTTGCGGTTGCTTTTATATTTCCATTGGTCCTTTTCGAATCAATTAGATCATTGAGCATAACTTCACACTTCTGCATGCTGTTCTCTCCAAAATGAATCTTCATTCGAAAACAGAAGCACAATGATATAAATGTCAGCTGAAAGTAACTTAGATTGGGAGGTGGTGGGTGTTGAGAGAGTTTCAAATAACCAAACATTTCAATGGACTACCTTAAGAAGTTCCAACGTACGTATCTCCGAGTCAATGTCATAATCAGATTTATTGAGAAGCTTTTCAGCTAACATCACTCGATACTCACTAACAAGCTGATCTTTAGAACCTATTATAGCAATAATCATCGCAAGAATATCAACCTTCCTCCGAAGCTTGCCATTTCTTAGGGGGTCTGCCTCCACTGGATCAGGCTCCCAACTAAATGAGAAAAAACACGAAAAGCATGAAAAGGGTTAAAAATTACATTGCTATTGGATATATCCCAGAAGAACCAAAACATAAATAAATAAATAAATAACAGCCAGCAGCTTACTTTTGAGCATTAATCCATGCTTGCTTGTCATCAATGTTGGTGTCATCATCAAGGCTAGAATTTTCCTGATTTTCTTCATCTCTATTTAGTTCTTCAAGAAGACTGTCCCCTACATTTCCTGGTCCACTAGAATTTCCACCAGCCCCATCAGTGAGCATGGTGACAATGCATTTGATGGTATCCTTTCTTCCCCTCAGATATTCTCTTATTGGATCACCAACAGCTTCAAGGAATACACCTGCTGGATCTATTGTTCGAAGGGCTTTAATAGTTGAAACATATTGGTGTAGTATGTCAGTTGTAGAAGCACCAGCCGTTAGCAAGCGGTATTTCAAAGCAGCAATGAAAGAATCGACCAGCTTTGAATGCTGCCCTGTATACTCTAGACATTGTTTTAGATCTTCAATAGCAGGGGAGCTGAAGTATGAAGAACACAATCAGATGTCTTACATGTGTAGCAATAAGAGTACTTAAAAGTTGATAAACCCACTAACAGTTACTTTCAGAATATTTACATACTTCTTTCCTATTTCATACATTCCTGAGGCTTCGTATGACATGGACCAATGTCTGTATGGTTCTTCCGTGCGCTAAGCATAACTACTTACATGACATGGCTGAATAAAGCAACAAGGTTATGAGATTCTTATACCGTTGATCTATGTAAAATAACGACTCTAATATTACAGCTATGGGATCAAGCAAATTCCATACAACTATTACTATTATATACTAGTATGATGTAAATCTTTACACAGAGGATTTTGGGAATTCATTAGAACTGTTTCATCTTCCCATAATGACAGCTATATTGTCTACAAACTCCAGCACAGTGACTTATTTCACTATCGGAAAAAATTACGTGCATGGTATCATTAAATGTTTTTTTTAGCAATCACTTAGTTATATAATGACAATGCAAAGGTTATTTAAATTTGATTGAAGCTAACACCATAAATATATACATAAAGGGAGCATTGTGAATTTGTGATACATCATACTAAATGCCTGGATATGGTCTTCTTACTATGTATGTTTTTTATATCTCATAACTTTATCTGAGCGCAATAGACAAAATACCTGTCGGGATAATCCACAATAATTTCAAAAAGCTTGGCTATCCTGAGATCTTGCAATGCTTCATAAGCAAAATACTCTAATCTCAACTGCCACCTAATGAGTCCTTCAGAAGGGGTTCTGGTTCCATAATATGGGGAAGATGGACAAGATGCCAAAGGGGATTTCAGACTAGAAGCAGCTCTTTTATTAGTGGTGGACTCACCAAGGTAGACAAGAAGTGTGTTTAGAAAGTGAAGGGGCACAGCCTGCAAAATACAACCCTGAACATTAGAGTTCAAGCATCAAACAACAAATATGTCCTTGGTCACCACAGATATACCTACCTGAATCCAGTCTTTAATGGAATCTAGAACTGAGAACCTAAACTCATCACCAGCCAGCTCATTCACTTTTGCCTGCCAAGGAAAGACAAGTAAAAAAAAACATATTAACTAAACTTGTATATGGTATAAATGAATATAAAAAAACGATATATCATCAGTAAATATAAAAAAGTTACATACACAATGAAGATAGCTCACTTTTATGAAATTTTCAAATGAACATTGCAAACAAATGGCAGTAAATAGACTTCAAAGAGAGAAACTGAGAAGGTACTTGTTCCAAGTAAAAAAGCGACTCATCACTCGGATAACACTGCAGAATTGATTTTTCTTAATAACAAGTAAAAATGGCACTACAGTAAATACAACCTTCAATAGCAGAAATATTGCAGATGCATAGGCATCTTCAGCCATAGATGTAAATCCCAGACTCCTGAGATCACGTACAACAAGTCCAATGTTCATTACAAACTTGTTGTCCCTAGCTTTGGAGTCCAAATCCATTCCATTATCCACCAGTAACCCGTTATCATTCTCGCAGTCTGTAGCCATCATTGCACTTAGCACCTCCAAGCGTCCCTTAAAGTACCGGTGAAGTAAATCTAAGAATATTATGAGCAGAAACAAAAGCATAGTTTAACTTTTTAGTATATAAATAATAAATCGTAAATACTTTGATGGTAGAAAATCCTCCAACAGGCATGATACTGACAATATGCAATACATGGAACAGTGCAATAGAAACCGCAGACAAAAGTGATCCAGTTATTGCAAATCTTCAGAACAAAATAGATTTTTTAATTGGTGAAGCAGTAGTTAAGAGGATGTATAGAATTGCAGCCAAAAGTGATCACCAGTTATTGCAAATCTTCAGTGCAAAATAAAAAATTTAATTGGTGAAGCAGTAATTAAGTGGAAGTAGCAGGCACTATAGATGCTAATATCTGGACGATAAAAGAAATCAATCTGTCTTAGATTCGATGTGCATTTAGAATTACACATCCTAGACTTCTAAGGATGGAAACTACATTGATGGAAGCATATGGTTAAATTTTTTTAAAACGGGAAGCATGTGGTATAATTGCATTAATGTTACAGCATTACTTGTGTATCTATTCAGCATGTGGTATAATTGCATTAATGTTACAACATTACTTGTGTATCTATTCAGTGCCCAAGGACAACGTAGGATGAAACTAGATCCACAATGCCATTGCATGAGTATGTCATAGAGATATTTAAGACATACCTGGAAAATGGCGAGGTAGACTGGCCATGAGGATTGAACATACTGTTAACTGATATTTTGAGAATAGAAGATGCCGATTTGTAGAGAATACTTGATCCTTTGACTTAGTTTGCGAACACGTGTCTAATGCTTGTATCAACTTTAACAGGCAGTTCTCCTGGTTCTTTTTCACAGATAATATATCTTCCAATGCTGTATGTAGAACATAATTTATCTCTCCTTGTTGATCCTGTTCCAAGATTCATCAGATCAGATACCAAAAATGATGATGAAGCTCTACAATCTCATACCTAACCACCGTGCAAACTGCAAAGCAATAGTCATGCAACACAGCAAGCTAAAAGAATATCTTTACTTGCATTATTGTTAATAGGGCCTAACTAAAAGCATCTATTACCAATAAACTTACTGGGCAATTCTTGAAAATATAAAAGGACAAATCAATATGCACTTAGCATGCATATTCATTCCTATTTATTCAAAGAACAACAAAACAAGTTTTCTTTTTCTATGAGTGTGAGCCCCAGGATAATGTAACCTCGTAGACTTGCAGCACGCACATTTCTCTCTTCCATTCTGTCTCTCTCTTTTAACCTCGCCCATTTAAATGAAATGACAAATGACAAACTCTCACAACTGAACAAACACAATTTTGGTAAATTAAATTTAGAAATAAATAAAATTGTAAAATCATAGAAGTTGCAAAAATATTTACATATTCTGTTATCCTTCAGCTTCTATTGCCTCTGGTTTCACTCAAAGACTTCATATGCATTCACAATAAGAGAAAAATAATACTTGGAATAATTCATGTGACCCATACCACATCACCCATCTCTAAAGCAGCAGCATTCTTGAAGGCATCAAAATATGTCCAAAACTTAGATGCTCCATGTTTTTCAAATGATTCCTGCAGAGACATATAAATATCAATAAGCGTCCATCCAAACACACTGTAAGCGTGATATAATTTATTGTGCCACAAATGAAATATGTGAGGTAAAGCACGCGCGTTCTCACAAATGGAAGGTAATTGCTACATATGAAACACATTTGTAACAAAAACCGGAGTACATCATAACCTTCCTTAATTTCCCATCATTACACCATCCTGATTCATTTCTGAAGATTATAGATCAGCAATTTGCATTACATTGGCTTCGAACTTCATATTTTCCGCCTAATATAAAAATAAATTAAAAAAGAAAATGAAATCACCAAATTTACATCTTTGAATCAATTTTCTCTCAGTTAGAATCAAATAGACAGAATATTTCCATCTCAGTCTCAAGCTTAATAGTCAATACTAATGTCCATGAACCATAAATCTTCAATGATATTTTGAATTCTGTAGTCAAGAATTACAATCTGACTCTAATTTTAACCCTAGAAAATGTAAATCGTGCATACAGGAATCTACAAAAAAAAAAGACAATCTAACTACACTTCTGACTCAAAATAAGTAACTGAACAAGCAAAAGCAGAATAGTACCTCCATCGATCGAAGGAAATGATCGACAATAAGCGATTCCAGTCCTCGACTGCATAGATTCCGCACATGAGATACAAAACTGGAGGAATCATACACATCTCCACCGCCGAGCAGTGCTTCTGTTGCCAAGCAAAACGCACTCCAGCTTTCCACCATTTCTCCAATTGAGTTTCCATTGAGAGAATCCAAAAACCCCAAATTACAAATAGCTGAAGAAGACGCCATTTTCAGCATGAAAAAGTAACTGTTAATATATACCCAATTGAAGAACCCTAACTAAGTACAGCTGGATTGAAGGATTTGTAAAGTATACAGAGGTAAAAGTAGCTGAGGGAAGAATGAACTGGTGAGTGAATTTAATCACTGAGAGTAATTTGCCGCCATTTTTTAGATTTGAAAAGGTTGATTTCAGAAACCAGAGAGAGATGATGATGAAGAAGAAGGAGAAGATCACAAGCTGCTCGCCAGGTAGGCCTGTTAATGGTACTATCCAAACAAAACCCAGACCATAAGTTTGGGCCTAAAACCGGAACCGACCCATAAGTTATTAAACCCAATCCGCAGCCAAACCGAAACAGATTATCATATCATCATTGTCGAAATTGACAAAACCCATGGATTCCTCTCTAAATTTTGACCTCTGTAATTCTCAATCCATCCCACTCTGCCGGTCTGCCCGGTCTCTTCACTTACCTTCGTAAATTTGTCAATTCCACGACTCTAACTCAATTTAGTCCCAAAACAGAAGATCGAACATACATGCTTGGATGAAAGAATCACGGATCAAGAAAGAGGTCACAAGCGAAGAAATGGAGAATGAGGGCTTGTGAAGCTGATGAAGAAGATGTAGAGTCGAGGAGATAGAATTCTTTTGAATTCATGTGAAGCTGATGAATATTGACTTATTGAGGGTTACAGTAGAAGAAGACAAGTCGGGAGGGTATTTGTGTTAATTTTTTTGTTTTATAAAATTAATTTAAATTAGAAAGCGGACCGGATCTGGTTGGTCCTTTACGGGTGCTGACCGGTTATGGGTGAAAAAACCGAATCCATAGCCAATTAGCTACGGTAACGGGTTTTTGGTTTGGTGTGGTCATGGGAGTGGGGTTCATGCCCATTGACAAGCCTACTCCCAACGCAATAGAACTGTGTCTCGAGCTCGCTCTATGGCTCTCGGACCGCAATTCTAGAATTAGTAAGTAGTTCACAAGGAGACGAAGAGAAAAAATTGATGAGTGATGACTATTGACTCTCGGTTTAAATTACTTACAGAACGTTGACTCTCTTTCCACGATCCATTTTTATCCATTTTTAGAATGGATGGTTAGGTAGGTGAATAGTAAAAAAAATTTGAGAGTGAGAGTTTAAAGCATTCACAACCGTTCCCCTAAAATAATTTTTTTTGCTTAAATATTAGCAAAAAATCAAAATATGTGTCAAAATCATAAAAAACCAGATTCCCTAAAACTTGTATGGACCACCTAAAAAAATAGGGAACACTCTTCACATGCCTAAACTTGTGCATGGCTAAAGCTTTTTTAGTGCATTAATCATTAATTTATCTACTATATTTAGAATATGTGGTTATTAAAATTATTATTTATATTTATATTAAATCACTAAAATGGAATCTGATTTTAGTGAATTGTTGAATACGTACTTAAAATATTATAGGGAATGAATTTAAAAACGGATTATAAAGAGGAAAATAATATAGAGAGAGAAAAATTGGAATAAAAGGAAGAAAAAAAATGTGCTAAAAATGTTTTAGCATGAACACCGAAAAAAGAGTGTCTGAAAAAGAGATCCAAATGTAAATCCATTTTTAGAACAGAACATGGAAAATGAAAAGTGATCCAAACGTTATGTTAGCATTTGGGTGAATGGGCCTAATAATGTTGGGCCAAAATAATAGACTTAAGCTATTTTCTTCGTATGACTGAATTGAATGAAGTTGATCTTAACTAAACGTTGAACTGAACTGAGCTTCATCGACGTCGATTTGTTGGAGCAGAGCAGGGACATGTTAAAGCTCCCATGGATCGTGAAGATGAGATGGGTGCCAAGAATAGCTAATCAAGTTGCAGACGGAATGGCAAAACTCGCTGCCAGATCCGAAAATGAGGATGTCGGCGTCTTCAAGTCTCCTCCAGTCGATGTTTGCTCTGTTTTTTCTTTTGATATAGCCTAAGAGCTTTTTTGTCTTCTTCACCAAAAAAAAAAAAAAAAAAAAAAAAGGAACTAGATGAATTTGAACTCAATTGAACTGAGAATATTATTTTTTTAATAAATATAATAACAAAAGTTGATTTTTTTTGTTTTGAATTTTGAGGACAAATTACTTTAAAATTACACATGATTAGTCCTCATATATAATAACGTTATGTTTATATATTTGATTGTCTTTCATAATATAATATTATTGAAAAACATTATGTTGTAATTTAGGAGTAAGTTGTGATCAAAGTTCGATTCAATAACTTAAATAATCGAACTTTTATTTTCACTTTTAATTATGTACTTTTTTTCAAATCATTTAATTATGTATGGTTAAATTGTATAAATTTATTATTTTTCTCGTGTAAAAAATCGGTTCGAGTCAAAACTGACATTGGTTTGGTCACTCTTTCGCGCCTCAAACGCTTATCTGTTAGTCACTCTAATGATGTTAGGAGTGGTGTTTTTTTTTTCTAGACTTAATTTTTGTATCCAGAAAGGGGGGAGCACAGCTTGTTTCTCGACTTCCTTCCAATTTTGCGTGATCAATAAAAGTTATTATTATTATTAACAAAAAAAAAATAAAAAAAATAAAAAATAATAATAATAATAATAATAATTGTTATTAATAATTAAATGAATCTAAGTTGAATTTAATTAATGACAATGAACTGATCTGAATTGAATTGATGAATTGAATGAGTCTGAACTAAATAAAAAAATAAAAAAATTGAATTAAATTGATAATGGAATACATCTAAATTGTACTGAACTAAATTTTAATCAAACTTTTTAACAAAAAGAACCGACCCTTAAGAATTAGGGACTTGGGGGTAGTTTTGCTTATTCATTGCCCCATTGAGAAATTATTATAGAATATGGGTATCTTACACCCCTCATTCTCAAAAGGGGTTATTACATATACTACCCTTGTTAGTTCATTTTATTACATATAAATCCTCGTTAGTCAAACAATTACATCCAGCACCCTTGTTAGATAGATTTAGTTACACCTAAACTCACGAATTTGAATTTTGGTGAATTAAATCAATGTAAAGACATTTTTACACTTGGTCAATTATTGAATTCTGACTTTGACCAGACAACTTCAATTTTCATTAATTATACATTAGCCTCAAATTGTTTTAATTTTACCAATTTGGCACTTAATAATTCAATGTAAAGCATATAACTTCTTTAAATTTCAAATTTGTCCCAAATTTTATTGCATCTAAGCCCTAATAAATTTTTTATTTTAAAATATCACTCAAAAAAATTAAAAAAATATATAAACAAAAAGTTCCATAGACTGACCGGAGCTCCGGCCACTGTTCTGAAGAAGGGAAGAGGAGAAAAAAAAAAGGAAGGAAGAAGAAAGAACAAGGAAGGAAGAGGAATGAAATTAAAAAGGAGAAACAAAGGGCCTAGTTGCAATAAAAATGCTAAGGCCATGTTTGGTCCAAATTTCCATTTAGTTTGGTCAACGGAAGAAGCTGATTTTGGACCCATATGTAATAGAATGACTAAGAGGGGGTTAGACGTAATTAGAGTGTCTAGTAGGGGTAGTGGATGTAAAATTTCCTTCTCAAAATAAACCTTGTTAGAGCAACAAAATCGGAATAATCCCATTAATATCAACAATTACACTTTCGTCCCCTAATTTGATCAAAAGTGAAATAGGGCCCATTTCCAATATTTCAATTTTACCAAAACAAACAGCCATATTCCAAAAAAAATAAAATAATAATAAAAAATAAAATAATAATAATAATAATAATAATAATAATAATAATAATAATAATAATAATAATAATAATAATAATATTAATATAAATAAATAAATAAATAATAATAAATTTATAAAAAAAATAAAAACAGAACGCGGTGGAGATCGATCAAATTCCAGTAATGGTGGAGCTCCACCACAAATCCAATCAAGTTGGACTTTTTCTTTTAAAATTTTTAGTTTGAATTATTTTTTAATTTTACTATTTATAGATTATTAAATTTATTTTCCCCTTAAGTCCTGTTTAAATAGTTTAGAGTCAGGGGCAAACTTGTAAATTGTTGCCCGTGAACCCAAAAACATTGATATTGGATCAATATGTTATTGTTAAATTAAAGAAGTTTATTTTGCATTTAGGAACGATAGCAGGGTCGACTAAAGAAATGGACCCTTACTCCATACATGGCATAAATTTACTAAGATTATTATGTTATTGGAATCCTACTATATATAAATACTAATTATATAAAAGAGTAAATTTCATGTTGACCCCCTACTAGAGTTTCCAATTATACTTGGATTCATGTTTGCCTAGGTATTACATGTGCATCCCTTGTTATATATAATTAATTACATCTAGGTCCATAAATTTGACTTTTAGCGAAATAAGAGCGAGTTGGAAATTATATTATTAACCCTTCATAATTATTGGATTTGTAAGGAAAAAATGGATCAAAGCCCTAAACTATTATCCTTTTAAGATTATGACCCCAAACTAATAAGTTTAGAGATCAACTCCCTCAACTATTACCGACCGTTTGGATCTCTTTTATTTTGCAAGGTTCCATCTCTAAAATGTTTATTACCTTTGGGTCTCTTTTAGACCCAACCTAAGTCATTGTTCATGAAAATCCATTTTTAGGCTTTTCTAATTTTTTTATTTTCCAGAATTTCCCATCTATATTATTTTTGTCTCTATAATCCATTCTCTCCCTTTATCTCTCTATAACTCCATTTTACACATCATCATTTTCCTTTTATTTACTTTACTAACTCTCTAAAATAATATCAAACACTAATTTTCTCCCACTCTCAATTTTTTTGTTTTCTATTCACCTCCTTAACCACCAATTTTAAAAGTGGATAGCCAAAAGAGAGACAAACGTTAGACTTTTAAGTCAACAATGCCCTTTGAAGTGGTATTTTTAGTTAAATAAATAGATAAAACAACATTTGTAGATCTTTAAGGGGTTATTATCAAATATTGTCAAATTTATTAACTTGGGGGCACTTAACTCAACTCCTATTTCAAAAGTATACACCAAATTTATTAGTTTGGGGGCATTATATAAAAATAGTAACAATATTTTTTTTATTACTTATTTATTTATTTATTTTTTTTTGGGGGGGGGGGGGGGTTGAGTTGATCCATTTTTTCTGATTTTAAATCATGCCTGCGTAGCTTCGAGTTTTCTTTATTACATATTTGTCTCAAATATTTCCAATGTTACAAAATTCAACATAATACACATAACTTTCTTAAATTTTATAAAGATCTCAGATTTTAGTACAAAATAAACACCACCAAAACCAAGCTGTGCAAAAACTCAATACCAAATTACAATGAAAAAACTACACCTCCAAAATCCGTATATATTTTTTTTAACGGAAAATATTATAACTACTCTTACACTATTTCTATACAAAGATCCTACACCACCTTATATCTTCACACCAAACCACTTATAAGTCCGTCAGGGATCGAACCCTAAACCTCACCCTCACCACTCCCAGCTCCCTTCCATTGTACCATCTTATTACTCCTCGGAGTCTGCTCATATTACCCGCCCTTTCTCGCAAACTGGGCAAGAACAATTTAAATCGTTAACCCTCTAGTTTCACACCCCTTAATATTATTAGTATGGGGGCTCTTATTACTGTTGATGGGTAAATTTGTGCTCTTGATGATTCGTATAAGTCTTGCTTCCAAGTGTGGCCTTCCAAGTTAAATCTTCCAATCAAGGTCCTTTCATGAGTTACTAGGATCTTCTGTGCAGTGCTAGGACCTTCCTTGAGCTACTAGGACTTGAAAAAAAGCTTGGGGGGGTTAGGACCTCATGCGGTCATGCCCAGTTTGTTGAGGATCAAATCGGAGGGACGACTTTACGTATAGGGAGTTGTAGACTTCCCTAGTAAGTACATTGAAATGAAGAGTTGGTTGAGGATTGTTGATTACCTTCAAATGATGGGATGTAGAGGCTATTTATAACATTCATATCCAAGTAGTCTTCTTCAATATCGTGTCAATTGTATGACTTGGATGGAGACACATGAGTGTAAGAGTTCCATTAGCATTTAATGGGCTTGGCCCAATATGCAAGGCTTTGCGCATTTGGGGTTGCTTCATTTACCTTAGTGGATCATCCGGAAAGGACCATAATGCTAGGAGCACTTGGTCGGTCCTAAATGTTTAATAAAGCGCAATTTGGAACGTACAAATTCATAGTTCGCGGATTGAACATATTATTACACCAACAATTACCATAAGTGATTACATAAAATCATTACATAATGAAGAATAGAATAGAAGCGTAGAATTCACGAAGTGAAAGTTGGGTCAGTGACTGCGAGGGGATAAAATTTACTGTAATGTAAATATTTTGTTGATTTCAGTGTGTTCCACTGTAATTTGCAGTATCCTATTTCTACTACTCTCAGATCTTTTCACCAGTAAATGAGTTTTGTCCAATGTAGTTAATAAGTATAACACGGTGGCATTAGTTTCACTAGGCAATGCAAATTATAGTACAATTATAGTATTATACAATACATGCATGTTACACCAAACGGGAGTAAATGGACTATACATATTACATTACTACTACTAAATATTATGCTTCCGATTCTCACTGCACATCGTGTTTTAAAATTCAAGAAAAAAGCCACTGCGGCCGTATCTTGTCTTGTATGCCAAATCTAATGTGGCCCAGAGTCGTAAATTTTACCAGAAAACTACCACAGATAACAGTACGTATGTAGACGTCATATGTATTTATTATACTTCTGCTCATCTGAGAGATGATATAAGATATGTGGTACATATATATATATAATTCATTATATCACTGCGCGCTATAACGCACCCTGACATCAGAATTGCTTCCTATTAATGACGATACACCTCAGGCACAGCCAAACTCGATCCAGAGAGGAGGGATCGATACAAAACCAAATTTTCAAACTCCAGGCCAATCCATATTCTGAGTGAGAGAGTTTTTGTAACGATCTAAAGTTTAAGGGTTAACAAGTACCTGTAATGATAATTGTACCAAGAACAATCAACAATTGAATTTTATAATTTTTAACTAGAATTTATGGCTAGAGCCAGATAAAATATTAACGGAGCGTTTGGATCTCTTTTGGAGCTTATTTTTAGGATGGGGTGGAGGAGGTGAATAGGAAAACAATTTGAGAGTCGGAGAAAAATAGTGTTTGGAAATATTTTGGATAGTTAGTAGAGTAAATAAAAGTAAAATGATGATGTGTAAGAGGAGTTATAAAGAGAGAAAGGAAGAGAATGAGTTATAGAGAGACGAATATTATAAAGATAGAGAAATTCTAAAGAAAAAAAAAAAGAAAATGAAAAAGTCTAAAAGTTAAAAAACGTAAACATCATTGAGAGTGGCTCAAAAAGAGAGGCAAAGGTAATTTATATTTTTAGAATGTGACTCTTCAAAATGAAAAGAGAGCCAAACGTACTATAAGTGTTGTTTGTTATAAAATAGGTAAATGTATCGTAAAAAGATGGAAACGCAAGTCATAAATTACAAGCAAAATGTATTTTAAAAAAGTAAAATTGATTTCAAAATTAAGCAAATCCAGTATTATATGGTGAGAAATAATGTTTCTCTACTTAATACAAAATCATAGATATTAATTCCAACAAAATGATTTGGGAAAAATATGCTAAATTATAAATTTAAATGGTAGTATTTGTGAAAAATTATTTTTTTTTTAATCTCTATAAGCATATAAAAAGAAAAAAATAATTGTGGGTGTGGCCGAAGACACACCCATTGATAATAAATAACTCGTGAATATGAGTTCTTACTATTTAACACATTTAGAATGGTTGACATATATGGTAGAGACTTTTTGTTGTGTGTATGAGTAAGTGCATTGAAAAGGACAAGTAAAGAGCAAATTCATCAGTAACAATGTATTTCAGATGGTCGAGCCTCGGTCATCGATATATACTAGACCATTTTGACGGGAACGGTTACTCATGGGCTACTCGAGGTGATATATTAATCCCAAAGACCAACACATGAGCACTCTCACAATCCCAATCATGCATTGGGGGAGGGGACTTAATTCTAAGTGGGTTACTCATCATAAAATCTATCAAGAGTAAGCATGCTTATCAGTGTCCTTATATATGGTTGGATCTCAAAAAAGAAAAATACAAATTGTTGATATGGGTACTTGGGTAGCGTTTTCGATCCATTTACACTCTTTTAATTTTCGGTTGATTACAATCATCCCTCCTTACATTGACATCATATTTTGTTGCCCTAACCAACTGCACTTCTTGTGGTTAGGGTAGGGATTGGTTTGGATCTCATACTATTTGATAACACCCGACCATTAACTGATCAATCATGTCTTGTTGGGCCGATATTATTATCAGTATTTGAACCACATACGTACGTCTCACTGATATGATATTGTTCGCTTTGATATGCATGCACCTTTCACGAGTTTACTTGGGTTTGTATTCACCCAAACGGCCACATGCCTACTAATCTTTCATAATATGAATTGTAAAATTATTATTCTTAAAATTAATCTAAGACCAAACATAATTAAAAAAAAAGAAAAACTGAGTAGGAGGAGGAAGAAGAAGATAAGTGACATCTACAAGGAAGTGAAGTGATGTCTTCAAGTTACAGTAGTTCTAAGAAAATGAAGTTGACATCTTCGTGATTGATGTATACCCCCTCTTATATTCTTGTACAATACTCTTGGGTTTAATAGGCTTAATAAACTCTTTTGCTATTAAAAACAAATAGTTCTAAGGAAGAAGTGCTAGACCGCTAGTGGTCGAGATGTTCACGTTATTGTTTGGATTAGAGCGAGTTCCATCTTGGTTACAACATGTCGCACTTGTGCGGTTTAATATGGTTCACGTGGTTTGCAGTCTATTACGTGAGCCAGTGAAATGCACATGATTAGTCGCACTCAAAGGGCAGTGGTTTCGGATTCTCCATGTTATTGGAAACAAATATTTTTTTTATTGGTCAAATCTATTTTAGGGATGTGATTATTTAGCCTTTTTATTTTTTTAATATATAAACATTTTAATACTCTTATTAAGATTTCAATATAAAGTCCATTTTGAATCAACTGATCCAAATTAATGCCCTCAGTCATGCTAAACATAGGCATATAGGCTCAATTGGTGAAAAGTAAATTACTAATTTTACCCATTTCTGCAATGTGTTTCACTGTTTCTAGTTTCCCGCCCCTGCACACTTAGCTGGGCTTTGTTGTTTTTTGACTTTCCCCTATTCACGGTAATACTTTATTTATTTTGATTGGTTCTTTTGCGGGGATTCGTTCGACTTCAAGGGGTCGTCTTCATCAACCCTCCTCCTCACACTTCACTATAGCCGTGAGATTCAGAGTGAATATTGAAAGTAGATTTCAGGGTGACTCCCATGGTGAAAATACCTTTTCTGAGGTTTTAATTTTGATATCCCATCGAACTATAACTAATTAACTACATTATACTTTTAGTACATTTGCATCTCTTTCTTTTTTAATATTTCATCTACCATCTACGTACTTTACTTTTATTTGAAAATTTTGCAATGAGTATAGTTTGGCGGTATTAACAAATAGAGTAGTTTTACGGCACCGGAGATAAAAAGAATAATACTATCTTAGTGGACCGCCATAAACATGTAGGACCTGAACTTACTACTTTAGTGTCATGCAGACGTAATATAGCATGTACATTACCAATTATTGTTGTGTAGGAATCCAATTTGGAGGTACGTGCGAAGGACTGAAAATGTCTCCACATACGAGAGTTAGTATATTCAATCAATCTCATGCAACATGTGGGCTGCTCAGCTCAACTAAACTGAAACTTCCTACATTCCCACTTCGAACACTATCTAGCTTATTTTGAACCTTTTCAAATATATCAAAATGTTTCATGCAAAAAAGTTTGTCAAACCTTATGTTTTGTTCTTGCCAAATTTAGATGACTTTTCAAGTGACTCTCCAAGTGCAATAAGATTTCCAGCTCTTCTTCTCAATTTATTTATAAGGTTAGTACTTACTCCATTTCATTAATAACTTCCTCTTTGGTCAACAGATTTTATGTTTGACCGCACATTACTCTTAAATTGTACGATGCAATTCTTTTTCAAAGTTATATAATTAAAGTTCATAAGTTAGTATTATTTTAAATATTTTTTTTAAATTTTTTTGTCAATATAATTTAGGTGTAATATACGAGTCAAACATGACTGAGTTGATCAAAGAGGAATTTTGTAATGAAATGGAGGAAGTATAAGTTATACTAACACATCCTACTACTCTGCCTCATTTATCACTAACATATACTCACTCGCCCGAAGTTACATAAATTTAATTAGAAGGACAGGGAAATTAGTGTAAACTGAGGAAAGTTTAAAAGTGAATTTTATTATCTGAGACATTGATTACACAATATAAATAGTACAAATAGGAGTATTAAACATTTAATACAAATACTAATAATAATATCAATATTAATGTGTCGTCTCGACCGATTTGACAAAAACATAAACTTGTTACACGCACACGAGTCTATGACATCAGTTTGAGAACTCTCATGAACTTTCACCAAGCTTGAAAGTTACAAACAAATACTTCGTATTCACATTTGCGCGCAGAGAGGAGAGGACTAATGTTCTTTTTTTAGGTCAAGGAGTTAAGTAATTGTACCTTTTTTACTGTTTTACCTTGACTTCAGGAGTGTGTACGTGTAACTGTGAGGTTAGGTTATAAATTTACCGGGCGGGGTAAACTCAAAAGAAATTTGTTTCTGACTGATCTTTAGCTCGCACTGTTAACTGTTAAGGAATGGAAAGTCAACAACAGTCCTCTGATAGGACTCTTCACATTATAAAATCTTTGTTCTGGTTTCCAAACTGTTTGTCAAAGTCTTCACTGAAATACAAAAGTTCCTTTGGAGCTGATTACACAAATGAAAAGTACTCCGGCCATATATTTTTGTAAATGATTTTGTTTGATATTCATTGTTTACATATTTCTTTTTTTCATTTTCTAAAATTGGTTACGCTTTTTTTTTTTTATCAACTTTATATTCCACAACTTTATTTTGAGTACTGACACTAAAACCAATCAGTAAAATCATTATATCAACCTCCTAATTAAAAAACCGTTCCATAAGCAAACATAATCTTAAAAAACGGATGAGTATTATGAAAAAATAATACAAAATTATTTACTACCACTATATAGTGTTGTTATTTTTACACGATAAATGATAAATTTAAGTTAAAAAATTTACTCTCCCTCTATTCAATGAGATGTAACTTTTTAATTTTATAATGTTAAGAATCCGCCGCCGCTACCATTTGGATTTGTATTGGGTAATCCCCACGAACCTACACAATGGACTTCAAATCACGTAATTCAAATTAAACCACAACAAGCTCGAAAGATATAAATCCAAAAAATTCGTTCCACGTGGGGATTAAACCTGCAAGAAGATCCAACTTTAATATATATATATATATATATATATATATATATATATATATATATATATATATATATATATATATATATATATATATATATATATATATATTTTTTTTTTTTTTCACAAATTAATATTTTATTGATGTTCAATTTTAGATAAAAACAACTGACTAGAAAGACTATAAAAGATTTTTTTTAAACGGCTAAGATTTTATTAAGCAACATACAATACAAGACAATGTGCATAAGAGATGCACACCAAAACAAAAAAAAATCTAAACCAATACAACCGAGAACAAACTCCAAATTCATTATAACCGTAACAAAACTTGACCCCCTTGTGTAGTAATTCATACTTATACTTAGTACTCCCTAGATGCTACATCTATCGTGATTTTTTCGACTTTTTCAAAGTTTGATTTGATCTCATATTATTTTTCTAATTATGTTGGACAAAGTAATATTATAAAAATAATGACTATATATGAAGTCAAACCGAAAAAAAAGCTTAACAAAATGAAATGAGAATCGATATTTTGATGGAGAAAGTAATACATATTCTCTCTGTCCCGGTAGAAATTATTCAGTTTGACTTTTTTCGGTCAACATCGGTCAACTTTGACTCCTGGTTACTCTTAAACTAATGATAAAATATTTAATAAAACTATATTATGAATATTTAGGTTCTATGTTTTCATAATATGATTTCGTCAAATAATTTATCATTATAGTTTAAGAGTAATTGAGAGTTAAGTTGAAAACTGTTGACCGAAAAAAGTCAAAGTGAGTAATTTAGAGTGGAACGGAGGTATTATAGTTTTAACAACCTTTCTTATATGGAGGGAGAGTATATATGTAGTAGTAAATGCGATCGAGGCAGAAATTAAATCTGTGCCCGAAGATTTAAATTCGGAAAAAAGGGCAGGTTTGTGTGTTGTCCAGGAGAGGACAAATCTATAATTGGCAACGTCATGCAATGATCATCTAGAAAGCAACATTTGATAAATTGATAGTATAAGATATGGTTGTTCACGACGTCATAACCTTATTAATGCCCCCTGCAGACAAGCTTTACTCCAATCTGCTACCATCGATTAATTATTTTTCTTAATGCCTCATTAAACCTTGCGGCGTACTACTTCAATTACTTCAAATTTCGCAACATCGGAGTACCTAACAACACTCATAGAGCATTTGGAGCTATTTTCATTTTGACAATTTACGTTCTAAAAATGTAGTTCAAATTTGGGACTCTTTCTAGGCTTGCCCTTTATACTATTCAATCAAAAAACATTTTGGAGTTTTTTTCCTTTCATTTTTAACACCAAAATAACTCCCCAAACTCTCCAAAATAATACCAAACATAATTCTTCTCTCACTTCTTTCAAAAATAATTTCATATTCATCTTCCCAACCCCATCCTAAAAAATTCCTCCAAAATGGATCCAATCCGATAATCTCTACATAGATGAATTAATAACACTAGTATGTAGAGTAGTATATTCCAAATGAACTTGTAACTCAAACTTTTGTCTCGAACTTTATATAGATCATATAAAAGTGACAGTGCTTCGAGCGTATAAACTAGGGTTTGTAGTTTCTTTTTTTTTTTATACTTCATATAATCAATTTAGTATTATCATGGTTAAAACAATTTATTTTTGTCTAATGATCATTTATTTTTGCATAAGCTAGGGTTTGTAATTCCTACTTTTATATGATCTAATCATTAATTAACAAAAATACATAAATATTGATATGATAATAACAATTTTGGCTTTAACATTATCGCCAGTAGAGTAAATCCAACATATACTTGGATTGGTATTTTCCGGATATAAATGTACAGCTGCTTAAAATGATTTTTATTGTTTTATTGAACTTTTTAGGAAAAACAAAAACATAGTTTATCAAAATAGCGTTTTCTTAATAGCTTTTTGGGAGTTACGCTCTATTCTGAACGTACTATACAAAATTGAATGTAACTGAATTTAATTGAATAAAACTGAAATGAACTTATTTGTAATATAATAAACAATTAAACAAATTTAAATTCAGCAGAACAAAACTGGATCAAACTGAATGAATTTGAATGGAACACATATATACAATTTGTTTTCAAATATATGAAAAAAGGACTCGAGTTGATGGTGTTGTTGTAGGTTCTGAATGAGGTATATATGACATTTTGATGTATGTAGAAACTAAAAATAGGTAGTGCAGAAAGAAGTGTCATGGATAGATCATATGATATATGATATCGGAGCTGGAGCTAGATCGATGAAATTGTTAGGCGCTGATTCCTGCAATGCAGCAGGGTCGACAGTTGCGTAGCTGAAATGAGTAATGAATCAATAACTAAATGATTTATTACAACTAGTATTGGTGGTAGGTTTTCCTCATAAAGATCTTTGGTAAAGCATATTAATGCATCATTATACTCCACACCGTACGTCCATGCACTACTGATCAAAACGTGTTCTCTCTATTAATTTCCATATTTGTTTCTCACAAACTCACAATCATTTCATACGTAGTACTTATTTATCCCTACTATATATATGTGTGTGTGCGCCTTAATTCTTTTTCATACTCACATCACATCTCATCAAGAATTATTATAACTAACACATACTACTCCTACCTAAAAACGTAAGTAATTAGAAAGAAAGTAAGCAAACCCTAAAATGAAAATATCAAACCTGCATGAAAAAATGGAGCTCAAGAAAGGCCCATGGACTCGAGAAGAAGATCAGAAGCTCTTAGCCTACGTTGAACAACATGGCCATGGCAGCTGGCGTTCCTTGCCTGAAAAAGCTGGTATATATTAAACCTTTTTCTTTTCTTTCTATAATTCCTCGACCATTTCAATATTATTCTCGGAATAATTTGATATTTATGGTGATATATGATGAAATTTCAGGGCTTCAAAGGTGCGGAAAGAGTTGCAGACTGAGGTGGACAAATTACCTAAGACCAGATATCAAAAGAGGAAAGTTCACCTCTCAGGAAGATAAGACCATCATTAGACTCCATGCTCTTTTAGGCAACAGGTAATAAACAGACTATTAATGCTCTGTTCCCTCTAATTTATAACTTCTTGCATGGTTTCATAATTAAACTCATCATGAATATTTAAGACAAACATATATACGACGTTCGGATAAGAAAAAGATGGAGTAATAAGATACAATGGACAAATTTTATTGTCTTTGGTACTTGCATGGGTGTGACATTTTTTGATTGGTCATGGTTGGAAAAGGAAACCTTTTAATGGGATCTATGGTGAAGTACTATATATGATCATACATATATTGATCCAACATTTTCATAGTTTCAGGTGGTCAGCAATAGCCAGCCATGTACCCAAGAGAACCGATAACGAAATCAAGAACTACTGGAACACTCGCCTAAAGAAGCGTTTAACCCGAATGGGAATCGACCCTACCACACACAAACCCAAGAACGACCGCAAAACCTCCCCCGAATCCAAGCAAGCTGCAAACCTCAGCCACCTAACCCAATGGGAAACCACCAGGCTAGAAGCCGAAGAACGGTTGGTTCGTGAGTCCAAACTCTTGTCACAAATCCAGCTCCTTCGCAAATCCACCCTTCTACCACCACCACCACCTCCACCACCAAAACCGCGATGCTTAGATGTACTCAAAGTCTGGCAAGCCACCAATCAGGACAGCTTCTTTAACCGACCAGTAAGCTTGGAGTCTCCAACTTCAACCCTCAACTTCTCCAGTAACAGTTCTAACATGGTTCCTAGTGATAGTACTGTTCAAAAGGATCATAACCCTGCATCAATTGGCAAGTACTCCTGCAATAATGCATGTGGTAATGATGCACAATTGGGGGACAACTTGGAGAATTTGTTTGAGGCCCAGCACCATGTGGATGTGGACTATGGTACTTCAAACATGTTGGGCCCAGTTGATGAGTTCATTACAGGGGCTTATTATGATCATTATGAGGCCTATAACATTGGAAGTTCCATGGTTGAGGAGGAGGATCTTGAGATTGATCACAAAAGAGATCAGCACTGGAACGAGTTGCTCAATTTAGTCATCACTTCACAAATGCAGTAGTATTATTATTAATAACAATTGATCATCTAATTAGTAATTAATACTAGTAGCTAGTTTGGACTTAATTAGCTAGTGTACTTAATTAATTAATTAATTGCTCTTTCCGTAGGTATCTTAATTGTCATGACGGAATTATTGTCTATTGTTAGAGTTTGTTTTTTCTATTTATGGGCTACTCATCACATTGGTACTACAGCTAGTAAGCCTAGTATCATCGCGCGATGTACTGTGATATTTACTATAGTTCGTTATTGTTTAAATAATTAGCATTTAACTTTTTACCTAGCTAGCTCTTTATTCATGTTATTATTACAAACAAGTATAATCAATGTGCTAATGTAAATTTATGATGAATATGAACGTAACGGAAACTAATATTGTACTACTAGGAAAAAACGAAAAGGAAAATGTCTCAAAACAAAACAAAATGAAACGGGAGAGGGAACAAAACAATGAGGAAAAGAAATGTAAATACACGTTCTCAAAGTAATAAAAAAGGGAAAAGAAATGGAAAAGGCCTTTAAAGGTCGTTGTTCGATTCAAGTGGTACTAACTTGAGTTCATTTAAAATATGGGGTTCGAGTCTTATAAATGTAAAAAACAAAAAAAGCCGCATCATATCCAAAATAGGCTAGACAATAGTTGAATCCAGTTAGTTTAATTCCAAAATTAAAAACCCTAAATAATTAAGGATCATTGTGAGCGATTTAAAAAAGTACAGTGAAGAGATTAATACGGCCTTTGAGTATGTGAATGTAATTCATTACTACTAAAAGAAGGTTGCAGAATTCCCAAAGAAAATCTACTTCCATACAAATACATCCTAAAGTCAGGGTCAGAGTTAGAATTGATAAAGGGGGGTAACGAGATATATTAAAACAAGATTTTGATTTTTGTACGGGAGTTAGGAAATTTTTGACTAAATTAATAAGTACATTAATTTTTTTTTTTAGGGATGTTGAAACTTACATTTTAAAGAAATATAGCCGCCCCTGCCTAAATTGCAATTTTCTGTTCTCAGAGTCATTTTCATTTTTTACAAAGGTTGGTTACCCGTTACCTTTGTTTCTTACAGAGGTTACCTTAATTTGTGAAGAAATTATCGGATGTCAATATAATAGTAGATGGCCCCTGCATTCATTCAATATTGCAATGGAGTAATAAATCTTTGCATATGCGATTCAATAATGTGTTGCAATATGCAGTCATATGTGCATAATACCTATTTATTTTGTCTTTATTTTTATCATGAGATTAAGGCTCTATCAGTTCAATTTACGTCATGAGGTGTATATGAAAACATTTTATTAAATTTAATTTAATTTAGATTTACTTAAATTGTTTTCATACAACAATATATCCAGATTTATTGAAGGTGAATGTGAAGACGGTGCAATTTAGATAGAGGGAGGGATGGGGAAACCGGGAAAGTATGCCACAACCCATTTTGGAGGAGTCCGCCATATACGACTCCCGTGAGAAGGCAGGACACGTGTAATGATATGAAATGCTTAACTTGTACGGAAACTTATTTCTATTCGATATATTTATACTATCAACTCAACTCCGCCGCCCAATCCCATGCAACAACACACCACCAAGCAAGCTTGCTTCTGCAAAAAATCTCTCTTTCTTTCTTACAGACTTACTTTTTGAAAGTACTTAGTAGTTTCTATATATAGCAAGTATTTCCAACTACATTCTTCCAGAGACTCCTTCAAACTCTCCTTCACTTTTAAGGTACGTCTAGATACAAATCCAATCTTTCTTAACATTCTCATCAATTCCTACTTTCTTTCCAGCAAACTATATAGTATATCTCAAATTTGAATTGTGTCTCTTCACTTTTACTAGTGTTTTTAGCTATCAATCACTTCAGTTGACGAAAAATGTTAGGTTAATTTGGTTTAATTCTCCATATGCTGTAATGTAATTGTAAGCTGTATGACTGTGTATCCTCGAGCACTACTATTTAATTTTGCCTTGTGCCCCTAATTTCAATTTTGACGATTGTAAATGTAATTCAACTTTCTACTTAACTTATCAATCATATGCTCTCAATTCTTGTCTTGGACAAGATTAAGAACTGATTAATGAATAGTTTTTGAAACGGATTAATGAAATAGTGACTTTCTGTATATCATTCTGTGTCTGCAGCTGTTTAGACAGATGATGATCAGTCACTGAAATTTGATTGTAGACTGTAGTTTGCTTAGCCCTTACAAGCCCTGAGTCGCTTCTGACTTCAATAATTAATGGAACCAAAAATGTGTTCCTCATTTAGTTGTGGAGGGTATTGAGATGCATCACTGATAGTGGTACAACTGTACAAGGGTCTGTGGAGAGTACAATAGCGCATTGCGATTTTATACATGAAAAGCGACAACTTTGTGCACTTCTGCTGGTTTAATTACATGTGCTGATTTATGATCTACACTTCGGAAGCTAGGCCAGAATTGGGTAGTAGATATACGGTATAATGAACGAACCGAAAGGATAATTGTATGTGTTCTTTTAGCTTATATAGTGACATGTCTGTGAACATGCATATTGCTTTGTCATACTGATTCCATAGAATTTTGTTTTCTGGATTCGAAACAATGAAGTCAAGCTGTTTATAAGTTTCTTGTTTTTGTATATTTGTCACTGAAAGTCTGAAACTTACCTATGACTAGTTGTAGACTTTCAGATTTTGTGCTAAAGTGTGCTGTTAAGGTGCATGTTATGAGTGTTCAAGCTTGCGAAAATCTTATAGTTATTAACAATGCACATTTTCCTTGTGTAAGAAATGGCCTTTAATCCAGTTTCCCACCTTTATTATGCTTCGTAAGTAACAGTTAGTCTTCTTCTGTTTTCGTGTATGCTCATTCTTCTAGCTAATCGAATGCTCTTTCAGTCTGAAGTTTATATGCTGTATGTTTTCTCTGTAATAGCATGTAATAGGACTCATCTGACAAATACTTGTATTCCTTCATCTCGCAATGCTCAGTTGTATATTATTGTGAAGCAGATCCTGGTGTCAGGGTGCAGAGTTAAGAAACTGATCTGCTATAACCGATAGATAATACTTTTTTTTTTTTACGGTTAACGAAACAATGAAGTTTGGGAAAGATCTTAAGAAGCAAAAGGTGCCTGAGTGGGCAGAGGCTTATGTAGACTATAACGGTCTCAAGCGAATACTACATGAGATCTGCAAACTTAAACAAAACAAGCTACCCGGGAATCCATCTGGAATTTCTCGGCATAAATCGATAAAGCTCAGGGATCTTAGTAGCTTTAGAGTGCAAGATAACAGTCTTGGGAATGAACGTGATATTGAGAACCAAGAAATAGCAGTCCGTGCAGTTGAACAAGAAAACTCCAGGAAGTTGTACAAAACCAAGCTGCTTGTGTCCCCGAAAGAAGTAGGGGAGAACGAGATACTGTTCTTTGAAAAACTCGATGAAGAACTCAACAAGACTAATTCCTTTTATACGGACAAGGTGGAGGAGGTTATGGATGAAGCCACACTGCTTGAGAGACAAATGGAGGCCTTGGTTGCACTGCGAATCAAGGTGATGGATCATGAATCGCTCAATTGCCATTCCTCGGATATGAACAATTCGTCACCCTCAGGGATTGCATCTCCAGCCACAGCAGACAAAAAAGGTGAGGTTTATTATTATCTTACTGCTGCCAAGTTATTCTTAATACTTTTTTCTGATCTCTTTTATTTATTTCTGCAGAAACCCTGGAAATCGACAGGACGTGTGATGTTGAAATGAGTTACAAAGGTCATCTAGAATCTCGCTCGTGTAGTGGTGGTGATGCAGTACTGCACAGACTTTCCACTTTACCTTCATAACTTTTCAATTTGCATGCAATTTATTAACCACTTGAGGAAATTATAATTGTGTGTATTCTGATTTTGTAACAGAAGTGGGCACAAGGTGTCAAATGTCGGATGCAGGAAATCAAGCTCAGTGCAAGACTGATCCAAGAGATAAACTAAACATAGAACAAAGCAGTACGTCTAACTTGGAAATTCTTGACCATGTAAAGATTTCGAAAACCTACGATAATCCACTAGCGACCATTAAAGGTGTTCTGGAAGACTCAAGAGAAAGGGATATAACGTATGAGAAAGAAGAACTGAAAGAAGTTGAAGAGAGATTAAAGGCTGTGTTCGTCGAGTTTTATCATAAGCTTTGCCGTCTAAAGCATTACAGGTAAGTTGATAACAATAATTGCAATGCACCATATATTGACTTTGCTTCAGTAATAACATAATGTAACACACAAGCAGTTTTATGAATGTTTCAGCCTTCTCCAAGATCCTGAAGAAGTATGACAAGGTACCATGATAGATGCCATAGATTTTTCTCTCTTTAAAACGCATACGTAATTCCTTAGATTCATGCTCATGTTGCATAAGTGCAGATTACATCTAGGTCTGTTGCAAGATCATACATGGCAATTGTTGATAACTCCTATATCGGAAGCTCTGATGAGGTGCTCTACTTTTCTTGCTTTATTTCAATTTAAAGTCTCCTTATATCTCGTTCTCGAACAATGATATGTAATAATTGTATTCAGGTGAGCTCTCTCATGGAAAGGGTAGAACATGTTTTTGTCAAGAACTTCTCAAATTCCAACCGCCAAGCAGGCATGAAATTACTGAGGCCAATACACAAGAGAGAAAAACACAGGATAACATTTTTTTCGGGTAAGTAACAAACAATCCAATAGCTTTTCATTTTACATAGTTTTACTTTATCGCAGCGTGACTCAACTTGAAATTTGCATTTCTATTGATGTTCAGGGTTCTTATCTGGCTGCTCGATTGCCCTACTAGTTGCTGTTGTCCTACTAATCGGTGATAGACATCTTATCAATAAAAAGAACACAACCTCATACATGCATACAATCTTCCCACTCTACAGGTGAAGGAGACAACATCTCAAAAGCTTCAAAAATCAAACCAAACAATCTCCAATGAAAACATGTTCTTGAATTTATTATTTTCTAATCTTAGTCTCTCAAATTTCACTTTCCTAAACTTCTTGCAGCTTGTATGCATATATAACCCTTCACATGCTTCTGTATGCTACAAACATATATTTCTGGAGGCGTTACAAGATCAACTATCCGTTCATATTTGGATTCAAGCGGGGAACGGAGTTGGGATACAGAGAAGTTTTCCTGCTTACCAATGGTCTTGCAGTGATTGCTCTGGGCACTTTCCTTGTACACTTGCACGTAAAGATGGATTCGAGAAGTCAACATTATGAAACATATATTGAACTTCTCCCACTGGGTTTAGTCATTGTGAGATATGAAGAGCTGACAGTATCAATCTTTAGCTTTCTTTTCTACCCATGACCTGACTAATTATGTTCTTTTTATAGGTTGTTCTGAGTATCCTGTTTTGCCCTTTCAATATCATCTACCGCTCAAGCCGCTCCTTTCTTATCAAGTGCATCTTCCGTTGCATTTGTGCTCCGTTTTACTCGGTAACTATATCATGTCTTCACTAGTTCTAAACTGGTTTATATGCGGAAGCTCCTGATATAATTTATTTCTGTAGGTTACACTCGCAGATTTTTTCATGGCGGACCAACTCACTAGCCAGGTTTGATCAGTTTTTCACGCGTCCATGGGTGCTAAATACATAAATGTTTACCAACACTTTGTTGTCTATTTGACTGCAGATACAGGCTCTGAGGAGCTTCGAGTATTACCTCTGCTTCTATGGAGGGGTGAAATTATCTCAAACATGGAACAGATGCAGTACTCACGATCTGTATAATGTTTTCTATTTCATCGTGGCAGTTATTCCATATTGGTTTCGCTTCCTCCAGGTTTACCATTTTCTCATTTCCTCTCCCAGATAATTCCATAGCAAGTTTAAGTCTCTATATATGCATGTAATGTCACCGGTGATGATCATACACTAACTCACTATTGTATTTAGTGTGTTCGTCGGTTGTTTGAAGATAAAGAGTTCGTACATGGATATAATGGTTTGAGGTATTTCTTCACAATTGTTGCTGTTGTCATTAGAACCGCTTTTGAGAAGAGAAAGATAACAACTTGGAAAGTTTCGGCACTTGTGAGCTCAGTCATAGCTATTATGATGAATACGTACTGGGACATTGTTGTCGACTGGGGACTTCTGAAACCAAAATCGAAAAACATGTTCCTCCGGGATAAGCTCATCATTTCATACAAAAGTGTTTACTTTGTGGCTATGGTACATTATTACTTCAACTGAATCCAAAATCTAGTTGTTCTATGGATTATCTTTCTAAACATTATTACTGCATGGTGTTTATTGAAGGTTTTGGATATTCTTCTTCGATTTGCTTGGCTGCAACTTGTCTTGACACTGGATGTGCATTCTCTACGTGGAATAGCCATATCAACAATGTTTTCATGCCTAGAAATCCTTCGCCGTGGCATATGGAACTTCTTCAGGTAATATAGCCCTGTAACTTGCTGATGCCATTCTGTGACCTGTCCTCAATTCTACAAGGTCCATGAGTACTTGGATTCATTGTGTTGAAGTCTGAAACTAAGCTCCTTCACAATCAGGAACTGTGAAAGGGAAATATCCGAAAGCAGGGCTATTTGTAGTTTCTAGCTAACTCTGTGCAGACAACTCCTTTTAAATTGAGAATAAGTTCATGTTCATGTGTGCAGAAGGGGCATCTAAAGATATGGAACTAAAACAGTTTCTCTGATTATCTCCTCCGATGCTACGACACAACTGTATTAGTAGCAGGCAGGCGACTATACTCGTTTCTATCTAACAAGAATAGGACGGGCGGCACTAACTATCCAATAGTAATACATAGGAGAGGCTCCTGCATTAGACTAACTTGTTATATGGTTATCAAAGTTCTCAGACTTATCCTAAACTTCTATATTGTTTCTATGCAATTAAGGAAACGTTTCGTTCATCTTTTACTGGGTTGGGGTTGTACACGCCCCTTTCATCTCCGGACCTGAAGTGCAATCAAGAAGCATGAGTCATTGATTGTATAGCCTTTATCATTGGTTTCCCTTTTTACTTTGGGACATTAGAGATAACTCATCGTTGCTCTGTAACTTCATGGTTCATAGTTGAACATGGGAATCACATCACTATGAATGTAAGCATATGTTATTATGTGGAATAACTTAATCTTGAGTTGTATGTATCAGGTTGGAGAATGAGCACTTGAACAATGTCGGGAGGTATCGCGCATTTAAGACAGTTCCGCTTCCTTTTACTTACTACAGTGACAGTGAAGAAGACGATGATGACAATACTGACAACAAGGATGATTAGCTAATGTATATGCTCAACATGTTCACTTCCTAGAAGGCCTCTCTACCTGGAAGGTTTACAAGACATTTCCATGAGGTTCTTCAGATGTGTTATTTGCAGCACTTATGCTGCAAGTGTCTTTCTTGCATGTAAGCAAATTGTATTTCTTATCAGCACAAGCAACATTACAATTACAAGTAAACGAACAAACATCAAGCGGAATTTGTTACTGGATTCCTAGTCTTGACTCTTGAGAGATATTTCAGTCCATGGGAACAGAAAGAGAATTCTATGAGCAAGCAATAATATTGACATCATATTTCTAACATAAAAAGCATAGCACAATAAACTGGAACAGGAGCATGTTATTGCAGGTTAGAATTGAAAAACAGGGCACGATGGGCTTAAAACACCACAAAAAAGTTTTATTACAATTCGATTCTGAATGCAATGAAAACACATCTTGCAGTCTTACCTATGTTACTAGAAAATTGTACAAGTAAAATGAGAAACTACAAAATTATCCTGCAACTCCTTAAATAAGCTTCTTCTTTTCGAAGAAAGATTTCAGATGCCACAGCTGCAGCCCTGCAACGGATAGGCAGATGCCAAGGGATAGAAAACTAAGCCAGAACATTTTCGAGTTGGTGGATTTGTTTAGCATCTGCATCTCTTCTTCCCTGCAACAATCATCATCCGTGTGTGAAACACCATAATCTGAAATATTATTTACAGTGAAAGTTCTACGGGAAGAATATCATATAGCTTACCTTTCGCGTAGGTAATACATCTCATCGTGAATAGACTGGACTGTATCAAACATTTTCTTCAATTCTAGTTCCATCAACTGAGAAGGAAAATGACAAGAGATGATCATATCACCAAGTGTTTGCTTGAGTTGCAAGAACAGCAGAAGCATATACATACTTTCAGATGTTCCTACTACTATCAACTTAATAACATCAAAGGCACAGATGTATTCTTTAGAACATAATGAAAGAGCGCACACAATTAAAATTGGCAAAGTTTGTGAGCTCTAGGAACTAAGAAATTGTGAAAAAATGACAAGCAACTCAAACACAGCAGGACCAGATTGGCAATCAACTAAGAAATTATAACTAATGGGCTGTATTTGTAAATTTGGAATCTATTGTGTGATCAAAGCATCATGCAATTACATGCACCCAGCGAGAGGCTGCCAGGACAGTGGGCATATCAGGTCCGAATTTTCTCAATCAACCATGCAGATGAAAGAATGGTACCATGCAAATTACATCTATGTCATTGCATTCCATCGGAAAGTATATGTTTATCATATGATTTAGGTATCAGACAATTACATGCACCAATCAACGTGAAAAGTTCCACTATTATTGTGGGGTTGTGGCTCTTTCCACTCCACTTCATTTCTTGATTTGGGGGAAGCATCAGATTTCTTCCCTCCTCTTGTTGTCCCTTTCTACTTCATTCCCTACTCAATAACCCTCTCAGCTTTTTTCTTCTTCAAATTTTGTTTTATTCCCCCGGCATAAAAATCATTATGGATTAAGGTCTATTAAAAGTGTAATAATTGCAGCTTCCAAATGTATCAATACAAATTACAGCTGACATAAGGAACACAATGATTTTATCCACAACGAACCAACCAACCAAAAAAAAAAAAGAAGACCGATTTAGAAACTAACCTCCACCCCTCTATGTTCTTTTCCTTCTACATCTGTCCCAATCAATTTTTACATTACCATTTTTGGCGGCACTACAGGTTATTTATTCCCGGGGCCACCATTCATAGAATAAACAGATATGCACAATCCCATTATTCCATTATCTAATAAACAACCACACCCAACACCACACTAAATCACCGTGGAAAAAGCAAACTAAAGAATTCGTCGGGATGGAGTAACATTCAATATTTCCACATAAAGTCTGAATATTATACATGATTTGTTTAATCAGGAATTTAGCTATAATAAGCACAGGCAGGCCAAGGAAGAAGGCCATGTGATCCAGATTAAGATAATGTTAGTGGGAACGTCAAACTGACAAATCCGTTGAGGCTGTGAAATATTATGAAGTGAATCATATTACATCTTAGAGAACTTAGTTCGTCTGCTTTAAAAGCTAATTAGGAGAAGGGGAGTAGAGGCTCCTCCACAACCTAAGCAAACCCCATGCAGAGCTATTCCTTCCCCCACTCACCTCCTTGCTCAATCAATCTTACCATACAACATTCTTTCTTTTTTGGCTAGCACTACCAGAAAATACTCGTTCTGCCCCATTCAAATTACACGCATTTCCTTTTTCGGTGCCCCACTTTAAACTAAACAATCCAAAAGAGCAACTTTTATAAGTTTCTATTCAACTGCACCCATACAAAACCCCACTTTTATGATTTCCCATGCACAGCACACAATTTGTAGCTTCTACAGGGATCGACGGAGTAATTTTATGTCTTTCTAGCCAACACGTGACTCGGGTGACCCACCTATTAAATTGGCTTACGTGTGCTGTCTCTTCCTCCACAATTTCTATAGATAAGACTATTCTCTCAAATTACATATTTGTCTGTCCATTTACTAGGTAAACTGCAATACAGTTCGTACATATATCTACCAATTCAAACAACTAACGGTATAGTTGTACAAAAAGTCACGTAAGTAGAGTCAATGATACCGTGAACGTTTCAAGCACTCAGCAAATTACGACAACCAAAGTTACTAAAGGTAAGGACAATTATATAGTATGCATTTTAGAAGCATAAATTTCAGTTGAATGGGTGATGTAAAAGTCGTCACTATTTTACTTGCATACTGCATAAACCTCTGTAGTGTTTGCATCTTCATGCAAATATCATTAAACAAGCAACGGTAAAAGCAAACACATCACACAGCCACAACATAGAAGGAGAAGCACATATAGCTGCACTGCCTAAAAAGCAAACACATTGCACATAGCTACAACACAGAATGAATTACAGAAGACTTACTTCAACAGAACCTTTCTTGGCAACATAGCTCCAATCCTTGGCAGCAACACCAGACTTCCAATCAAAATCAATGGTTATGCTCGTAGAAGGCTTGCTGTCAGCAGCGAAAAAGCACGCCATGTAATCACCTGCCTCCACTGCTTGAAATGCAAAATGTCCATCAATCACATGGTCTGAGTAGTGATAACTATTTCCATATGCTGAAGTTACCTGTTTTCAACAAAGAATACCAGTACCATCCGTTAAGTAAAAGTTGTAGATTGAACTGAACAAATCTAAAGAGAATACAACAAGGTCCAATCAGATAAAACTGAGTTAAAGGTCACCACTCCAATAAAATCTCTTTTCGACAAAGATTTCCTTATTAAGAATCCTCCACCACAACTCAAATTGGTAGAAATATATGTCAACAAAGCCAACTAAACTATAGAGAATGTTACTGAAAGGCCTAGAGATTTTATTTTAGATACTTTAGTAGTAATTACATTACCTCCTTGTTAGCTAAATACAAGATATATGTAACCAAAAGCTTTAATTTTGCATTGATAACATATCAGTTTTACTAGATACTACTACCCAAGCTGCACTAAACATATTTACAGTTGATCATCAAAATTCAAACATAACGCAAATTCGCATTACTACACTCAATTAATTGAAGAATTGAAGAAGAAAAAAAGGAATAACAACATAAATCCATAGGAATTATATGAGCAAAAGAAACAAGAACAAATTGAGGGCTAAAAAGTAAAATAAATAAATTACCCGGACAGTAATCTTGTGAGAATCAGGCAAAGGGATTCCTTCATTAGGGTTAACAATATGGTACTTGCCGACGGTCATGGCACTGTTCTTGATATCTTCCGATATGCATTTTGTGTGACCCGATTCCAGATCGAAACGGAGCGAATCGATCCGGGTTGATAATAACAACAAGATCGAAGCTAAAAACAGGAAAAGATTCAATCTTTGGACTTGGATATTCTTCATCATAATAACAAAAAAGAAAAACGATGAATTGAAGCAAGAATCGAAATTTCCAAGGTGGGTTCTTTTTTTTTCTGTCTGTCTGTATCCCCAATCTAATCTAATGGTGATTTTCAGGTTGGTTTTTGAGGTAAGTAATTAAGAAGATTGTGTTGCCCCCAAAGAAGTAGTTGTACTTGTACTCCTTGGTGGTGGTGTCTGAAAGATAGAATCTGTATTCAATTCAAAGGTCAAGCAATCGCAATTACGATAGTAGGTTGCTTAATTTAGTTGAGGACATCAATAATTGAGTTTTGATTTTAATTGTGGAACTCCATCATTCTATAAATATATAAATAATAATTGTTCCAAAGTCCAAATTATATAGGGTTCTATAATTTAGCATGTAGCAGTAGTACTTGTGTCTAAAAATTAAAAGGTATCAGTTTTGTGGATGTGTATGTCATGTAGCGTTTGAAAAATTAGAAAGTCAAAATAAAATCAATGTTCATATCCTTAAGAGTTCAGACGTCCATATTTTTTCTATGTGTGTTGCATATATTCGAGACACGGAGATAATTTCCACGGACTTTTTTATACTGTTAAACCCATACTTAAAAAAAAGAAAAATATTTGTATTTGAAATTATTTTTACTTAAAAAATTAAAATTTTCAAGCAACTATTATGCATTACTTATTTTGCTACACAAATTTTGAAGCGCTACCCATGTTATTGTAGATATATTTTGTTATTTTAATTAAGATGTTTATCTACATAATAAAAAAAACTATACTATGTACTTCCTTCATCTTACAAAAATACTTACAACTCTATATACTCCAACCTTTTAACATTTTGTTCTTTAAATTAAAAGAGACTTGCATTAGATAAGATAAGGAGGTTCGAGTTTACATTCCTAACAGAAAGAAACTCATCTATATACTTAATATTACATTCATCCAAATGGCAAATTGGAAAATGGCGGGCCCTAAACAAACTGCATAGAATCTTGAATTGGTGAAGTGATTCCAATGTTCTCCATCTAGCTTCATTAGCAACATGGTCAACCACCACCGTTAACTTTCTCTATAAACAAAACGGATTGCAAGTTCTTCAAACTCTTGAAGCATCACGTACAAGTGCATCCTTCAAAGTTTTCAACCTTTAACATTACTTACTTAGTGAGTAGTTATTATTTTAAAATTTTACGTTATGTAGTTTACTTACATTTTTATACGTATTAGTTTCTAATTAAGGAGATTATAATCGACATAGAAAAATTAAATGGTACGTTTGAAATTCGACAAAAATTGGGATTTTCTAAGTTTATCATTTTTAAATTTTCCGAGTTTGACCCGGTCAATTTTGAGGACTAGGTTTCCAAGCATTGGATAAGAGTTTATAGCTACAGGCTAAGGTTTATACTTTATACATATAGGGACACTTGAAGTTGAAATATATTCCTCATTTTTACCTCAATGAACAATATCTTTTTGTCTTTTGTTTCAAGAACAAATGAGGGGAAAAAAAGCCATAAATTTGGCTTCCTATATATCAGCATCACCTCCTGATTTTATTTGCCGATAATTCCTCTAGATACACTTTATATATGTCTCCTGAAAATTCTAAATCTGTATCTTCCAATTGATCAATGTCCCCAATATATAAGATATTTCCTACAAAATATCTTAAAACAAATTAAAAGTTCCATCTTTCACAGAATCAAGATAAGGGTGGACCAGTATACAAACATACTTCTTCTTTCTCCAACTACACACATTTACAAGAGAAAACACTGAGCCTTATACACACACTTACATGATTCAAAATCATGGAAAATGAGATCAGTTCTGATTGGGAACATATTGTCATCCAAGATGGTCAGTTGCATAGTGAGTCCTCATCAATTTTCCCACCTGATGATCATCAAGATTTGCCCATTACTACTATTACTACTGAAGTAAACCAACAGCCAGTTATCGATTCAGTGTCATCGCCGCCTGATAGTAAGGGCACCTGGAGTTGCAGGAGGCTACTTTCAAAGCTGGATTTACGGTCCTGGATTGCTCGTGGGGTAAAAAAATATGCTGCTCATAGACAGGTTGTTAAAGTCTGCGTGTTTGCGTTTGCATCAACTGGGATAGCTGTGGTGTTACTTTTCGCCTTGCTGCGTGCCAAAGCTGTAATGTGGTGGCAGAGGCGCGCGAAGGTTGAAGCGAGCAAGGGAAATCTGATGCATATTATCAAGGAACAGGACAAGGTAAGTTTCATTGTGTTCATTCTATGTTCACTACATTTTGTATTTCACTTTGCCTGGTAAAATTATTTGACTAACTTGGACTTGTTAATTTGCGTTATCTCTGCAGAGAATCAACCAGCTTCTAGTCCAAGTTGCGCAGATGAATGAAATATTGATTGCACGGAAGAGGGTTCAAGTTATACGTGTACAATAATTTTGTCATATAAGAAAGCTTATCAATAAGCCCTATATATACTTCGAAAGTTACAGTCGGAATTCCCTGTGTTATGTTCTACACACCATGTTCAAGAGGAGAAATTAAAAAGATTAGAATTGAATGTGGGCAGTCTATATGTATATTCTCAGTTTCTCACTGTATATAGTCTATATGTGTATATAGTCAAAGTGTTTCTCCAAATTATAACTATATATTATACTTTAGCACAGAATCGTCCTTCTAATAATAAAGCAACTTAAGTATTCAACTCCATCGTTAAGATAGGTGGAGCCTTGCCTATTAGCGTAGTTTTGATTGCACTTAACTTTAAACATATTCTTATTTGACTTGATGCTTAGCTTTTCCTCGACGCAAATTAGTCCCCAATGTGCTTATTATGCATTGGCACAAAGATTTTGAATGATTTTCGATTTTTCCCATGGGATTGATACTGTGGCATCGATCATATATAAATCCAAATAGTCCTCAACTGTGATAGGAGAAACATCACTGATTTCGGTGTCATAACGATGATCAAATGTATAATCACAATTGAACTCAAAATCTATCTCATTAGATAGAGGTTTGCTAAAAGAACTAAGTGATGGACAACCCGATTTCAAATAATTGATTGAGTGATATCAATATGTTATAGGAACTATAACATCTACAACATTAATATTGTGTATAAAGTGTTCACTTGAGAAACATACAACTCAAGTGCACAAAGTAACATAAAATGTTTACTTGGAAACTTACTACATAGATGCTCAAATGATTGTTTGGATCCACTAGACGACCCCTAAGTATATCAGATTGAACAGTATGTTAAAAAAAGAGATTCTTCATAGAAGCCCTTAAAAGACCAAAAGTCGCATCATATATTTTACTACAAAGTGTACAAAGTAATTTCACAAATATCAATTTTTTTATTTACGCTATAACACGGTATTGTGCATCATCATCAAATGCTGTGTCATATATATAAAAATGTACTTTATATGTTGTATGTGGCAATACATTAAACAATCATGCGACACTAGTAGATGATGCTCATCATGCTCTATGAGATTAAATACTTCGTATAACAGCTGATTATATTATTTATTAAAAAAATCAGTTGAATGCCTTAATGGCGTTTACTGTATAGTTAATCCCATAATTAAAAAATTATCTGATACACAGTAAGAGTCAAACCAATAGTTCGTCTGTACCAAAACCAGAAATGGAGCAGCAGCACCAATCCGCCGCCGCTGCCTCGCCGGCCAAATCAATCCAATGCATCGTTAAGCTCGGTGAGCTCCACGAATTCATTAGTTACTCTCTCTACATACATTTCTACATACATTTATACATGTTCTTGAATTAATGCACCTGCTGAAGAGTTAAACTCTGTTAATCTTCAATCCCTAAGCATTAATCACTTCTCTGAAATTCATTTCAATTCAGATAAAGGTTTTCTAATCTTTTCATGTTTGATACTTTCCCATTTTGGCCTATTGCAGTTGATAAATATTGATGAATGCTAAAGAAAAGTTTTTTTTTATTTTTAAATTCCTTTTCTTTTTTAAACTCAGAAGTAAATAGGGTGGGGAGAAAAGGTTTGATTGATTGGTAGAGTGTCTTCATTACTGTGTAATTCTTTTGAGAGGAGAATCTCAGAATCAATTTTTAGTTATCTCCGAAATTTTATGAACAAGTCCACAAAAATTTAAGAATTGGTGCAGTTTTATGTTTTTGGATGCAGGAGGTGCTGCAATTACCTGTAAGAATGAGTTCGAGATGATACACGAGGAGAACCTTACTGTAGTTTCCTCCCAGCTCAGGGAAGCTATGATTTCGGGACCTCGTCAGGGAATGGATTGGAGCAGAAAGCCTGGATCCTCCCAAATCCCAGATGATATCTGCGAAGTCAATGACAGTACGAGAGTGGACTCCAAAAAGTTTGTTGTTGTTCACGGTGCAGGTTAACATTGCTGCTTGATTACTTCTCTGCGCTGTTTTCAAACTTGTTGATGTTTTTCTAGTATCTTTTCAAGTCTAGCTAGTAAGGATGCTACTTATTGTGTTAATGTACCTGCAACCCACAGATTTATTAAGCGTGTTAAAAGAATTAGTTACTGACTTACAGTAACTTACCAGGCTCCAAAGGAAGATTTTAGAAAGAAAATGGTTAGAACAGAAAAGGTGGTTTTAGTTAAAGTACATACACTTGTCATCCTGGGGATCAAAATGATGATATCCTTTCATTTTAAACTGCAATAGTATGCTATAGTACAAAAACAAACTTGTTACGTATTGAAAAGAAGAAAGCAATTACTTAAGTAGCCGTTTCTCCATTTAGTTGGCCTTTTAGTACAGTGGCTCATGTTATTAGCTACAGGTTCTTTTGGCCACTTTCAAGCAAGCAAGTCTGGGGTTCATAAAGGCGGATTAAGCAAGCCTCTTGTCAAGTCTGGTTTTGTTGCTACGCGTATATCAGTAAGTCAGGGGATTGAAGTTTCTGACAATATTTTGTTTCGGCGTCTTTCTATTGCATGTTTGTACACTTTGAAGATAGATCAGGAAAGCAGCAATGGATACTCCTATCATTACCCTTTTCTGCAAATACAATAAGAAAATAAATGAAAGACTTCCTCTTTCTCTTTTTATTCTATACACTTTCTCATCAGTCATCATAGTCATTGGCGCTGGCTGGTTCCAATGTTTATTGTTCTGTGAGGTGTGGATAAATATGAAGAATCCATACTGTTTTCATGCGCTCTGACAGCCTTTACCTGTGAAAAAATTCATCGAATTGTGAATTTTTTATTTGATGGTTGCATCAATTTGATTTCTCCTTTTTTTCATAACTTTCTGGGCTAACAAATTCAAATAGTCAGTAAAACTGTTGCAAATTTCTTACTTGGTATTTTAGCCAGAAATAACAATTCCAAACAATAGTTGTCCTGGAAAATGTTTCTCTGTTGTATGATTCATTCTAACTTTATGATTGATTAATTCAGGTCACATCACTCAATCTTGAAATTGTGAGAGCTCTTGCAAAAGGTAAGAACCTGCTCAATTCATTCTCAAATTTACGTGCATTTGCTCCTTTTCCTTTTGGTTCGCTTATCAGTTTCAACTTTTTTCTATATTCCTTTCCCCCCTTAAACATATGGTGTCCCTTCATTTCCTTCTCAGTATTGGTATTTGGTGCGAGTTCAAGAAACATCATATTCATATAATGGATAACATAGAAAGGCTTGAACTATATCTGTTTGGCTATTTTCCGCTTTGAAGTTTGATCTTCATATTTCTTACTTTGTTTAAATTCATTCTTATTTCAAAATCAGGTGTATTGTATACTAAGACTCGTCATTGACAATAGTATATCTGCAATTTGTTAGTTATGTACAATCTTTGAATAGGAATACGAGAGGGGGGGGGGGGGGATTGGGAGAGTATTACTCAACTTGCGGTTGCACTGTGATGTTTCTAGTGAAGTCCAGTGGAAATTTCCAAGATTAGGTTTGGTGAATGACATATGCTCTTTCGTGGTAGCCAAACGATTACAAATATTTTGGGTGGATGTATTTTCTATATTGCTTCATTCTTTCATTTTGAATAGAATGGTTTTACAATAAGAATCTGCATTTTTCATATTATAAGTTACATAAGATGAGATATGTTGCTTCTTCAAGTATTTGGTTTGATGTTCATCATTTGCTCATATGAACTTCTTTCCCTTTTTTTTTCTTCCTTTTATGTTTAATGTTTTAAGGCATTCCATAAGGGTGTTATACCTCCTCCCTGAACCAAGTTGACGTCTATTAGACTCCCTGCATTACAAGCCAATATTTTACATTTTATTCATCTTCCTGCAGAGGGTATTCCTTCAATCGGAATGTCTCCATTTTCATGTGGCTGGTCTACCTGTGAGAGAAACGTTAGTTTCCATCTTGTTATGAATTTCTTGTTTTTTTCCTTACTGCTCTTGCTTTCACATACCTTTTCCTGGGCAGAGCATTTTCGCTTCCAAGAACTGAAAAGTGAAACTTTTTTATGTTAACAGTTAGCTGCCCCCGACTCATCCACTGTTGTCGAAGCAATCCACTCTGGATTTGTACCTGTAAGTCTGAAATCCTGAATCAACTTAATAAATAAATTTAAAAAAAAAAAAAGCTTATTTGAAATTTAAGTTGGTTGTTTTTGCATTATGCTGCTTGCATGCTGGGCCTGAACTAATAATAATCGTACTATCAACTCTGGATTTAAAAACATTACACTAAAATATTTCAGAACTACTTGAGGTTTACGAAGGGGTACTTCACCGGCTTTTACCATTTCTTCATACTTGAGCAATTTCCTCAAAATATCTAGCTCGTTTCGCTTATCCATTGCGGAATTTGTAGTGGTGCTTGAACCGAGCATAGACGCCTTGTTTTTGCGTTTGGCTCGGTCTCTTCCCTCGGGGCGCACAAGTCTGTTGGCCGTTCCACGATCAATTCTGAAATCACATGGACTATCTTCCGGGGTACCACCACCGGAAGATTTATATTGACCGGCCTCATTCACCCAACACGTTTTTGGGTGGCATCTACATCGATTGCTTGATATATCCTCCATTTCAGTTCATGCTCCAACACATCAAAGCATCCATCATACTTCCATATTTTCGGCTTCTTGGCTCCCGGCCTCATCACTCGTCAAATTTTTCTTGTCTTCTTTGCTCAAACTGCTAAATTTTGACTTTTGGACGTTATCGAGGCATGCAACGAAATTGGTCATGTAGTTGCTAAATGTGTGCCACTTTTGCTTCATTTTGTTTGCTTCCCTTTCGACTTGGAATGGCTCTTTAGTGTCATTGTATCAAGTAGAAGCACGTTTCCAAAATGCATTTCCCGTTTGATTTTTACCCACCACCAAATCCTTACCTGTTTAACCAAGCTTGGCACAAAAGTACGTGATCCTCACTCCAAAAGTTTTTTGGAGTGCCCTTTGCCTTGCCTTGTCCTTTTATGTCTTCGCTTTGAACATGAGGGACAACGGTTTGGCTTGTGTTGGTACCAATCGATTGTTGCGCCACGAGTTGAACACGAGTTGAAAAGGATTAGAACTCATAGAATACTTCAATAATGGTGACGTAGGTTGATAAGCATCGTCGCCCGTCGGGTTTCCAAATCCTTTACTAGCAAAGTTTGTTTGGGGCTGTTGTAGGGTAGAAGTTGAGCTCGGATGGTGAGTAAAAATTAGTTTGGGGCATTCGAGAAGAAGGTTTTGGAGTGTTGGAACTTTGTGAGTTGGGAAACATTTTTGCCATGTTGTTTGAGATTAATATGAAGAGTGGAATAGAAGGTAGTGTGAGTGAGTAACTGAGTTGGTAGGGGGTGGGTTTATTTATAGTTAAGAAATTATTTTTAAAAATTAAATAAATAAATAAAAAAAAAGAAAAAGGAAGAGGGATATGAACGCTCGCACACATTAAAATGTGCCAACGTTCATAATGCAGTGAGCCGGTAGTTGCTAATTGTATGCCACTTTTGCTTCATCTTGTTTGCTTCCCTTTCGACTTGGAACACCTCTTTATTGTCATTGTACCAAGGCGTTTATGTTCGACACTTTAATAGATAACGTCGTTGGAATACTTTAAATAATTTCTTAACTATAAATATACCCCCTACCAACTCAATTACTCACACTACCTTCTACTCCACTTCTTCACGTCAATCTCCAAATACTTTGGCAAAAATGTTTCCCAACTCCCAAAGTACCAACACTTCAAAATCTTCTTCTCGAATGTCCCAAACTAGTCCTCACTCACTTTCAACAAGCTACCCTACAACAAACCAAAAATCTTTTCTAGTAAAGGATTTGACAGGTGACGATGTTTATCGACCTAAGGCACCATTCTTGAGGTATTTTATGAGTACTAATTCATTTCAAGTCGTGGCGCAATAATCGATTGGTGCCACCACAAGCCGAACTGTTCTCTCATGTTCAAATTGACAACATAAAAGGCAAGGCAAAGGGCACTCCAAAAAACTTTTGGAGTGATGAGGATCACGTACTTTTGTGCCAAGCTTGGTTAACAATGAGTAAGGATCCAGTGGTAGGTAAAAATCAAACGGGAAATGCATTTTGGGAACATGCTTCTACTTGGTACAATGACAATAATCAGCCGTTCCAAGTCGAAAGGGAAACAAACAAGATGAAGCAAAATCGCACACAATTAGCAACTACATGGCCAATTTTGTTCCATGCCTTCATAACGTCCAAAAGGAAAAATTAGCGGTTTGAGCAAAGAAGACGAGAAAAAATGGTTGAATGGGCGGTAAAAGTGATGAGGTCGGGAGTAAAGAAGCCGGAAATATGTAAGTATTATGGGTGCTTCGAAATGTTTGAGCATGAACCGAAATGTAGGATATATGAAGCAATCGATGTAGATGCCACCCAAAAACGTATCCGGGTGAATGAGGCCGGTCAATATACATCTTCTGTGGTGGTACCACGGAAGATAGTCCAAGTGACTCCAGCCTGCTTACATCAACGAGCTTCATCATTAATGTTTGTGTATTTCACTGGTGACTTAAACCAGCCTGCTTTACTTATATGTTAAATCTGCTAGCACTTTGGCTTTAAATTGGGCCTCACTAATATGCAGTTAAAATAGATTACCATGAAATAACAAGACTTCTAGTATTTAATAGATTACCATGATATACAGTTATGATGTACTTGTCATTATTTGTTTTGAGCTGTTGGTTATCATTGGCTAGTAACTTCCTTTGATGACTTCTATTCAAAGAGTTTGGGATACAGAAACTGCTATCCTCGGTCATTCTTATTCGTTCTCAATTTCTATGACATGAAAAAGCTTATTGCTCATTATTCAATATCATTCTGGTTGACCATCTGCTCTGTTATTATGTTCTTATCGTTCTGTGATTGGGATCTGAAAATGTTATTCCTTAATTTAATATCAGGTGCTACATGGTGATGCTGTACTGGATAGCTCGCTGGTTCGATACTCATATCTATAAGCTTTTGCTCAGTGTTAGTAATATCCTGAACTCATTGGGAACTTTCTCAGGGTTGCACTATATTAAGCGGAGATGTCATTATACGTCATCTGGCTGAAGAACTGAGACCTGAATACGTTGTTTTCCTCGTATCCTGGCATAATAGTTCTGCATCTCACGGATGTATACAAACTTTGCTAAATCATATTGCATGATGATTCTGTTGTAAAGCAGTATTTATTTTTATTAGAACACAACATATAAAGCAACAGCACTTTAGGTAACATATTTTATGAACTTCACTTGCATACATGTTCTATGTACATACTACATATGGCCTCTCCTTAATCCTGATTGCAGACAGATGTTTTTGGGGTATATGACTGTCCACCAACAGAACCTAATGCCATACTTCTCAGAGAAATCGGTAGGTGTTGAACACACACGGTCATTTTATATTTTTGTGATCACTTGTATCAATGACTGAAATCGTGTACTCTCCAGCTGTACGAACCGATGGGACCTGGTCTGTGTTAGAACCTAAGTTAGAAGACACAACCAGACAAGGTCAGTAATGAATATACTCTTTCCAAGCAGTTGTTAATATTCTGTTCTTAGAATTTGAACTATCGTCTGCAGTTTGAACCTATTAAGTAATCTCGTACTCGAGATGTTTTCAGAATACGAGAAGGCCTCCCACGGGTCTTAACATATACACAGTGCCCTGAGGTGCTGCTAATTATTCTGATACGTATGCATATTTGACAATTATTAGACATACACACCCCTTCCAGTAATACAATAGTTCCTAGACCATGGTATGTTAAGTTGGCTTTTACTTTGTGATTTGATGATTTATTTCTCAGCATTTCCTTGAACTGCACAGATGTCTGCATTAAGGTACTCCGTAGTGATGCTTAGCCAGCTTAGGGATCAATGCGTTTATAAACAAGTACAGTATGTTCTGAAAGGGGAAACCTTCTTTCCAGGAAAGGTGCAAAGTAGCCCTATGATAATGGCAGTATGCATTTTGCCATGGGCGCGAAATAAACCATGCTTCAGCACTATAATAGATTCAAGAATGTATCACACAGCTATTTCCAGTAGAAGTAGCTATATCTCTTCTTAATGTAGCCACATAGAAAGGCTTTAAGTAAGTTTCATTAAAAAATTAAAAAAAAGTATCCTGATGGATAACAGTTGTGTGGGGTGGTGTAAGTTTACACCGGTAAAGATAGAAGTATACTGTCACTTAATTCATATAATGTTAGTGTCATTTCAAAAACTTACCATTTTTAACACCCTGAACAGTTGAGATAACCGTAGCAGCTCACGACACAACGGGTGGAATGGTCACCAAAATATCAGAAGCTGCTATGATTGCTAAATTGGGAATTGATGTTTACATAGTGAAGGTAATTGGTTTCATTAGTTCTTATTCTATGTTGTAAGTTGTAACCATGTGATTATTCAGCAGAAACCATTCCGAATAAGTGTTACTTGTATGCAGGCAGCAACAAGCCATTCACAGAGAGCTCTCCAAGGAGGATTGAGAGAAACCATCCCCGACGACTGGCTTGGTACAGTCATCCGTCTTGCCAGAGCAGACTAAGCCTGCATTAAATTTCCATCACATCTAAAAGCTCAAACTTATCAAGAGGTTTGACATTTTATGGCATATTATCTGTTCGTATCTGATGATGAGCTACGCAGCGTCGCAACCAGTGGTCTTTGTTGTATTGCCGCTCTTGCGGCTTTAAGACATTTATATTATCTGTGTTATGCAAGGTGACCATCTATGTAGATGGCAACCAATTAATGATCGAAACAAGTTGATGTTAACACAGTCGAAAAGAGAAAGGACGTTTTTGTAAGCGTGCTGCTTCATGTGGTATGGATCTGTATTAGAACTTTGTTCATGTTTTAAGAAAGAAAAAAAAAAAAAAAACTATGTTTAACAGATATTCATATGCTAGAAGCATCAACGGGCTATCACGCCATTATTTAAGAATTGAGGTCGGATATAAGCTCTTGGAGACATACCAGGGTAGGGATTTTATTAGATGTTATGGGCGAACCACTCCGACACCCTCTCTGATAGATAGATGATGTGGTTCTCTAATAGATAATGTGGAATCCACACGACCATGACAGTATGACTAAAGCAATGAATTGCAATTCTCAACCAAAAAGGTCACTTTCGATTACCATTATCAAATTTATCATATCTATAGCTATAACCTATGTCACTAATAATGATTCATGACCGAAAATTCTGTCATTGTCACATTGTCAGTGTACCACCTGCCACCATTTTCCCTCTTTGGATTTCAACCATTATGTCATAACAATTCTTTAATCAAGTACTACCATTGTTCGTTCTGATACTCTTTCATGAAACATATGGAGTATGATTTTGATAAAAAGAAAAAGAAAATTAAATTTATTTATGCTCATTGTTTGTGGCTAAGTCAGAGTCTATGCGTGCGTTTGAAAATAACTCCAATGGACACTCCAACAGGGATAGGGACCAGGGAAGCATCCACAGCTGGGTTTGATGCTTTGATAGTGAAGTGTGAACAACTCGGTCACACAAATAGGCGTGTGATTTAAAATTCTGGATTTATTTAAATATATATAGGACTATGGGTTATTCGTCTACAAAATTCTGTATTAATCGGTAACTCTAGAGGGAACAAGGACTGTGATCTTTACATTATTATGAACAAAATCCTGGATTTAAAAGGACTGCTGCCTAAAACTTCTGTAACAACTCGAATGTTTTCAATCTATGAGGCTAAAATCAAATGTGATAGTGATAGCGTACTGCAATTTACTTCCTACGAGTAATTTACATCCAAGTGTTCCGTAGAATTAATTATTGCTTCTTCAAAATCTCTATAACTAAAGGTAAGTTCTTCACTCCATTTCAGATTGATCTCATTCAGCCACTAGTAGTTCACACTGTATATTGGATTAGGATGTAAATACTATGCAACTTCAGTATGTACGAGTACATAAGAGGCAACCAGCAGATGGAACATTAATTTGTTTGCAACCTTGGGGAAGACAGCAGGGTGATAAATTATATAACAAGTAGCTTGCCAATCAGATCAGAAGTCATCATATATATTCATATTACAACTTGCGATTCAAATACCTATGGTGCAAACCAAATCTGGAACAAAATAGAAAAGGTGAATAAACATAACACAGAACCACATCATAGTCTTAGAAGTCGAACACGTAGACCACATAGACCACAAGTTTAGAATATGCCATAGTAATCCAGATGGACCTTAGTCCTCCCATCATTCACTAAATCTATAACACCAAATTCATCTCATTTAAGACCAAAAACCATCACACAAGAAGTATCAAACTATTTGGGGCCAATATCCTTGAGTGCACAAATCTGCTCCTCACCCATAGCCGACATGACAGACACAACAAGATCCTTTCCCTCAGCAAACCCATCCTTAATCTGCATGTTTCAACAGAAATGTCAAGCACAATGCATAACATAACAGACTTGATGAAACCAAACTCTACACTAGACAATGGAGACAATAAATTAAAATCTATAATGTCTTGGGTACGGCTCTGTCCATCACATACTAACAAATTTCACAGCTACAACGGTTAACAAGAAGCAATTTGGATATTTAGCTTAAGATGACTTGACAGTTGACACTAATTTCATCCATTTCCATCCAAGTACAAAATCCAAACAAACTAATATTCGGTGGAGCAAAGGGAGTAACCATGTATAAAGCAGACTACACACTCAGATGTCTAGATTATGTCAACCACAATATTTGAAGAAAATGCAAGAACATGATGCAAACCTGGGTAAGGAGATTGTCATCAGTTGGGAGCCTTAGATCATCCTTGGTGTTACCATTTTCAGTCAACAAGCTCACCTGCAATATATTTTACTTTAATGAATTAGAACTAACAAATGCAAAGACAATGCCGAACTTACTAGTAATAAATATTGTTATAACTTACAAATCCATCCTCAGATATGTCAATCAACTGGTAATCAGTACGGTTAACATGTGGGACCTACAATATCGACAAAGAAAGAAAAATAGATTAAGTAAAGAAATCATTAGTCAATAATATCGAGACCATAAAAAGACCACAAGATAGACATACATCACAATTGTGAGAAGAAGGCACAATATCCTCGAGCTTCTTAGAGGTGAAGATGTCAATAGCAACAAAGTGGCACTTGGCATGACCGTGCTTCCCGGTCTTGGAGGTGGATACTTCCACAACCTGTAATACAGGTTTCATATCAATCAGAATGATCCAAAATACATAGAACCCATAACATAAAGAACAACACAACATGCAACAACAAACACAGGAATATCAATCCACAGTATATTCACTTAGGCAAACAAATGGCCTAGAAAGTGTCCAATATAACAACAATTGCACAACCTAATCATCAAGTTATGTAAGCATGTAACAGTGTCATACTTGTTTGATTTGCCAGCTAGACCTAGATAGAAAGCATACCGCAACGAATCAAAGGCATAATCGATCAGCAAGCTAGACCTAGCTAGATAGAAAGCATACTTCCAAAAACTTCAAAACTATCACATAACCATCTTATTAACAAAACTTCATAAACTGATGTTATGACTATGACATAAAATAGTCCAACGCTAATATTATGATAAAAAGTTCACAGAAAACCGAATCAGACAGTTCCAAAACCACAAACCATCGATCTTATGATCAACAATACCTCAAAACAGGATACCAAATCGGATGAGTACAAAACACACAGTCAAACAGATACAAAATCTCCTACAAATGACAAATAGCCTAATCCATTGACTAATACTACCATTCACCAATACAGAGACACTAACTCAAACAAAATGGAAGGGATTGCAGTTTTATAAGTTAGTATGGTCACAACGCACAAAAACTACGGATGTAACAGTAAAAAGGCCAAAACCATAAGAAATGGAGATCTACAATTTCACATCATCAATCATCGATCGGCAGGATTTTCATCAGATCAAATCAAATATAGAACCAGATCTTACAAACCTTGCACGGACGGCCTTTGATCACAATATATCCGTTCTTACGGATAGTTCCAGCCTGCTGGGGGTAAGTTTTTGAGGCACCAGCATCAGCCTTGGACTCGAACTGGTGCTCCTCGTCAGACATGTTTCCGGCGGCGGCGCGGTGATTGGAGTGAGGTGGCGGCAGAGAAAAGAGCTGGTGTGATAGGTGGCGATGGAAATTGGGGTTGGGTTTTTATATAGAGGGTTTATATATTAGAGGAAAAGGGGAAATGAATAAGATTTGCAACGGGCCGTTGGATGGGATTGGATTGACGGTCTATGATTGGCCTGGGACTGAATAGCTTCAAAACGACGCTGTCTTAATTAATGGGATAGGATCAGAAAGAATTCTTCTTCTTCATTCTTCATTGTCGTGGAATAAACAATAAATACGATTAAGAGTTTAAAACTAAATGAATAAACAAATATATATTCCGACGGAATACTGATATTTTATTTATTTTTTTTGGAAAATTTAGAGAAACGTCCTAGAAATTGAAATTTAAAAAATCGAAGAGAGGGAGCATAGATCATTGCTTATTTGCTTGTATTCTCCCGTAATTATTTTGCTTCTTCCCGTGCATGTAGGTCGATTTGACCGAACCACATAAATAGTCTTGTTCATTTGAAACGTTGCTTCTGATTTTTTCGTGATTGCTTGGTGCTTGTTGACATTGTTGCGGTGTGTATTGGTGTGTGAATCTTGATTCCCTTACAATATTACATATGACTATTTTAAAATTTTGAAAGAGTTGAAATTTTATATTTTTTACATGAATTTAAGTGATATATAGGAACTCAACGATGGAGACTGGAGAGTATTACTATTATACAAATTAGACAGACACATCCCAAATGTAAACTTGAAGGTAATGGACACCAACCCAGATGATCAAGCCTATATGTCTTGGAATTATTGAAACTACTATATACTAGTTTATGATTTCGAATAAAATCCATAATACGACATACACTCACTCTTCTTCTCACAAGTTCCCTATTCACTTACCAAATCCCGGGAAAAAAATGACATTGGGCACCTGTAGGCCCGCTAAAAGGCAAAGGGTTGCATTTTTTCTGAGTTTAGGCGGATTTTTGGGTTTCTTCCTAAATGGACACATCTCTTGACTTGTGTTAAGCATATCCTTTCATTTCAAAATACTTGGATGACGACTCGAACACATTTTGAAAGGTTGTAAATGGGAAATTTGATGTATAAATATGAGAAAAAGTCATCTCTTCCAACACTACACTTCCAATACATCTCCTTCTCACTCTCTGCTCTCTTTGCACTCAATAATATTCGAAGTAAGTTCGCCAAATTTTACTATTGCAGTGTTCCTTAGTCATCTTATAGTAGTTTTATACTTTTTATCCTAGGAGACAGATTAACACAATTTCGTAAGCACTACGTGCGGGGTAAGTATTTGTCTTAAGGGGAGATAGTTCAACTAATCAACTCTACTTACATCTCCTTGTCGTTTTTTACTCGTATGAGTATTGCTTTAAGACGAGAGATTGTTGCATACGTGACTTGTTTCATTACTAAAACATCTAAAGGAACGACTTAATTGCAGAATCAACATTCAATGATGTTTATATGCTTTTGCTAGAATCTTCCAATTGAGTTATGCTTTGCATCGATACTAATTCTCCACGTGAGTGTAAAGTACGCGCAATCAACAAGATGCATATAGAGTTGAAGATCCGAGGAGCTCGTAAACTGCCTACTATAGGTTGTGAATTACGAGTTGCCACCTAAACTCTGAAACATTACACGAGACACCCTGCATTTTTTTTATTTTAACATTTTTGTCGAAAGACCAAATCTCTCATTTAAAATCTTTAGGAATCGGATCGCAATCGTACAAAATTCAGGGTGCAAAATGTTATTTTCCGTTCCCGTTCCGACCCAAAGTCCGCCATCTTCAGGTACTGGAGTCTCGACTCAGATCATCTGCAGTGCAATCAGTTTCCCGTCCCCTGTTCTCTAGCCAACAATTCTCTTCCCTCTCTTCGGAAACAGAACATGATCACATTCTCAAGAACTACATCTCTCCGTATATTCGCTTCACCTATTCACATCCTTGCCCCTGCACTCGACCCTGTAAGCTCTCTTCTGCAAATCCTCTCTCTGTCAGCCCAAACTCACTCTCTCAAACTCACACATCAAGCCCACGCCCAAGCACACCGCTCTGGTCTCACTCACCACCCTCTCATAGCCCAGAAACTCATATCCTCATACTCCAATTTCAAACACCTATCCACCTCGCAACTAATTTACAACTCCCTCCCAATCAAGAACTCGTACATTTGCAACTCTCTCTTGAATGGATACAAGGCATGTTATCTTTTCCGAGAGAGTTTCGAGCTTTTCAGGGAGATGTGTAGAGGCTCGTCCCTGGTGGATGAGTTCACGGTTTCTCTGTTTCTTAAAGTTGTAGGGGGTAATGGTGACGTTGTTCTTGGTAGAGCAGTTCATGGGAGGGGTTTGAAAACTGGGATTGTGTTGGATGCTGTGGTGGGGACGTCTTTGATATCGGCGTACTTGAAATGTGGGTGTTTTGGTGATGCTCTGAAGGTGTTTGATGGAATGCCTCACAGGAGTGCTTCTTCATGGAACGCGGTGCTTTCGGGTTATGTGAAGGCGGGAGCGGATAAAGGGGTGAATTTGTTTGGTAGTTACGGATTGTGGGAGTTTGTTAAGGGAATGCAGAGGGAAGGGTTGGAGTTCGATGCGTTTGCGGTGTCGACGCTTCTTTCTCTGTGTGGAGAGGTTGAGGGTAGAAGTGTTGCTGCGTGGAATCGGGGAAGGGAGTTGCATTGTTATGTTGTGAAGAATGGGTTGGATATGGATTCGAGTATGGATTCTGATGTTCATCTGGGTTGTTGTTTGGTGGATATGTACTCGAAGAATGGTAAGCTTGATTCGGGGAGAAGGGTCTTTGAAGCATTGGCGTACAAGAATGTGTTTGCTTGGACGGCGATGATTAATGGCTGTGTGCATTGTGGGGGTTTTGACGAAGCCTTGTTCTATTTCCGCGAGATGCAATGGAGAGATGGGATGGAACCGAATATGGTATCCCTTGTTACTATTTTGCCAGCGTGTAATTCAGTTGCTGGATTAATGGGTGGGAAGCAAATCCATGGCTTTGCAGTGAGGAGGGGGCTAAATCACGAACTCTCTCTTAGTAATGCTTTGATTGACACTTATTCAAAATGTGGCAGCTTAAGTTATGCAACAGGGGTATTTCATTATGAATGTATTCACAAGGATGCTGTTTCTTGGACGTCAATGATATCTGGATATGGTTTACACGGCCAGGGCCAACATGCAGTTAGTTTGTTTACTCAGATGCTTGAAAACGGAATCAAACCAGAAACCACTATCGTGGTGAGTGTTCTCTCTGCATGTTGTAGATCAGGACTTTTTACTGAAGGAATCTGGATATATGACACAATTATGAATAATTATGACACTGGAGTTACTCTGGAGATGTGTGCGTGTATGGTCGAAATGTTAGGGCAATCTGGACAGCTTGATCGAGTAATGAATTTTATCAAGCACATGCCTATGGAACCAGGTCCTAGTATATGGGGCTCTCTACTACGTGCTTCTCAACTTCATGGAAATTCTGAAATTACGGAGTTGGCCTATAAGTCCCTCATCAACATAGAACCTGATAATCCCTCGAACTATATATCCCTTTCAAATCTCTATGCTGCTTCGAAGAGGTGGGATGTTGTGGCTAATGTGAGAAAGACTATGAGAGAAAAGGGGTTGAAAAAGTTGCCTGGCTGTAGTTGGATTAGCATACGTAGTGCAACTCATAGCTTCTTTGTTGCTGACAAGTCACATCCTTGCTCCGACTTAATTTATACCACACTGAACGAGCTCTTTTCAGCAATGCAGCTACCTAGTTCTGATTTTGACTTTGTGCATCTGATGGAGGTATTGGACTGATTATGGCCTATGGTAGTATTGATAGCCAAGTCACAACTGCCTCTCTCTTTTAAGATACGTGGAGCTCGAAACGCACCTCAATTACCAAAACTGTACCTGCAAAGTATTGTTGGGCATCAAAGGTGCCCTCCTGGCTCAATAGTTCGTTGTTTTCTGGGTATTTCTTTCTTTCTTTTTTAGGAATTTAGAGAAGAATGTTTATATTAATATCAGGTTTTCTTTTGGAGGGTTATGACTTTCACCATATCCAGTTTCACAATCTCATAAATTTTTGTTTTGTTTCAGATTGTTCTGAACTTGATGGGGAAACACTGAATTGAACTTCCAAGGCTACTGGACCTGAAAGGTACTTGATGGTTAAGTTTATTGCTGACTCTCTCGCAGAATGTATAATTCTTATGCTTGACATGCTGTACCGTTGCATTTCCCCATGGTTGCTGCTCCAAAATCTTGTGAAAGAAACAGGAGGCCATTGAAGACCCTCATGTTGGTAAATACCTCAGCTAACTTGAGCACCAAATCAAGCAAGTCTAAAAGTATGAAGCCTGCAAAATAGACCCTATATACCCACCACCAACATTTTTTTTGACGTTAAGCATTTGACCAAATTCCAGTTGAACGCATGGTATTGTAGAAGTTGCACTATTAATACAACAGTCTGATGTTAGCACAAACTGAAATGTCCTTACTGTTCGTCTTATATGTAAGTCTAACTGAGAGTCGACTTAGAATACATTCTAGCTATCGAGGTTTTAGCATTCTGACCAATTCACTGTGTCCATGTTAGTGAAAGAAAGTAAATAATTCAGATATCTAAGACACATATCACTCAATCATCTTGAGTTTTCTTTCTGCGGGTTATAAGTTTTGTACCTTATCTGTTGGGACATGTTTTCGAGACTGATATCTTGGTTGACATTGGTGGTTTTGTCATTTTGTATTAGTTGGCATAAGTTTATGACATTTTACAGTTCTTGATCTACTGCAGATTTTGACTATGAAGGATTGGTCCTTGTAAAGATACTGATGCAACATTCTCAGCATCAATAAAAACTTCTCTTCTCAACTGAAAAGTAAGTATCTTTGATCCTTTTCTAGGTATGTTAGTAGAGATCTCAGGTAGAAGAGTTATGAGAAAGAGGCAATTTAGCTTCGCATTTTATTAAATTTTAAGACCAATGCTACAAAAAGTTGCATGCAATTTCATTGGGTTAAGGTGCAACAAAATTCTGCACATGTTTTCCTTTTTAACTACACAATGAGAAGAATTACAAATTTATCTGCAAGAAATGTATACATCTATACCCCACTAATTCTGGACAAAAGATATTAGAACTTACAAGAACTGGAAAATTACAGTCAACAAAAACATCTACATTCAAATTCAAAACAAATGAATCAATCTGGCTCAGAAGCTCTTATGTCTTTTACTCACAGTTCATTCACAGGTGAGGTGCTGAACACCGGCTTCTCCTTGTTAGTAGAACTACCAGCACTGTTGCTGCTACTCTTTCTTCGAGGCTTAGCCTCTCCTAGCATGGTCAATACATCTCTCATGGAAGGCCTATCTTTCGGGAGCTTAGCTGTACAAAGAATTGCGATTCTTAGGACTAAAAGCATCTCTTCTTGAACTAGCATGGTACTGCCCATACTAGGGTCAAGCGCGTCTTCCAAAGGTTTGTTCTCTCGAATCTTTTTACGTATCCATTCTACAATATCAACAGATTCTCCAAATTGTGGATCTAATGGTCGCTTCCCAGAGAGGAGTTCCATTAGAACTACTCCATAGCTGTAAATGTCAATCTTCTCGTCAACTTTCATTGTATATCCGTATTCTGTCAAGTTAACAAAAAGAGTATTAGATAAAGCACAGGACATTTAACTGAATTATAGCAGATCTGAGAGAAATAAATATAACACACCAGGGGCTATGTATCCGTAAGATCCTGCAACCATCGAAACTGTCTCATTCTTCTTCACCATCATCTTTGCCAACCCAAAATCAGCAATCCTTGCCTCAAGATTAGCATCTAGCAATATGTTATTCGACTTCACATCCCTATGTATAACTGGTGGATGACAATCATGATGGAGGTATGCAAGTCCTTGAGCAACCCCTAGTGCAATATTATACCTCGAAACCCAATCCACCAGCAACTTCCCTGCTTGTTTTCCATGCAAGGCCTCTCCAAGACTCCCATTCGGCATAAACTCGTAGATTATCATCGCATCAGAGTCATTGTGGAGGAAACCCAATAGCCTCACAATGTTCCTATGCCTTAATCTCCCCAAGACATTCACCTCACCGACAAAATCACTACCGCTACCCATCTCAATGTCAGTTCTTGATCTCCATAGCTTCTTAACCGCAACTGTGGTGTTCAGTCTTTGTATCTCCGCCTTATAAACAGTACCAGCCGCTCCCATTCCTACAACATTTGATTCTTTGACTGAAGCCAAAATATCGTTACTATTGAAACCAAGCCTCTGGAATTGCATCAGCCTCCAAGGCCATTCACCACTGCCTGTTTCAAAGCTTTCCCCATCTTTCCATTTTTTGTACAGAGATCTAGCTCCATAACCTGCCATAAAAAGAGCTAGCACTGTCGAAATCCCAATTATCCATCCTCCAATGATGTGTTTTGCATGCAGGTCTCGTTGTCTCGGTCCATATATTGCATCTTGTGAGCAAGGAGGAAGCACGCCACCACATAATCCAGGATTTCCAACAAGATCTCCGGGATTAATGGTTCTCAACATGCCATTTGAAGGTACAGGGCCATCCAGCCTGTTATAAGAAACATTGAGTGTTTCCAAGGCTGGAGAATCCCCAAAATTTTCAGGTATGCCACCTGTCAAGGAGTTGTTTGACAAATCCAAGATGGATAACGTGTGCATCATGGCGATTGATTTCGGGATCGTACCATTTAACTGGTTACTTCGAAGATTCAAAGTTACAAGTCTGTCACATGAAGCAATACTAGCTGGTATCTTACCAACAAAATGGTTAGAAGAAAGATCCAGATTAGAAAGCGACAAACAATCCTGGAACTGATCTGGGATTTCTCCAATCAAGTTATTTCCAGAAATTAAGAAGCTTTGAAGATTTGGGGTTGATAGAATGGAGGAAGGAAGAGTGGACTGGAGTTGGTTTCTCGACAAGTCAATGAACGAAAGAGAAGTGGACGAGGAAAGGTCATCTGGAATTTGGCCAGTGAGGGAGTTACTTGCCAGTTCTAGCCTTAGTAAACTCTCAAGTTTCCCAAAACCAGTTGGAATTGGACCAGAAAGATTGTTATTTTGAATCCTAACACGAACTAGTGACTGACATGCTGATAAATTGGCCGGAATGGGGCCAGAGAATGCGTTGTTGAACAAGATCAGCTTAGTGAGATTACCTTTAGTGCACAAAGTTGTTGGAATTGGACCGTTGAATGAATTGGATGAGATATCCAACCACTGAAGTGGCGAATGCAGTCCAAGATCGCTTGGTAATTGGCCGGATAACGTGTTGTTCCAGAGCTCAAGAACTTGTAATTGACTCAATCCACCAATGCCAGCAGGAACCGAACCAGATAACCGGTTACTCATCAGATTCAGAAGCTGCAAGTTTTTCAAATTGGATATTTGCGACGGAATTTCTCCTGATAATTTGTTATCTGAAAGATCCAGAAACTCCAATGATGTGATGTTACCAATCTCTGGTGGAATCTTCCCCCCCAAGCGGTTCTGGTACAAGAAAACTGTGTTCAGATTCTGAAGCTTTCCAATTTCAGCTGGAATCGGTCCGCTGAGATTGCCGATGGCCAAATCCAAGTACTTGAGATTGGTCAAGTCACCAAATTCTTTTGGAATTTCGCCTTCAAAACCATTATATCCAAGTACAATGGTCTCGAGTGAGGATAACTGCCCAAGCTCTGCGGGTATCTGGCCTACAAGATTGTTTCCTGACAGGCCAAGATACTTCAGTTTCACTAAATTCTTGTAACTTTTTGGAATGGAACCTTCAAAGAAGTTTCCTCTCAGGTCCAAGCTTTCAAGTGAACGCGCATTCGCAAGATCCTCTGGGAGAGAACCTGAAATGTTATTCCCAGAAGCGTTCACTGCTAACAATGCATGTGCCATTCCGAGACCAATGGGAAATGCATCAAGAAAGAAGTTTTGACTCAGATCAATGCTTTCAAGTAAAGTGAGATTGGATAAAGATTTCGGTAACGGAGAAGCAAATGCATTGCAGCATAAGTTGAGGGACCTCAGGCTTTTCAGCCCCTGGATTTGATCTGGTACCGTGCCTGTGAGATTCATGTGCGAAAGATCAAGTCTTTCAACTGAACCGTTCGAGTTGCATTTTACACCAGTCCAACTGCAAGCAGCTATGCTGCTGCTCATTGTTCCATTGCCTGGCAATTTCCAATCTTGTAAGTGATCCATTGGATCAACAAGACTCGATTTTATCGACAACAGAATTGACATTTCATTGCTCAGCTCATCGCTCTGAACCACCTCAGAGTAACAGAATAGGACAGAACAGCATGAGAGTGTGAGAAGGATGTGCAAAATTTTCATTTTTCAGCTTGATTCTTTTCTGGGGTGTTTATTTTGATTATTCTACGCCACTTTTTTGCTGGTTTGGGACAGCAAAATCGATCATGGGACCGCGGTGGGGTAGCAGCCGGGAGAGTGAAAGAAGAGTAGATAAGGACTTGTTTGTGAGTTGGGTTGTTAGTGCATGAGAAAATGAAGAAGAGAAGGCTTAAATGATTTGCTAGTGTCTGTGATATAGTAACACTGGTATCATGATATGATCAAGAACTGACTTTATTATAGGGACTAGTTGTTTATTACTCCATTCTTGAATGTGAAGAACTCGTGAGATCTTGGGTTCTGTAACACAGCCTGGTAATGACTGTAATTTTTTTTTGGCTTTTATGGGAATCTAAGCTGACACAGAAACATGGGGAGAATGTGTTGTTAGTTACTGCCTTCTTTTGTTAATACTACATGAGCAGTCAAATACTACATGGGGAGTATTATTTATAGTGATGGATTATTGTTCCTCTCTTTTATTACTGACAGTTCTTTCTTGGTCCTGACATTAGATGTTAACACTTGGAATTTGCAGTTACTAATTCATAAGTTAATAACAATACAATACACTACTGTTTAGTTTGTTACACATGCAGGAGAAAGTGGACAGTTTGACCATAGAGTAGTAGTTTAAGTAGAAAACGCAAGTATTACCAATTAGTCAATGTTTCAGAGTAATTAGGGGTGTTAGACGAATCACAATCAACTCGTGATGAAGTCTGACAATGCTCGATCAAGGCGAGATTGCTTGTGAGCAAGCTCAACACATTTTCGAGCACCAAGAGGATTGTATGTCTAAATCTCTTTAAAGTTTTTGATCAGTTCAATACACAAATAGACAAGTAGTGTCATTCTTTAAGATGGAGGCCGAGTTTTTGATTGATCACTAAGTAATTGAAAACTGCAGTAAATAGGCTTCAGAGAATATAATAACTTTGGGACAGCACAAAAGCCAAATCCATGACCTAATATATACATCGGGCTAAAAGATGCTTTAAGTCTACTGTTTGGAAAGTAATTACCACTATTACTAGGTATACTTAAGATTTGAACTTAGTGCTCAATGATTTGTAGTTGATCTGAAGGTTAGTTAGCTTCAGATAAAAGGCAGCTTCCAAGAATGACAAAGATCATTTGAGTGCAAAAAACTTCTAAATATTATTTACTTTTAAAATATTACTACCATGAAAAAAAGAAGAAAAGATGATTGGATTAGTGAAGGCAGCCAATGAGAGAGCAAGAGCATGACTGTCTTCAGAAACATCCTTAGATGCATAATAATAAATTAATAATTTTTTTATTTGTCCTTGTTCTTTGGTGAAGTAGTATTTTAAATGAAATTTCACATGCAATTGAAGATCTATTAATATTATTAGGTAGGTTAATTAGTTTAGTGCACATGTAATCATGTGATGCTAAGTGGAAGAACTAAGGAGAGAGTGGAGTGTCACTATGTGCTATACTGCTATATATGCTGCTGCAAGTAGACTAGTAGTAGTAGTAGTTAGTAGTGGATGCCATGTCCCATGTGAATCTGCGACTCCCATGTTAATCCTCCATCCCTTCCTATTATTAGAGAGAGATAGATCTAGAGACTTAGACCAATAATTGAGATTTATCTATCATTGCTAATTCTTACATTTTATTTATTTCTTGTTTTCCCCTTTGGATATAGTAGTATATAGGAATTTGTATAATAGGCTCAATTAAGAGATAGGTAATCCCGGGTATGTCAAATGTTAGATTTGTCGCGTTTGCAACGTTCATAGCTAAGAAAATGTTGTTGTTACTCTATTGACCGGCCTATTCCACATTGTTTAGTTATGTGACATAACTCTAATAGATAGTTGAGCTTTTTTATACATGATATTAGAGCCGACTACTCAAGTTGATGTTGGGCTTTCGACGTATGTCAACACGAAATTAACATTAACACACAAAAGAATCATTTAAAATCATAAAAGTAATAATAATTTCTACCGGATCAAAATCTTACAATTTCATTTAATAATTCTTTTAATTTGCATGTACTAGTAGTTAAATGGATGAAACATGGAGAGATTAAGGGAATGAACTAATTTTACGTGGCTCAAGTCACGTGGGATTGTGCAAAGACATTGAGCTTGATCTGCACATTCAAGTATCCTCTGTGTTTGTGGACATATACTACAAATTATATCATGATATTATCTGATTTTTAAGCTTTAAAAAAATGTGGTAAATAATGCATCGCAAAGAAATATAAAAGTAAAAAGAAAAGATAAGAAAAAAGAAACACATATTATTCCTCTGGGAAGTCATAAAAAAGACAGTGTCTTTCCAGGACACTAGGAAAAAAGCACTCTGATAACTGGTTGAAACTTCATGAAATTCATCGGGCATCAAACTCCGAAATTGACATTTCATTTTGGGATATCGAGCCTTCAGGCCCATCTTCACCGTTCGTTGCTGGTGCATTGAATTCCAAATAATCTCCACCATGCACATAAAATGCAGGCAGTGATGGTGCTGGCAAAGTCATACATTAGCTATATAAGCATCACAACAATCGTAGCCATTGTGGGTCTTTGACCTGCGCTATCTTGCACACATAATAAACCAATATGGATGCATCTTAAAATGCTAGTTGAGATACTTGAACCAACCCTCAGCACAGGATCTAGCAAATTTGCAACAGTGCCATTGTGCCAATTTCCCATGCCTGTACCAAAATTCAACAATTTTAGCACAATACAAATTTCCCTTGCACATGATTAATCTCAAATCTATATATATGTACTTCTTACACTACTAATGAGGCTCTCCCCTGTCTCCCCGTTTCGAGAACAGTTGTTCTTCATGCCACTTATAATTTCTAAGATTATTACGCCGAAGCTGAAAACATCTGACTTAACAGAGAATTGTCCTCTAAATGCATATTCAGGTGCCATATTGCCGCTGCAGAGTTAATAGAAAATTCATATTCATGCACAATTTAAGTAGTAGAGTATGTAAACTTTCCAACCCAAGAACAAGAAAGACATACTATGTTCCAACAATTCTTCTCATGGCGTCTTGTGTTTCATCTGGAATAAATAACCTTGCCATGCCAAAATCTGCAATTTTTGGGTTCAAACCCCATCTAAAAGCACATTGCTAACTTTGAGATCACGATGAATGATTCTAACTCAAGAATCTTCATGCAGATAGAGAATCCCACGTGATGCCCCCTATAATCTTACAGCGTTTATTCCAATCCAGCCGTGAACACCTAATTGGGTCTGCTCACCATTTATAGATGCATCAGTATGGAACATGCATGATCCAATAGCAAGAAATAGTTAAAGATTAAGAAAAGGAAAGATTAATTATCAAATAGGAACTGGTCTAAGCTTGTATTTTGCACAAGTTCATAGATAAGAAGTTTCTCTTGCCCTTCTAAAGAAGAAACCAAATAGCCTGACTAAATTCCTATGTTGAAGATTGGCCAACAACATGACTTCATTTTTTAACTCCAGATCACCTTGCCTTGAACCTCTGGACAGCCTTTTCACAGCTACGTGTTGGCCGTTTGGAAGTTTCCCCTGGTTGAGTTCAATTCGCAAATAGCTAGGTTTGGATTATCGAAAAATCAATGATGATATTTACCTTGTAAACAGCCCCGAATCCACCCTGGCCTAACTTATTAGCGTCAGAGAAATCATTCGTTGCAACTTGGATTACCCGAAAATCATACTGCAGGGACTCAATGATGCTAATGTCACCCACTCCTTCAACTACTAAAATATAATAGGGAGTATAAGTTCAGTGCTAAAGATACATTTTCAGATCGATGTACGTACAATAAATATTGAAAATGCTTATCAATGCAATAACAACTTACTTCCAATTTCTTCGATCCTTTGGTTTGTTATTCACTCTCTAATTCGAATATCCAATCAAATTACAATTACTACAATTGAAACGGCAACGATTATGATAATCGGACTTGTATTATTATCATTGGTATTGCCATTTCCTGCATTGACTGTTGAAGGACGCATGTTACCATGTTGAACGACTACGGTACACTTAGTTCTCAGTTGTGTTGATTAACATGTTATAGAGAGTTATTCTGCTAAAGACAATTCTAGAATATCTAGAACTAAGTGTAAGACTTAACCCATTACAACAATCACCCTCAAATCTCGGACAACCTGGGACACCACCATAAGGTATACTACTGGAGTTCACCTAAATTAGTCCTTATATTGAAAGGAACAAAGGAAAACCACGAGAAGAAGAATCATCATCAGGAGGCACAATCATAGTTCAACTTATGCTTGCATTCAGAAATTTCAGGAATTAATTAAACAGGTTACAAAGCTTACACAGACAAACATGCACCAAGTTTCAGTGACAAACTGAAAGAAACCAAACATAAAGACAATATTTTTCTTTTCTCATGGATGCAAACAGTGCACAGGTGTTTCCATTATATTACAGTGGACCAAGAAAACAAGCACGTCAAGGAAGTGAACCGATGAGGTAGCAACCTTTTTCGATAAACTATAAATCTAATTACTGTTTTTATTATTATTATTTTTTATAAATCTAATTACTGTTTCAGTTTTAGCTATAGAAACTTATATTCGGTACTTCAGACTTAACACGAGTCACTGCACTCAGACTATACAAGTATCGAGTGATAGTATCGACAAGCATAAATGATTGTACCTATATACTGGGTTATAGTTGCGGCCAGTCATAATACAGACTAGAGTTACATACCATATTATTCTCTTCTTTCAATATAATTAAGCCTAGACATTCTCTAATCCTGGCTACGTGATCCTCCAAATGTGCTACAGCTCAAATTAGAAACTTGTGTTTTGCCCTTTCTTCTCAACCACTACAAGCACATCAGAAATTTCCTTTCTTCTCAGTGATTTACCAAATACTACTTTTTAATATCATGACAGCATCATTAACGTTCATTTTGAATACATGCAATATAGAACTGTGATGCTAATTAAGCAAAAAAAAAAAAAAAAAAAAAAAAATGAATTCCTCTGGTCATTTAAGGATAAGGCTTAAGCCCCATACTTCAAATTAGACAACTGCAACCACCCATACAAGCTCAATTCACTCTGCATAAGTGCAAACTAATAAAAAAATTCAGATCTCTATTCATGCATCTGATTTAGACTCTCAGCAGGCGAAATCCAGAGGCATATTCATGTGCACAGACTATAAACTATCTCAGTCTCTTGATTGTTCGGCAATTCTCACAATTTGCAACCTAAAGAAACGGGAACGAAAATGCCACCAAAATCTATATCTGTTTACAAACATAAAAATTCCTCCGGATCTGCACACTAGTGATTTCTCATCAATGTAACAGATCATTACATCTCTTATTTTATGTATATATACTGCTCAACAAATAACCAAATTAAGAATCGACAAAACCTAGGTTAGATAACAATGGGAAGATCCATATAAGAAACTTTAGTATGGGGGAAGCAGTCCAAAAGGATAGGACCAAAATCTGGCCTCCAAATCCACACTATAGTAAAATATTGCATCAATTCAAGTTCAATAAATCCTTACATCTTTTATTAGATGCAAATCATAAAATTGTGTAACAAATAACCAAACCAGGATTCAACAAAACCTAGGACGTATAAAACATGAGAAAATATTTAACGCGAAGATTCACATAAGAAAATAAATTAGAGTAGAGGGGAAGCATAATTTATCATGCACTCCATATACTTATAGTGTCACAATCTGTAAGGCTATTTCTAGCAGATGAGGTAGATAAGCTCTGAGCATCTCTACTACCATTCTTCCACACATGAGCACCTTATGTCTCATCATGAATAACATGTAAAATTACACCCTATGATGCCATTTCCGCAACATGGTTGGAACAACTTTCTTCTACCCCTTAAACCACCATATACTTCAAATAGAAAACAACAGCTACTTATATATAGAGTACACACACTTGAGAAAACAACAAAATTGTGAGAGTTCTCCATTGCTGGGTGATGGTTATGCATCTTAATTATCACCGATGGGGCTATGACTGAGCTTCCTTTCTACTAACTAGAATCAATTTAACTAATGGAGGTCTGTATAGTGTTTGGTTTATTGATATCACAATAAAGTTATGAGATAAAAAAAATTGCCACAAAAAGTAAAAAGTAAGCATAAACAATTTAAGGAAACAGAACGGACAAAAATAAAATAAGTACTTAACAATAAAAAAAAAAAAAACAGATGTGTACTACTTCTAGATATTAATTAATGCAAAATTGATGGAAGATCCAATATTCTAGATGTAGTACTAGCTAATATACTAAGAGAAACTAAAAAATTAAAGAAGAGATAAAAACAAAATAAATCTTAGCTAGTGCGAATTAAGCCCTTCCACAAGTCCCCTAGGTGTTTAACACTTGATTTCCTTCAAGCCATGAGCAAGGTACACGAATGTGGGATTTAGCGCATCTTCCTTGTAGTAAGCAAACACAAGAGTGCTATCGTCATGCATGCTCTCACCAACGAAGAATTGGAGGTCTTTAATTTTTGCGAGCAATACCTGGTTGATCCCTCAATAGACTTCTTAAAGTCCTCCAACTTGTCTCCTTGGAGCTTGCCAGACAACAACTTGATGTACTTCTTGACATACGCAATAAACTGCTTCTTGTCAAAGGGAGGTTGCTCCTGAAGCCTAAAGGTGTCAACAATGTCAACAACTTTAACAGCTGTGTCATCGACACCTTCATCATCGCCTCCTTCTGCAGAGGGATTCGCACCAATGTCTACATCGACGGCTCCTTTGACCACCCACTTTCCTTCGACTTCCCATAGACCACCATTCGCAATTTCCTGGTAGGGGAATGAATCGAGAGAAGCTCATCACCGGTAAGTAAATCCTGGTAGAGCAACATGATGAATATGGAGCGATTTCAGTTATCGATAATAAGTAAAAAGGAGGATTTGCTAATCAAGCTGCTTCTGTTACTTCTTGCTTTAGCACACGAGAATGAGGTGTAGGTATGTAGGTATATACGACTAAAATTGAGGTGTTTATATAGATGGAACTTATTGATTGATTTAGATTCCCATTAGGTTTCGACAAGGCTAGCTTTCGGACTTTTGGTATGTTCCTGCTTAATTAATCGCGTTTTACTATCAAATACAGGAAAGGAATCCTTCTCTATTTTTAATTACAGTTTGTATTTTGTAATAACACTAGGAAAACCTTTGGGCTGAGCCTAAATAGATAAGTGGGCTGTCGGCCCAATTAGAGGGGAGGTGTTTATGACCTTAATTAATACTTATATAATATAATAAACTCTCAAAAAAATATAATAAAAAGAAGAATGCGCTCTGATAACGGCTAAAAATTGAGAAAATAGTAAATCGCTGAAAGAAAAAAAAAAAAGGGAAAGTGCATAATACTTGTCTTGTCCCCGGAAATTAAAAGAACTACCCAAAAGCCCATTGGTTCTCCCTCCGAACCTCTTCCTCGGGAGTGAAATCATTCTGCTAGACTTTTATGTCAGGCAAATTTTAGTGGTTAGGCTATGTGTCAGGTGTTTAGGTCAATCAGATATACGACTAGGCTTTGTATCAGAACAATTGAGAATAAGAATAAGAATAAGATTAAGATTAAGAATGTCAATAGATAAAAAGATTCAAAAATAAGAAGAAGAGCGATTGGACATTCAAGTCAAAATGTTTAAGAAATCATAGGATGTCTTGCATTTGCATCAAAAGCCAATAAGCAGGTCAAGACAAGAATCATAAGTAATGTTAGACGTTTAAGTTCATGACACACTTGGTTACTTACTCAGACTCGTGGCTTTCATTTTTTCACTATGACTCATGTATCTTTACGCGAAACACAGACGGTGGCTAACAAATATGCATAGCAAATATAAACTACGTACATTAATAGAAGTAGAGCTAAGGGTTCACGCTCATACATACATTAGTTCATAATATCAAAAATTGATAGCTAACAAGAAGATAATCTATTCATTCCTAGAACTACAATCACTAAAGGCAATAGATGTTATGGAGCTCACCACGACAGCCTGTTTCCCATGACATAATCCAGTCTAGTTAATTTGATACGATTATTACACATTAGAACTACATAGACGGAAGAGGTAAAGAGGAGTAGCAATGTCATACAGACTCAAAGTAAGCAGCAGTGGCTATACTAGTCCATCCAACAGAGGCCTGGTTTGAAGATGTTCGTGTTTGGATGCCAAGTTTTTTATTTCTCCATCCAATTCTTCAATGATCAGAACTTTTCCTATCACGCGATTCTCGATCTCCTTAGCTTGCACAAGAAGTGTTTCGAGTTCTTCTTCGCTCGCCTCTCTTTCTTTCACTTCCTTGTACTTTTGAGCCCGGAGAAGATTCACTTCAACCTTAATGAGATGGCCTCTTTGATTTCATCAAGCCGTTTGCGCAGCCATGTCAAGTTGATGTTCAGACTTTCTGCATCTCTAGCAACATCATAGTAAACCTGTAATGAATTCATATCGATTTCATCCAGTTTCTTGTCCTGCAGATCACTCAGCAATCCCCAGATGCCAAACAGGTTCACCTTTCTCATGTGCTCTGTATCTAGGATGCAGTCCTTGTCGATAGCTCCATGTTTCGCTTTTACGGATGCCATAGTACGATTGAAATCTGAGTAAGAACAACACATGAAACTCAATCAATCTATACTTACGGTGTCATGATATGAGGGAAATCAGTTTTTTACTAACCACTTGCAAGTGGTACACCCTAACTTGACACCAACATACAACAAAAAAACAAAACAGAACAGAACATTATCAATCATTAAAGATCATGGAAAGGAAAATCCAAACTGAAGTCAATCAAACAAGATAATAGCATCACTGAATAGCCGATTAACACACAAAAAAACATTCTTTTCTTTTGTAGCCAAGACACAAAACTTTCTGCTTTTCTCAGCATCAATTGATAATCGACAGACGATGAAGAGGATAAATTACATCAAAGACAATTGTAAAACCAATAGTGTAACTTATCCATGTACAAGATCAGCTAGACAAAAACTACAGTAATCTACTCTATCTTAATTATATGATATGGAACCAAAATCAGAGCTAAGTAACCACTTAAATATTTTCCGTTAATAACAACAAACAAGTAAAATATGTCACTACAGATCTTATACACCAAAAGTAAAGTACTAAAGTCAATCAATCAAGATAAATAATCTCTGTTTTAAGCGTCAAGAATTGCTACTACCAGTACATAAAATTTAAAAACAAAATGCAGCAGCATCAGCTTAAAAAACAAAAACAGAAAAATAAAACGGGCATGCATGAGAAAGGATTAGTACAGTTACCATTCTGCCAATCTGGCGGGTACTGAGTTTTGGGAGTAGGTGAGTTGGATCTTGGAGAAGTAGGAAACTCAACAAAACGTCTCTTTGGGCGAGGTGAAGTAATGGTGGCAGGGTCGTCGGCCTCAAGGGTCTCTAGTTTCTCTATCTTCACCTCACTGCTGCCGGAGCTGTTCTTCGCCATACTGATTCTGCGGCTGTTCTTCTTCTTCACCATACTCCCAAATGTTTTTTTTTCAAAGATTTTTGTATGTCTCCAAAATTTTCAAGAAATGTTGGTTACTTGGAGAAAACAGCAGAAATGTTGTAAAAGCATTTGGAGTGTGTGCCTGTGTTTTTATAAGCAGAACAGAGAGTAGAAGAAGTAGTTCAGTAAATAAATGCCAATTTGGGTGACTTTATTTCACCCTACTACATGCTCCTATGATCCTAAGTTCCTAACTCAGTAAAAGTAAAAAAATGAAAGGAAAAAAAATCAAAGACATACTTAAATAATTCATTACAGTGAATTGGTGGTGAGATTTGAGAGGGAGTAAACGAAAAAGAAGTAAGAGACATAAATGACGCAAAGTAGGATTAGTTTAGTTGCATGAAAAAATAGGGGATTCAATTAGTCAAGTGATGTTGTATTATTTGTATGATTATATCCCCTGTCTCTATGAACATTTGCCAATTTGGTGATAGATGATAAAGCTGGTAATTTTTTTTTTTGGGTTGTTCTACACCCTAAAACTAATTACTACCAGTGACTACTTGGAATATTTTTGGTTACCTCTAGGCTAGCATTGCACAACATATCAAAACGAGATTAGGTAGTTCATTATAACAATTCACATATACATATCATAGTAATGTGATTTACTCCTTCATGCCATTGGAGTAAATCATTTCATGTATATCCGGTTTCAACTTTCAACTTCACTGTAAATGACTAGTAGTAGTACTAGGCTACTAGAAAGTTGTCTGTATACTACATTTATATCTCTATTCTCCTTTTATTGCATGCAGAAGGGCGTTAATATCATGCCCAAAAGAGTAAACTTTCAGTTTATTATACTCCTTTGTCCAGTTTACTACCATTCCTTTTCCAATGCTGTAAGATTTTAAGAATCCTGCACAAATCTGCTGCTGCAACTCTAGTGACAGCTTCATCATGATAGAGTTTTGTTTTTGTTCAATCAATCAATCACACATCTTCACAAGTATCCGGGTACTTAAAAATGCATATATGTATCATACTCTAAAAATACATAAGACATCAGATACGGATACGTCCACCCCACATACGTATCCGTGCTATATAGCTTTTCTGCAACTGTCCAATCCTATCCTATCCTCCTCTTAGTAGTGAACGTTGAGGGAAAAAAATGGTGTGATAAGTAGAGCGAATAAATCACAGGCGCAAGACACCGAATATGATCCCTTTGTACATTGTAACAGATTAAACAGCTCAATGTTTCTCCCCACGGAGTCAGAATACTGCTAAACAAGTGGAAAAATGTGATTGACTTGTCTTTCAATTTGACTAAGAACAGAACGAGATTTTTTTTCCCTATTGATATTGCCAGTGCTACAGCGGAAAAACAGAACGAGATCAGTTACAGACTATGTCTCACTGGAGACACTTTTATGAAAACAAATAACTCTACCTGTTGGGTGAGCTGAGCACTGGACAAAGCCTTAGCTGGCCACTGTGCATGTTACCGAGTAGCTGGACTACGGTATTCAGTTGAAGGAATCCTCTCTATTTTTAATTAATCAGTTTTGTATTTTGTAATAACACTAGGAAACCTTTGGGCTGAGCCTAATAGATAAGTGGGCTGAGCCTAATAGATAAGTGTTCTTTAGCAACTGCCCCCTGGATCTAGACAGCGAATGCGAGATCTACCAGATAACATCATTCTCAGAGATCGTCACAATCATGTGTGGCAAGTGAAGATCACCAAAAGGAGCTAATTGGTACTTTGGTAAAGGTTGGATGAAGTTGCATAATGACAATGCGCTTCAGCTATTCGACTCTTTGCTCTTTACCTATAAAGGTGTAACTTATTTGAGTTCAACATTATTGGATCCAATGGATGTGAAAGATGAGGAGGGGCTAGAGTACTCTGAGATGATGATGAACAGGAGGAGGAAAGTTCTGAGGACAGAGAAGTGGAGGAAGAGAAAAGCTTTGAGGACCATGACATAGATGATACTATTAAGGAGGAAAACGGAGAAGAAGAGAAAAAAGGCGATTATATTTCTGAAAGTGATGATAGCCGTGATACTAACTATGTTCAAGAGGAAATTGATGACAGTGATGAAGAATATGAAGATAAGGCAGAAATCGCAGAACAAATGAACGCTGCTAAAAAACCTGTCAAGCTCAATTAGATGTAATTAGCCCATAAACAAATCCTTGGGGATTAAGTTTTACGTACGTTACGTAGTGCCATCTCGTTTTCACCCTTGGGGCGCAGTTTAGTTTTGGCAGTACACAAAACCCTATCCTCAAGCCGATATTACCGAATCAGTGGCAGGCTCTTCTAACTCTTCATCCAAA